>CM042011.1:87421607-88021607 GCA_023525715.1 Cichorium intybus
CAAACAACATGTTGAACATGAGACATGGATTGCAATCAATCTCATATGGTGTTAAACTTTTGAGTAAGGCCTTAGATGTCTAACTCTCAACAAATAAGAGGAATAAATCCCATATTGACTACATATGCCTGTCATGTAGTTCATGCAACACCCAATGATGGCCCTTATAACTGCCTTTTACAGAACAACGTTAAACTATGTCAAAGCACAACAATTCCTACACTCAAGTCCCAAATATGTATCTCAGGTCAAAGAATACAAAGATACTACCTTAATCAAATATCACTCATGACAACGATCCATATAGTGATTTTGATGCGGGTCTTGTACAATACTTATTCTCTAATCAAGTACTTATGAATTAGGTCGCAACCCTTTACCATTTTTTATCTCCATGAAAATCAACCAATCCATTCGTATTAGTCTTACCTCATAGATGCTACCACAACTATGAACGACTATGGACATTTAGAATAACCAGGTTACTCGAGGATTAAACATACTAATATGTAACACAGCGATTATTTAATGAAAATACTATATCCAATATATCTTGTCATTACAATAAACGTTTCTTATACTGTTCCAATATCCAAATACTAAATTTCAATCAAACCTATTCACTTAGAACAACAAGGTCCTATAGCTACAACATGACTTTCATGCTTTAGTTAATGAAGAAACTTTGTTACGCAGATTCATCAAACTTGATTTGTATAAATTTTGTGAATATTAACATTTTCAGTTTTATGTATATGCCATATATAGAGGAAACTCTTGAGAATATTTTAGATGCTTAAATCTAATCACTACTCTGATACCAGCACTTGTTTGTCCAAGACACAGATTCACACAATTGTAATGATAAAGTAATACAAGAACATATGAAACTATATATTATATTATTTAATAATTTCAAGAAGAAGGGATTAATTAAAGGAAAAACTCTAATTAATTTACACTCCCGTACATCAGTCACATAGAATGATCTTTACATCATATAGGCACAAGACTAAGTAATCTAGATTTACACAAAGCCTAGATAGGCATCCATATCCAATCACTAAGGATCAGGGGTCTTTTATTATACTTATCCTTATCTCTATTGAATCCTAAACAAACAAAATTCTTAACTTTGTTGGCATGTCGTGCTGATGCTGAAGAACTTCATCAACGTCAGTTCATGCTGATGACTTAACATCCGTTTTTGTTGATAGACTCAATCTTCAAATCCTTGTCATTATCAAATCTTCATTATGTCTGAACTAGAAATCTCCAGAAAATGATCACACACCGAAAGGTATCCAGAAAAATGAAAAATGAAAAATGAAAAAAAGACAATTGTTTACTCTCTTTTTTGAACATTTTTGCATCAAGTTATAAGTAAGGATAGGAAACACACACACATACATAAATACTTATATATATATATATATATATATATATATATATATATATATATATATATATATATATATATATATATATATATATATATATATATATATATATATATATAGACACACACACACACAAACACACATTTGGGCTTATATGAGCTAAAGGAAAGTTGAGCTATTTTTCTCATGGGCTAATAATAACCTAAATATGTTGATTTAATATATAGAAATTAAGAATATGTCTATAAATATTTACGATTACAATAGTGTATAGATTTTGGTCAACAAAAGAAACATTATTGCTACAATAAACTTTATTATATAACCGAGAAAAACATAAGAAAGTAACTCCTTTATGATTATAATAACGTATATATTTTGATCAATAAAAGAAACCTAATTGATTTGTTGAAAAAAGTATTATTACATATTTTAGAAACACATAGAATATTACTACAGCTACCCTTTCATCAATAATAATAGTCATTCTTATACTCTTTATATTTTTCGAAAAAAGTAAAAAAAGGATCAATATCATCAAAACCCAACAAACTATCGATTTTGATTTTAAAAGGTACCTATACTGTTTTCCATTAATTATACACCAATAAACTTGTTTAATTAGGGAGTTACTTTTTTTTTTTTTGGGGGGGGGGGGGGGGGGGGTAATTTACCGTGTTTATCAGGTGACATGTTTACGTGTCATCTAATACGTGGAAATTAGTTTACTCGAAGAATCATAGGTCATGAATGTTTCACCCGTGTACATAAGCTTCTATAATAAGCTACCCAATCCCCATTTCACGCTATGATAGACCAACCAAACTAAAAGCTTTTGACGTAATAAAGTCTGGTGTCAAAGGCCTCATATATTCTGGAATCCGGCAAGTCCCTCCCATCTTTATCCAACCACCGGAAACCACCACCCAAACCTCCATAACTTTTGATATTCCAGTCGTAGACCTTGGATCGAGTGATAGAGCATCGATGGTGGAGAAGATCTGCGTGGCCTTGAAGAAGCTAGGTATTATTCAAGTGGTGAATCACAGGATCCTTGTGAGCATTATGGAGGTGGTGGTTCAAGGAGTTCTTAGATTTTACGAACAAGATGTTGAGGTGAAAAAGTGGTGTATAATCGCAATTACGATCTATGTAGCTCTGTCGCCTCTAACTTGATAGACACCTTCTTTTCATTTATGACTCCGTCACCACCACCGCCTGAGGAATTGTCGGAGGTTTACAGAAACATTCAAATCGAGTACTCGAATCCAGCCCTAAAACTAGGGAATTACTGTTTTGATTATTATCTGAGGCCTTGGGTCTAAACGCAAGTCGCCTTGGGGATCTGGATTATGGGAAGACGCTTTTATTATCCGGACCATTGTTACCCTGCTTGTCCACAACATGATCCAACGATGGACACAAGCACACATACAGATGATGGATTCCTAACTATGCTTATACAATATCAAACTAGAGGCCTCCAAATCCTACATGAAAACCAATGAATTTGACCTGGTGTGTTCATGATTAACACCCGGTGTGTTGAGTGTATTCGTGTTTAATTATCACTATATTTCACAAGATGATTCTTATTTTCAAAAAATGGCAGAAATGGTTCTTGAGTTCACAAAAATACAAAATGGTCATACATTTCACAAAATTACATAAACTGTCCATTCCTAATAGCAAAATTACATAAATGGTCCATGTTTTTTACGGAATTGCATAAATGATCACTGCTTAATAGCAAAATAACACAAACAACCTTTATGTTTTATAAAATTATAGAAATTATCCCACCTAATAAAGAATATATAAAAATAGTCCCATATAATAACATTACAATAACAATATCAAAATATAATATTATTAAATGGGAAAATGACTTATAAGGGTAATTATGTTTCAAAACTGTTCAAAAAACACCATTCAAGTTTGGTCTGTTCAAAAAACACCATCCAAGTAAGACCTTTGTACAAAAAAAACACCATCCAAGTAAGGCTTTTGTACAAAAAACACCAACAAACTACATGTTTTATTCAAATATTACCCGATGGTAACCGGCTCTTGCAGGTTAAATGATGACTTGACCTAATATTTAGTGACATGACATAATAACAGATGAACAGTTTAACCTGCAAGAGCCGGTTACCATCGGGTAAAATTTAAACAAAACATGTAGTTCGTTGGTGTTTTTTGTACAAAGACTTTATTTGGATGGTGTTTTTTGTACAAAGACTTTACTTGGATGGTGTTTTTTGAACAAACCAAACTTGAATAATATTTTTTAAACATTTTTAAAACATAATTAACTTATTTTCCCTTGTTAAATCGCGCCATAACATACGGAACATCCATATGCTTTTGAATATTTTAGTGGCACTCAAATAAATCTTTTTTCCGCACTTTATTATTATTATTTTTTTATTATTTTTTTTAGAACGGCCCGCACTTTATGGGGTTGCATAAAAGCAGAACAGTAGCAGTCGGCTGAGTCCAAAGCCAGGAGCTCAGTGGCCTAAAATACGCCAATCAAATCACATTTTCCCCCATTCAGGGTGGCCTTCGGATTTTCTCTAGTAATATCGAGTATGTTTCCTCCAATTGTCCGCCATGAACCTAACATTGATTGATACGCAAGTACCATCTTTGTGCACAACAATAGAATTTGTTGCTTACATCATTACAAGGTAATAAGCTTCCAATTTAAATGATGTTATTTTGTTATACGCATGTATCGTTTGATCCCTACGCTTGCTTCGTAAAACATTAAAGCTGAAACTGAGATTTCCTCTGATGTTTAAACAGACTACATACATGTGTCTGTTTTTATATGGCTCTGGCTTTCTTTCGTGAAAATTTTGATTTCTTAGATTGTTAATTGTTATCGGCAACTATCGGTGGTAAAATTGTTGCTTCGTAAACATGACTTAGGGTTTAGCGTTGAATGTCTCAGACTTGTTACAGACGATGAATGTTGCTGGGCTCTAAATCATGATGTGCGATTGAGACATGACTTAATCCGGTTAGCTATATATACGTGCTACTGTTTGACTTACTGCATAAAAACGACTATTAGAGAAAATCACCATTCCCAATTAAGTCATGACCTTTACAAATTCTCCTCATCTACATTTTCCTTCCATTTCACCAAGTGTGCTGTCATTTCTTCAACTACTTAATAAACATCATTTACCAATATAACACTTTATCCAAACAACACTTAATAGGGACATGACTTAATCTCTTGAAGTACATATGAGTGGTTCTTTTTGACTAGATGCAGAGAACACGGCTTAATAGAGAAAGTCATGAAAGAAAAACAAATCAAGCTCTAGAATGATCAAATCCAACATAAATTGCATAAGTATTTCTTCATTTCGTCACGATTAAGATGCATTTTAAGTATTTTACTAGCACTCATATTACTGCCTTTTCTTCACTTTGTTGGTTTATACAAAGGAATATATTCATAAAAGTCCTTACATTTTGATCCTATATTTGATTAAGCCCTAATTGTTTTTTTTATATTCAATTAACCCCGATATTTTGTTAATTTTTTACAATTTTAGTTATATATAAAAAAAGAAAATATTCATTGAAGTCCATACATTTTCACCCTTTTAATAATTTAGAGTTGAATTTTCAGTTTTTATTTAATTAAGTCATTACATTTTGACCATTACATTTTGATCCTATACATCATTAGTTGTAAAAATATTAAAACTGCATAACCAGCTACTATCCAAAATTGTAAACATTTAACAAAATGTTGGGCATAACGGAATAAAAAAAAAAAAAAAATTAGGGCTTAATCGAATATAGCGTCAAAAATTTTCCTATCCATTATACAAAAGCAACACTGTAGCGTTTGGTAGAGACCAAAATCAGGTAATGAATTTACCTAAATACACGAGTCAAATCACCTTTCCTGGATTCTTGTTGGCCATTGGATTTTCTTTAGAAAGATCGGGTAAATCTGCTCCAACTGTCCCCCATGAACCAGACATTAATTGATATCACAACTACCATCCTTGTGCACAACAGTAGAATGACCATTTATCATATGAATTTGTCGTTTAATCCCTACACTTACTTCTTAAAACATGAATGCTACAGTTGTATTTATTCTTTTTATTAATAAAATTTGCCAGATGTGCCGTCCTCTTTACCCAAAAAAAACATGAATGCTACAGTTGAGTTTTCTCTAGTGTTTTTGAATATGTGTCTTTGTGTTTTTTTTATATGGCTTTGACTTTCGTTCATGAAACTTGATAAGTTTGATTGCTTTCAGCCATAGATTGTTAGGTTGATGTTTCGTAAATATGACAAGTATGTTATGAAATTGTCAATTGCATGTTTTAGGGTCTAGTGTTGAATGTATTGACATGTTATAGCCAAGTTCATAAGGGTTTGTTGGGTGGATGGAACGGAATGAGGAAGGAATGGAATAAGTGTTGTAATGGAATGGGTTAGTACATTCCATGGTCATAGTTGGTTTTACTGTAGGATTAAAATGAATTTCATATGAATTTTTTATATTATATTTAAATACAAGTAGTCTTGAATCCACTCTGTATGAAATACATCATTTGATTCTAATTAATATATATATATATATATATATATATATATATATATATATATATATATATATATATATATATATATATATATATATATATATAGGGTTAGGATCAATCGAGACCAACAAAAAGGTTGAGACCGCGAGACCAGTTCTGGACCAATCAATTTATAAGGGCATATTAGTAATTATGTATTTAATTAAATTATAACAAAATTATAGTTTCCTAAAATCTAGGATTCTGATTGTTAGTTACCAAAAAACAAATAAATTAATTTTTATTTTTGAATAATTTCAGATTATATAACGTGAATTTTTTTACTTATTTTTTATTTTTTTTATTTTTTCCGTCAAAATGTTTTTTTTATTGGATCATTTGATTTATACGATTTCATTCATAAATGATTATAAAACACAATGTAGTTTTATATTTATATTGAATTAGTTTTTAATATATTTGTAGACGTAAACAACTCCGAATACAATTGTAATCATCTATGAATATAGTTGTAAATATAAAATAAACAGAACACAATGCAAAGATAAAGAATGCAATATATTTGTAGAATAAAATACAACTCTAATCGTAAATGATTACAACACAATGTAGAGAAAAAAACACTATGCGGTTTTAATCATAAATGATTACATCACAATATACTATATGTTTCTTATTTATTCTTGCATTAAATCGCTTAATTTGAGAAGAACAACTTTGACACATGAACTTGTGCTCTTTTTTTCTGTTGAAATCTGCATGATTAGAAGGTGAATCATAAGTGATTAGCAATGATGTAACACATGAATGTTCAATAATCATGCATGATTAGCAATCGTTAATACCGAACAAATTTCAGCAATGTTCAATAATCGTGGATGATTACATTCGTTAATCATTGATGACTAATGAAACGAAAAATTGTTTTGATCTCATAATCATTGATGATTATTGAAGCAAAAACTGTTTTGATCCAATAATCATTGATGATTATAACAATATTAACATTCATTAATAATATTTAGATTGCATTCATTAATCAGTGATGATTAAAGAAACACAGAAACTATTTTGAAACACAAATTGGTTGTGACACTCAAGTTTATTAGCAACTTAGTATTCGAATTTTAAAAAGAAAGAATCACCAAAAATACCAAAAATTGAGACGATGTATAACAACTTGACATCTTTTGCAACCAATATATTCTAAAGAAACCATCAAATACTAAAAATGTCTCGACATGCCATTATGTAAATGATTAATAATATTCAAACTATTAGTGTAAGTTTCAAAGTTTCATTTTTGCAATTACCTATATAACTTCAAAATTGTTCTAAGATGTACATTTATCACAAATTTGAAAAACTCACCCTGTATATATATCATAAAAATGAACGCGTGGCATGCCGTGATCCACAATACAACACTAATAATTTGCCGCAAAAACAACAAAGCGATACCCTCAGAAAACATGAAGTTGCCGATTCTTTGGTGTGTGATATATATTAATTTTCAAACATCCGCAGCAATGGCTGCTGCCATCACGATTGGGTGATATATATTAATTTTCAAATGTTTGATATTATTCGTACTCTCCACTGATTGATGTATCTCCTCAAAACATTGACTTGGGGAAGGGAAGGAGAGTAGAATAAGTAATCAAACGTTAGGTTTAATAAAACAAATATTAAAAAATTAATTTAGAAGTTAGATTTAATAACGAAGGACAAGAATACATTAACCTTCTTCAAATCTATACTATGCATCTGTCAATTATGTACCACATGACATCCAATCAATGGTAGCCAAACGTTATTGTAGATGCTATGAAAAAACAAAAATAATGCAGGTATTTAATAATAGAAACAAAAGTAGCAATAAAATTGAGTTGAAAACAACCTGAAGGTCTTCCGGTAGCATCGACGATCTTTCAAGGTAGCTGATTTAAGGCTTTGTTTGGAAGAAAGTGTTTGGTTGCCGGCGAGAAAGGGAAGTGGTGTGGTAAACCCTATTTAGAGATAAAGAGAGAGAGGAGAGAAAAATAGGGGAGAGAATGAGATATTATAAGAGTTGATAAAATTAGAAAAATATGTAATTACTCTATTACCCTTATGTAATATTTAAATTAAATTAAATGTATTTAAAATTATTTAACACCCCTTAATAATAGTCGTAGATCTAGAATATTGGATGACTAAGATTTGGTCTCAAGTTCTCAACCTTTTTTTGGTCCTCAATTGATCCTTGTTCTATATATATATATATATATATATATATATATATATATATATATATATATATATATATATATATATATATATATATATATATATATATATATATATATATATATATATATATAATAAAAGAAGAAGAATTAAACTCAATAAAATCTCATTAACCCAAATAAGATTCTATTAAATATATATGTGTATTATAGTTGCTTTAGTACATAAAATTATAATTTAGTTAAAATCCTGAAATTTAATAAAAGAGTTTTGTGTCAAAGATTACATAAATAAGAATCTATTACATTGCAATTTTCATTTCATTCCATTCCATGATTGAGTGAAAAATAACACTACTCACTAAGGATGAAAATTAACAAAATGGCTGGAATCCCATTCCTTCCAGAATATTCTATTCCATTCCATCTTACAAATCAAACAACTTTTTTTCATTTCCATGGAATTAAGCATTTCATTCCTATCTCAATTCCATCATCTCAAACACTACCTTAAATAATTTGTGCTTTAAAATATCCTAATTAAAGACAATGCTTTCTATTCAAAATTAGAACCACAACCGGGACCGGGACAAAAATTGTATTCTTATGTCCCACCTAAAATGTTAAAACAAGGTGGGACATGGACTCACTCTCGATCTCTCGTCTGTGCACAAATGACTTGAATGCCCTCCTCATACTGATCACCAAAAATAGACCCTCCCGGTCCCTTCCCATCTAGTCTTGTCTCGTGTAACAAACACAACCTCAAGTTTATGAATGGATCCTAGTACAGTTATGCAAGTCAAACACTTGTGCAAGGAAATGAAATCAAAATTAACATTGTATCCACAATACAACAATATCCATTAGGTCGAGCGACGTTTAATTTTTGTCTTTTATTAATCCCCGTTCATACAAATATCCTCATAAAATTGGTGAACACATCTCAGAGATGCATTGAAAAAGCGATCGTATATTGATCCAGTTTCGTGAATCGATCTTCTCCAAATAGTTGCTGATTATGTGTTGTTTGAGATTAATCACCCTTTAAACATCAACATTCCAAACAGCGCCATCTCCTTCACCACAGGAATTATGAACAAATTTCATCCTCTCAACGGACTTGCATATTCCACTGCATGACCAATCAAATGCAGCCACACAAACATTCCCTGCTTGTGTCTTCCATTCACAATCTGCATACAAACTCCGTCTGTTACAATGGGCAAGACATGACATAACAGATTGTACTTGTACTGGTATTGAGACTTGAGACCGATGTTAATGGGACAAAAATGAATTTTTTTAGTGACCTGGAGGAGTTCCGCAACACATGGAACGGTCATCTATGTGTTCAACATCCAACCCAATTAACCAAGAGCCCAAAGAGACATCCTCATTCGCATACCTATGCAGTATACCCCTGCAAAAACAACCTTTAGTAAATAAATTACAAAAAAAAAAAGAAAAAAGAAAAAAAGAAACCGTTATGTGTTATGACGTACGAATTTACGGAAATATATTCTGCTAAATCCTTGGAAATGGCATAGATTTGTCCCGTTGCATGCCTGAAGTACTTGTTCCCTTCTTCTCCGAATTTCCAGTATTCCGGTTCATGGTATCTTACCCCTCTGCTCAGTCAAGTTTGCAATAAACATTTAGGTACTCGCGAGCTATATGCAATGGTTGTTTTTATGTAATGTAAAACGAACGACTTAATAGAGAAAGTCATAAAAAAAGTTTTGCCTTTTTTTACATCCATTTTCCCAAGTGCCGTGTCATTTTCTTAAAAAAATTTAAACATCATTTATCTAGGCAACAGTTTCTTGATGAAAATAGAAAGTCTTTATCGACGAAAAAAGAAACAGGGCATGTGAAATGATTAAATACAATTCATGATACTAACATATAAAGCATAAGTATTCATCACAAATGACGAGAGAAAACAAACCGACTTTTGAGAGAGCACCGGTCCGGACTTCATGCATCCGAGATATGTTCTTGGTTTAGATCTATAGCGTGCAAGTGCATTTACAAGCATACCCAAGTTCACATGAACATCATCATCCACCTTCACATAAAACTCGGCATCCCAAATGGAGACAGCTGTCGAAAAATACAATCTTGTCTTGGTTGAGAGCTCATGGTACCCCTCCACATGATTTAACCTTAAAAAATCCTGATACTTTTCCTCCTCCATGTCGATAGCTCGATCAAGTACCCCTCCTGGTGTTGCACTATGCCCTATCACAAACCTTATTATGATGCCCTTTTCTTTTGCTAATTTAGTTAGTTTTGATCCTGCATGGTATCAACACATGTAATTTAGCTATTTTCTAGTAAGAATCCTATACGCCAACCGGTCTCACAGCCAACATGGGACATGTAAAATGAGATAAGTGAGTGTGAATGAAAGGCGAACCGGTGGGCATCCATGTTTCTCGAACAGAGTCTCGACGCTTCTTGCTGCTAAAAGCTGTATTAATACCAACGACAACAAATGCTTTCTGTAGTGATGTCTTGTTAGATGCCACTCTTTCTGAAAGAAACTTGGGCCCGGGTAGACTTGTACGGGCGGCTTCTAGTTCCATCTCCAATGTTGATATTGTCTTGTCCAATGATCTATATAAAATACAATAAATAAATAAATAAATAAATAAATCCTGAGTAACATTCTAAACGTGTAAAAACTACTACTAATGTTGGTCGAGGACATATCAGGATAGTCTTGTATTATGTTTGATGTGCATTAGACAGATTCAGAGTAATGTCAAAAGGAAAAACATTCGACAAAATTTGAAAATTTTTATTCAGAGACTTGCTCTTGATTCATTGTTTGTCCAAAAGACATGAATATCTTTCTCATCCTCATCATCAAATATAACCTTCACTATCTTGTTTAACACAAAAGTAGCCACGGGCTTACTGAATAGCTTGATGAGTCTTGGTGACTTCTCCCATAATGTCTCCGGAATTATCTTCGACCAATTTCTAGTAGAAAGAAACTATTCAGTGTTGGTTAGAAATAACTTGGGATATTGGAGAAAATTGGATATTCGAGTTGGATTACTTACACGCTTGCGGTCGCAGTCTTTAGGTGTTATTACACGCATCTTCTGTTCATGATTCTTGAAATGAACATCGTTAAGTATGGGCGCGTGGGGCCATGTGCGTCTAGTGAAAAGTGTTCCCGCTAGAAAACTGGCGATGCATAACATCAATATGATCTTTCCTGGAACCGATTTTCCCCTCATTTTTAACATTTATTCGTGTAATTTCTTCTTCTCCTTTAGCGAAAAAGAGGCAAAGATGAAGGAATTATGACGTGTTCATATATTGTAGCTGAAAGATATGATGCAAGGCCTAGTTTAGTTTAGTTTGTTATGTAGGACATGACACCACACGAGGGCCATGACATGAGAGTAGGTTGTATCATGTTTGATGTGCTTTGGGACCGAGATTAATGTTGATTAGCCAAAAATTACTATTTTTTGCCCCACCAAAAAAGATGTAACACAGACCGCCCTCAAATAACCCTAGAAAATTTGTCCAATTTAGTGCGGTCTAGTTTAATCCCATCCAGTGTAACAAACATAGCCTTAGGTTATGTTTGTTACATGGTATCTACGTTTACTGCATAAGTTTTCTAAGGCTATTTTCCACGATGAGGATTTTTTGCATAGACAAGAGATCAAGAGTGAGTCTCTGTCCGAGCTTCTTCCACCTTCTTCACCAAGACAAAAATTACAATTTTTGTTCCTTGGACATGAGTCATGGTGCAGGCCAAACATAGTACAATTTGTTATATCCAATCTCGCGTAAAAACGAGGACTAACAATACAACACGGATACGTAAGGAAGACACTATATGATATATGTGTTATTCATTTGGGACTAAACCTATCACGTGCAATAGTGAAGATGAAGAAGAAGTTACCTTTGTTGACCCTAGCGTTCAGAACAGGACGATCATTGGTTGACCAAGCTAAAAACGGGCAAACTAGTAGCCTTATGGTGGTATATAGTATCAAATTATGGTTTAAAGCTGCCACATTTTTTGTATACAAGTAGAAATAAAGAGATCGGGGAGAGATATGAGCGGCAAGGGGTGTGTGGGTGTTTAATCATGTGGGATTCATGGTTCAACCAACCAAACAAGCTACCTTGAGATTGAAACTAGACCACCCTAAGTTATCATTATACATGACGCAACCACTTCCTGTGTCTTTCCTCATACCGCCAAAAACAAATATTTGAGGCAAAAGAATATTTTTAACATCATATATAGGCAAGTAACACACGTTGAGGTTCTAACGACAATTTTTCTCTGTTGTAAGTTATTTAACTTCGGTGGGTGTTCCGTTTAAATTGTCCTCCAGAGGATAATGATGGATTAGACTTTGTTGGTTTTATGGTGTTAAAGTAACAGTTAATATTATAATAAATAACTCTACTACTTATTACTTAAGGACGGTGTGGGTTTTGGTGATTTGCTTTGGGCCTCAATGTTTTTGCCCCTACAACATGGGATTAAATAACGGGCTTTGGGTTTCTGGTGAGGTGCTTCTGAAATCACGGTGAAGCAACGTGTGAGGTGTGAAGTGTGAACAGTGAAGAACTACTTATATGCAGTGTTGTAGAAATCGGTATTAACGTTTGATTAATTGGCGATTAGTCACTTGACGGTATTCAACCGATTACGATTAGGCCTAATCGGCCAACTTGACGGTTTACTGCAAAAATCGGTCAAATATCGGCCTTGACGGTCAATTAGTCGGTCTTGACGGTCATTTTTTTAATTTTTTAATTTTTTTAGTTAATTATTTATTTTTTATTTTTAAATAACGACAAAAATACTCTCTAATAACTCAAGAAAACTGAAAATAAACAAATATATAATCTTTGATGCGTATCTCGGAATAAAACAAATAAGACTTCTATTTTTTGTTATATATTTATATATTTTTAAATAAATTTCATTATAAATTAGGGTCTTCGATTAATCCCTGATTAATCTCCGATGAATCCCTTAAGCTCACTCGACCGTCAACCGATATTTAGAACCTTGTTTATAAGTTATTAATATTTCATATGGTATTAAGTTGATTTAACTTTTTGAGTGTACAATAATTTAAGACTGTAGAAAACTAGATTTCTGCAGTGATCTAATCCATAATATGTTAAAAGAGAAGATTGTTTTGGCATGTAGTACAAAGCCATTAAAAGTGGACAATTATTGTTATATACTAGGGGTTAGATCCTTACACGTTGTTGAGGGAATCTTAAAAACGATTAAATGTAAAACATAACATGCTGTAACAAATTTTTAATAAACAATAAAAATTTTCTTTAAAAAAACATGGCTAAACATGCAACAAAAATGATTTAGAAATATAAAGTTATAAAAATAAGTTTGTAAAATGGTGTATTGTATAATGAGATGTAAATATAGTAGTAAAAAATTACCAATAAAATGCTAAGTTTATATATATATATATATATATATATATATATATATATATATATATATATATATATATATATATATATATATATATATATATATATATATATATATATATAAAGAAGTCAATGAAAATTTGTAAAAATGAAAAATATAGGACAAAGCTATAATAAAAGTGAAAATCTAAGTTCTCAAAAAAAAATAAATTAAAAGAAGCCAATGAAAAATCGTAAAAATAGAAAAGAGATGACAAAATTATAAATAAGTGAAAATCTGGGTTAAAATTGCAAATAAATTAAGTTAAGGGATTATACTTGAAGTAAGGAACTTGGGCTGGTTCAATTGGTGTTGCCTGGGCCGGATTTTAGGGCGGATCTACGGGTCGGGTAAAAAGATCCGACGCAAAAACCACCAAGCTAGCATTAAAGTTCAGTTTGTATTCCCAGAAAATATATATAAAATAAACATAAATAAGCAATTTACAGTAGCTGGTTTGATGTTAGCTACAGTAACCAACCTTTTATAAAATGTTATATATAGAATATAAACAAGTACGGATTGGTCTAAACATATTTAAATACAACACTAATAAAAGTCCCTTTTAGATTATTGAAATTTAAAAGTTAAATTGGCAAAGATAAATGTTTGTTCCTATATATAAATATAAAAATATAAAATTTTAATACAAACATGAAATTATTATAACTAGCTTGAGCCCGTGCTCCGCACGGGTTCGGAAGTGCTCGTGCTACGCACGAGTTGGCCCCAGCTTGTTAAGTGGGTCGGGGCGCTTTCTTTTTGCGGATCCTGAGTTCTGTTTGATGGGCTTCTTTCTGCTTCTAATGCTTGCCTGGGATTCTTGGAAATAGAAGATTATTCAACTGTCTCTCTGCACTGTACTCTGAAGAGGCCTGCATTGCAACAGAAATAAAACTTATTGACATTATCCGGAAAAAAACCCAAGTATATTACTATTATGGGTAAAAACTGCAAGTACATTACCATTACATGTAAAAAATAAAGCAAATCACCCATATCAGTAAAGAAAAGGCAAACTTCATTGCTAATATGGGTAAAACCACATGGGGCATTTAGAAGCATTTAGTTCCTTTTTGTAACTTTGTTAACTTGGAGCCCTATAGCATAATAATACCAGGTTAGTGCATGCTTTTTACTCTTTTCACCAATATAGTCAATGTACTTTATTTTTTTAACCATAATAACAATTTACTTGCATTTTTTAATAACAACAACTTACTTACATTTATTTACCTATAATAGCAATATGTAGGGAAATACAACTACATTGCTATAATGGGAAAAAAAGTATACTATATTGGTATTAACCGTAAAGAAACGTAAGTAGGTTGCTATTATGGGTAAAAAAGTAAAGTGAGGATTGATTACCTCAATGATAAGTCTAACCTGAGGAACATAATCTTTTCCCAGAAACAATGGCTGTCTGGTCAAGATTTCACCAAGAATACAACCAACAGACCAGATGTCAATGGCTGCTGTGTATTCTGAACAATTCAACAGCAATACAGGGGCACGATACCATCGAGTCACAACGTATTCAGTCATGAAATCAGTTTTAGAAGTCGTTCTTGCAAGCCCAAAATCCCCAATTTTTAGGTCACAATTTGCATTCAGAAGTAAGTTGCTTGGTTTTAGATCACAATGCAATACGTGTGCTGAATGAACGTATTTCAGTCCTCTTAGAATTTGGTTAAGAAAATACTGCATAATGTTAAACGGTTAGATTGAACAAATGATAAAGTTTGCAAGAATCAAGAATATTGATGAATTAATTCCAACATTATGCTATAAGATTGACAAAGTAAGTGTAATTTACAAAAATATCCCTGTGCTTTCCGATTTTTCCAGTGTTCAGTCCAAAACTGTAACATTTTTTCAAATTTGGTCCGTATTTCAAGGTTTCATATCGATTTTGGTAACTGAAATCTCGAAATAAGGACCAAAATGGATATGAAATATTGAAATAAGGACCGAAATGGAAAAGGTTTCAATTTTGGACTAAACATGGTAAAAGTCAGAAAGCATGGGGACCATTTTTGTAATTTATTCTTAAATTTAAGTATCAAGAGATTGAAGCATTACCCGACAATGATCATCAGCAAGAGGTTGATTATAGCGTATTATTTGATGAAGATCGGTGTCCATTAACTCATAAACAATGTAAACATCATTGAAATTTTGCTTTTGTGGAGGTCGAATGATGTCATTGATTGCAATAACCTGCAGATGTCAAATGACGTAAATACCCTTCAACCAAAATCAATACCATTAATGTATTTGCATTCGTCCAGAGGCAAAAGGATAACTTTAGGGGGTCTTAAGATGTTGTCTTAAGAGTGATTATTGTGACTAAAGTTGTAATTTTTGATAATTTGGCAAATGACTTAAATACCCTTCAACCGAATCATAACATCAATATAGTTGTCATTGTTAATGGGCATACTACATTTGAGGGGGTGTTTACAAAACTAGAATTTAAATAAAAATAAAAAGGTTAAAATATTACGTATAATTTCGAGGGATTCTAAAAGAGGATAAAACACGCACTTTTGTGGGACCCGGGAATCGCCCATAAACAACCGTTAAAAATGGTGGCATCTTCTAAGGAAAGCCATAGTCTTTTGCAAGTTTGTGGTTCGGTATACCGTATATAGAAATGAATTCTCCTGATGTGGGACCACTTCACCGCCTATACCTGCTTGCTGAAATAATAACAAATTTTTAAATTTAGTCTATAAATTTATAGAAAATGTTGTTGATGAATGATATTTTTTACCTTGAATATGTACATTGACTGAATGATCACGGGCCTTTTGTATCCCAATGAGTGTAATATGCCCGACATTTTATCGGAGCATGAGACTTTTTTGAAAACGGGATCATGATCGTGTAAAGCTAAAAGAGACAATCAGGTAATGTGATTTAGATTAAAAGGAGTTACAATTTACATGTTCAAAGAAGATTTCGGTTTGTATTTGTTTAACATACCATGGCCAACTTTGTTTATAGAGAGCTGTTTTGGTTGCTTTAACTTTCCATCATCATCAAATGCTTTTTTGTTAAAGAAAAAACATGTTATATGATTCGTTAATAGTAAAAAATATCAACCTAAGAACTAAATCATGTTCAAGATATGACGTTTACCTTCAAAGAAAAACGAAATTTTTTCGGCGCTCTGATAGAAGTAGTCATCACTTGTCCTTTGCTGAACAAAAAATTTAACAGAAAAACTTCATTGAATTGGAGCTAATCAATTTTATCATAGGGTTATTTGTTAACCGGAGAAATTTGAATGAAACGATTGTTAATTCTTCGTATATTCCCTAATTCAACATAGCATGTGGAAAATTGGGACTTGGAACTATGACCGTTCGAATGTATTATCTATCACAGTAGTCAACATGTGTTAATAACTTTTAAACTTTCAAGCGATAAAACGAACCTGATTCTTTGTCAAGAAAATTGAGGCGGAGGAAGAACAATCAAAGCCGTCAACCAATTGGTCCATCCTCTTTCTTAACGCCTCAACCTTCGGTACTTGAGAACGATTCAATAAGCAAATACCCTGTAAGATACTAAGATCAGCTCATATTGAAGTTAAAGTTGAAAAAGAAATTAGGGTTTGGAGGAAGAAGAAGAAGAAGAAACTCATACCTTGAGAATTGAAGAATTGAAGCTGATCAGAACTCAGATTTCCGACGATACCCATCGTTCAGAAATAAAATATATCCATATGTTTATGAGATATAAATCATATGTGTATGCATTTGTTAAGAATTAGAAGATCACACCGCCACCGGCGTCGTGTATGTACGCGACTTGCTTCCACACACCTTCTAGAAACCTTACGGGTTTTCCAACCCCGATTACTGAGGTGTGAAGGGTTTTGATAGGAAATTGAGAAGGGTTTTTCAGGATTTCATGGAATCGAGAAGAGGAAGCCTCATCGATTTGGCTTAGGTTGTGAAGGGTTCTGGAAGAGGTCGAGATATCGAGGGAGAAGGAGACCTGTCGTGAAGAGAGGGAGCGGTGGAAGAGACCGTGGTAGAATGCTATTGGTAAAGAAAACTCATCCCCTTAAAATCTCCAAACCCCCCTACCCAGCCCAAACCTTCTAGAAAACTTACGGTTTTTAATATATAAGGTAATAGTAGACAAAATGTCCTCCAAAATGATGTTGAACCATACCCGTATAAGGATACAATAAAAAAACCAACGTTGGGTGATGGAATTGCAAGGTTGAAATTTGAGTGATTATCTAGAGATATTTTCATACTAATTAAATATAAATTTACCATTGTTCAGAGTATTAGACAATTCATCACCATACCAAACATGGTTTTTTACATTATTACATATATCAATTATATATAAATTTACCATTGTATTTTCTTATCATTTCAACAATATTTTGTTTCATTCCAATTGGCATATTCTTAGCTGTAGGTAAGCATTTTCCAGGAGACATACAATCGGGAATCTTGTTGTTCACAAAAAGATACTTGAACAAGCATGAACAATTACAAGTAATAAACACATAATTTCCTAATAATCCGGTATTGGTGGGCCCATAACCCACACGTCATGGGGATCGAAACCTAACTCTGATACCAACTTGTAACACCCCTATTAATACACGTTAAGAAGTGTAATAATTTATAAAAACGTTATAGAACAAAATCTCATATTTTTACAAACTTTGCTCATGACATTAATTCAATTCTTGAAACGTTGGTCCAAAACAAAAATCAAAGTATTGTAGAAATGTTTAAACAACTTTGGAGGCTAGAACTTCATACCCAACATACACCATAGAAAGCGTTAGGAAATTCATCATAAAATGTCCTAAAATATTTCAACATTTTTAGCGAAATTTCGACATGACATTTGGGCAATATTTTAACATAAAAAACTTGGGTAGTTATGACCACTAAGGCAATACCCAATCATTTACACACCACTTTGTATTTACGGCCACTAAGGCAATACCCAATCATTCACACACACTTCAGTAGTCACAACCACTAAGGGAATGCCAATCATTTACACACACATGGGTACTTACGGCTACTAAGGCAATACCCAATCATTCACACATACTTGGGTACTTATAGCCACTAAGGCAATACCCAATCATTCACACACACTTCATCAACTTCATAAGTACATATAGACCACACTTACTTATTACACAACTACGAATTGTCAACTCAACTATATTTAACAAAACAACTACAACCCAGTAATCCAACTATATCAGCTAGAACAATCGTATCTATTAATCCAGCTATAACGACTACATTTGGCTAATCACACAATTCTATCACATACATATAATATTCCTACAGACAATGAGAATCATTCTTACTTAAGTGCCAGAGATTACTCACCTTGATGGCAGTCCATTTGTCGGGATCCGTTCTGGCTTAATCCTTCCTCCCTTGCGCTCAACTGAAAACACATTATACATAATTCCTGAATATCACAACTCAGATCCAAGACCACACCCTTAACTAATCTGAATCATATTTTAAACTATACACTGATTGTTCATACTTAGCGCACAAACTCTAGGTTATCATGCCACTATCTATGAATCATCGATCCATCATTCTTCGATCGTATGGTCGTCACGCCGCTAACTATGAACACAATTTCAGATTCGAGCCTGAAATGTTTCAGGCCACCTTCCAGCTTAATCTTAGCTCTTTTTCAGGCCACCTACAACAATCACCATAAAAACACACTACTTATTATTCTTTTAATTCAATACTCCATTTATAGACCACATAAGATCACAAGGCAGCTGGGGTTTACAACCCTCTAACCAATTTCAACTCACAATACCTTTCTTTTAAGAAGAATTGAAAACTTACCTTCAAAACCAAAAAAGAAAAGATAATTCCTTCAACCACCTATCTCCTTCAATCCCAGTTTATAGAGAACCAAGGCTTCGTCCCTTTCTTCTACTGAGGTAAGAAAATGGTAAAATGATCAAAGGACTGACTTAAGGCCTTAAAATCCTTCTGTCCAACGGTTCATCGTGTCGCTACCCACTCATTGCATGGCGACCATAAAGCCATAGCACCGCTAAATGCAATTAACACTCAACTTCCAAAATTCTTCTTATTTTTTCATCGTACTACCATAACATCACGACCATAAAATATTTTGTGTTGCAAAACCCTCTTCAGCCTTGTTCCCACCCAATTTACACCAAGTTTTACCACATAATCTCTTAGTTAACATTTCTCAAAACCAGTGGTTACAAGCTCTTCCCCTTTGAAAAGATTCCGTCCTCAGAATCTCTTAAAAAGAAAATAAGGGCATCACATTCTTAATTCATGCACAACACGTATATCATTCTTCAGACTACAATTCTAAATAACCTGATATGGATTAAGTTTTTACTGTCGATCTCAAATCTTAGCTATAACACTTTTATAGCAACACTTTTTCTGGTACGGAAGATAGTCCCGTCAATCACGGACTAAAATCACTTTCATACTCATTTGATCGAAGTGTGCGCTACAAAATATGATCTGTAATGAACAACACACTAATAAATAATAACCAGTTGCAATTAGGTAATTCAGTCGTATTCAACAACGACTAATCGAAATCATTCAATATTAATTTATTTTCCAACCATCTACTATATAAATTATAATAACATTCCTACCATTTTCGAACATGAGGACACACGAGCGTTTGAGTCATCATCTCACTAACAACAAGAGTAAGGGTCTTGTAGCTTCTCAGCCATTATTATACAAATAAACAAAATGCCATCCATTCGTCAAAATATATATATCACCCAAAAGTGATTTATCAAAACTGTCAATCACCGTCCTTAGCTTTACAAAGCTCCATTAGTTGTACTCGGCTATAATTAATCAACATTATTCACCCTTCTCGCCTTCGACTATCAATCAGGTATAATGAAATTTCACACGCTAATCACGTCGACACCATTTCATTCTTCATAATTACAACACTTCTCACTATAGTTACATGTCGTCTTACACCTTGCCTCATTCAAATCATTTCCTACTCAAAATTCTTATTTAATTTCTTGTATCATCCAATCATCAAGCTTTTCCTCAAAAGAATTTATGACTCTCACCATCTTTCCACTTTTAATTTCTATGATCAATTCTACTTTTTTGTACAACTACCACCAACTTATCTCTTTAACTTAACGCTAATTACCACATACGTTTTATAGGGTGTTTTATCCTGCCATCACATAAAATCCTCTGATATGTAACTACATGATCAACAACATAGCCACATAGGCTCAACACCACAGCCACATAGGCTAACAATGCTACGTAGGCATATACAATAACTAGCCATAAAGGTTCAACATATATAGATAATCACGTATACTTATTAAAACTCATCGCAAAAGGATACGAACACAAGTTTCACATGATGTGTTATATCCTAAAGTACTGTGGATATTCTCCCACCAAGATGGACTGCTCCTCAAAATAAATTGGTGGCATACTTCACCTTATCCTTATCAGTACATCTACTCGTTGATTTATCTTTTTCTATATGATTCAGGTAAATTGGTGGCATACTACACCTTCTCCCACCAAGTCTAGGGCCCTACACTCGAGAACCTAGTTATGTTAAATGACGACTCTGATACCAACTTGTAACACCTATTTTTTCTTACAAGGTACACCCCAATATTTTCCATTTTAATTTAACAAAACTGGGTGCACTAGTATTTAAACCATACCATACAAGATGTTAATAAAACAAAATACATAAAAATCAGCCCATGGACCGAGTAGAGCATTACTAGAAAAATATATGTGTCAGCTACAAAAGAATAGACTCTAGGTCCTTTTATCTCTCAGCCACATGCATACCCTATCACTGCTGCAGAAACTGTAAAACAACACACAACACAAATAATAAGCTTACAAAAGCTTAGTAAATATAATAACATACGTATATCAACTTATAAAATAATGGTAATTATAACCAAACATCACCACAATAATCAGCCCTTTCAACACACATGCCACCCATTTAGTTTACTAGCCATAACAACTATAAGTTTGCTAACTAATTTCAATCACAAAAAACCACCCCGCCATCATGACACCTATAAAATCATTTAAACAACTATCCAGCCACCTAGACAATATCTAGTTATATAGAAAATATACAGTTATTAAGGCAATGTGTAGCCATGCAGGCACTAGCCAGCCACTAAGGCAATACCCAGCTATATAGGCAATCTCTCCGGCCACTTAAGCATCTCATCAGCCACACATGCAATCACTCCAACCACTTAGGCACACGTCATGCACTTAAGCATGTCACCAGCCACACATGCAATCTCTCCAACCACTTAGGCACACTTCAACCACTTAAACACACTACATCTACTTAGACATCTCACCAGCCACACAGAAAATCGCTCCAGCCACTTAGGCACATTCCAGCCACTTAGGCATCTCACTAGCTGACAACGCCTAGTGATATCAAGTATTTTAGGCGTTGTTGAGCCCTGTTCTTGGTAAAATTATACCAAATATGCATGGGTATTCTCACTTTTTGTGTCAGGACTTGTCTGGAGAAAAAAGAACAGAAACAGGGACTAAAGGTGTACAAAAGGAAGAAGTATGGAAAGAATGAAAAATCAAGAGAAGACGTACGCGTGCCGCGGATTTATCTTCTGCGCGACGCGGGCGTAAGGCGGTGGAACACATTTGAATGACGAAAAAACGGGGAACGGATAAGTACGCGCGCCGCGGATTTCACTTATGCGCGGCGCGGTCACGGGAAATTTGCAACTATAAATGGAGGCATTTCCAGCCGAAAACCCTAGCAAAGACCTGGTGTAAACATCGACCTAGAAGCTCTTTGACTCGAGGATTCCATTTCAGAAGCTATTAATTGGTATTTTCATGTTTTAGATTTTATTTCATTTTAGTTAAACGTTTGTAAGCTTTGAGTTGAATCTTTGGGTGTGACAACCATTGATCTTCAGCTTAGGGTTCTGTTTTCAGTAGTGTTTGATTACGGATTTGATGTTTGGATATTGGTTTTGGTGAATGAAATCATTCGGTTACATTAAATATTGATTTTTCGGTATTTTGGATGTTAGTTTGTGTTTTGGTTGTTTGTTTGTGATTGGATTGTGTTTGTGACTTGGTTGGGACTGTTTTCCTTTGCTGAAAACAGTAGCTAAGTTGGTTAGGTTTAGCATTTAATCTTGGCTAGTAATTGTTCAAGTAGAACTTTAGTTATTAGCTAGTTTGTGTTATGCTCGGTTTTGCTAGTTTGAATGCCTTCAATTGCTTCTGATTCAGAGATGTACTTCTGAGTTCAGAAAGTAACTAGGTCATTTGGACATAGCTAAGCTTGGCTTGTGTGTTTGAATATTGTTTCGAGATAGAAAGATAGAAATTAGTTCCTCCGACTATAGCTGTGACACTATTAGTTGGTAATCTCTCATCTAGGCTGACCACGTAGCTCCTGTGGATCGACCCTGACTCCACTATACTAGTGAATGTTAGGTTATCTCTTATTTTTGACCGCATGACGACCTCTGCATGCACGTCAAATTTTGGCGCCGTTGCCGGGGAGCTGTGAGCTTAGAATAGGTGAGTAGTAGGAACTTGTGTCTTGCTTTTTGAAATTTCATTTTTGGGTAAGTTTGAATTTTGATTTTTGTGGGCGTGTTGCACTAATGCATGCGTACCCGCAGGGGAGAGCAATCATCCCCATTGCAGTTTGATTCTGAGATTGAGCGTACTGCGCGCAAACTCCGTGCTCGTAGGCGTTTGAATATCATGAATTTCAGTCAAGTTAGTAGTAGTCCGGTCAGTGTTGCCCAGGATCCATCAGGTGAGGCAACTGGGAGGTTTTCTACCCCTCCGCTTTCGGAATTTCAGTTTGGAAGCACGAGTGCTTCTGGTGGTGCAGTTTCAGCCCCTGCACCCATACCATCATGCACTCCGCCTTCCATCCCATCATTTACACCCACTTCACAACCCCAATCCACCAATCCCTTTACATCTGCTATGTCTTGGGGAGAGCCGACCCGAGATGGCACCCCAGCTCCTAGACAGCAGATACCGACATCTCAACCACAACCAGTCCTATTTAAACCTCAACCTACATACCAAACAACACAACCTATACACTTTCAACCACCGCCTCAACCGCAATACCATTACCCAGAGACGGAGGAAGTGTATGACGAGGAGGATGAAGGATGGATGCCACCAACATCCCAACCGCAATGGAACCGAGGTCGGGGACCTCCCAGGTGAGCACCACAATACCAACCACCATGTCAGCGGGAGTACAATGATCATCTTTACGGTAACCCCGCCCAACCTTTACATTTTGCACAACCGAGACGGCAATCGGTTGCATCACATTTCCAACCGCGGGAATATGATGATTCGTCGCCGATCTATATTCCTGATAACATAGATTCGCAAGTAGAAATTAGACCTCAGTTATTAGGAATATTACCAGAATTCAGAGGATATAAGCAGGATGATCCCTATAACCATTTATATGAATTCTTAGCGATCGCTAATGCTAATAATCCCAGAAACACAAATAGAAATATTTTTAGGCTTAGACTGTTTCCGTTCACCCTTAAGGACAAAGCCAAGTATTGGTTCACATCGTTGCCATCGAACAGTATTACTACGTGGGATCAGCTCAAGGCAAAGTTCCTGCAGGAATTCTATCCAGCGAGCAAGACAACTAGAGTCATCCAGGATTTTCAGCAAAAACCTGGAGAAGCTTTTCATGAAGCCTTCGACAGATTGAAGGAGTTGCTGCGATCTTGTCCGCATCACGAGATTCCCAGATGGCAGTTGGTCAAGTTATTCTTTGAGGGAGTTAGCGAAACACACCAGGCCATGATAAATGCCTCCTCCAGTGGGACATTTATGTGGCAGGATCCAGAAGAAGCCTGGCAGTTTTTGGAGCAGTTGAGTAATGGCTCCAAAGCAAACTTCTCCACCAGGAAGACTACAAGTACGGCGGCAGCAGTAGGAGTTGATGCTGATTGGAAAAAGGAAGTGAAAAAGGAAATCAGTGAATTGAACAGAAAGTTTGATAGGCTTATGGCAACATTACAAAATGGACCGCCAAATTCATCACAAGAAGGTCAAGGAGGACCTAAGATGCAGGAAGCTAATCAAGTTTATGGCCAGGGTCAAGGTCAACACAATAATGGACGACCCTACAGACCATACAACCAAGGACATCAACAAAATTTCAGGCAGAACAATTATCAGAATCAATCAAACAGTCAGCCTAGAAACCAGCAGCCTGCAAACAACGGAAACAACAACAATAGGGGGCCCACCAACGCTGCCAACAACGCCCCAGGGACCCAAGAAGAGATGATATCAAAAATGTATGACATGGTCACTGCGACTCAACAACAATCTCAAGCGAATGCCAAAGCTATCGCAAATATGGAAAGACAAATAGGTCAAATGGCTGCAGATCAGCAAAAGAGAGATAATGGCAAGCTGCCAAGTGCTACTGAAGTTAACCCTACGCATAATCAACGTCCAGCGAAGGAACAAGTCAATACGGTTGAATCAGGATGGCGTAAGGTCACTCTGGAGGATTTGTTTGAGGTAGGGAATGAAGTGAAACCAGGGGAAGAAGGACAGGCTTTAAAGAGCAAGGAAAGTAAAAAAGGAGAAGATTCAGTTGAGAATGGCACTAAACCAGAAATAGACAAAAAGGTCCAAAAGGAAGAGCAACCAACGATAGCGGGGATCAAGCAGAAAAAGAAGAATAAGAAAGAAAAAAAGAAGAAGCTGGACGTACCCAGATCAACGGGACCCTTAATGAATCAGCCCCTATGGGATGAGCTTAAGGATGCTCCCGAGGACACCAGGATTCTGCAAGAGATGTGTGAGCAGAATGGGAAATGCAAGGCACCTACGCCAAAAACGGTGAGATTGACTGTGAGAGCTAGCGAAGCATTATTGGGTATACTGCCCAGAAAGGAAAAGGACCCCGGGTCACCATTGATCACTACAACTGTAGGAGATGTGGTTATTCGAAACACTCTTTTAGATTTGGGGGCAAGTGTCAACATCTTGCCAGGATACCTGTACGACAAGTACAAGAACGAAGAAATTGAGCCAGCAGAAGTTGTACTACAGTTGGCTGATCAATCAACTAAGGTATCTAGGGGGAAGTTGACAAATGTCATAGTCAAAGTTGGGGACTTTTTCTATCCTGTAGATTTTTTGGTTATGGAATATGAAAGTCCAGATGATGCGCCTGCACTCATCTTGGGGCGTCCATTTTTAGCTACCGCTGGGTCAGTGATCGATTGCAAGACTGGAGATATGGATATTTTCTTCGGGACCAGGAAAAGAAGATTGAATATGTTTGGGAACCCGATATCACTACCTTCAGAGGAAAATGGCAAAACAGCAGATAAGAAAACACTAATGGAGCCAGCAATCAGAAGCAAAGAAAAGATATGGACACGTACAGGAGAAGGAGGAAAAGAGGAAATCTTAAAGGAAACCAAGGATCACCCGTTATCCGCCATCGACAAGGAACAATTGCTGGAAATGATAGAGATGATGGAAGCAAGGCATCAGCAATATGAAAGAGAATCCAGAAAACGAGAGGCGAATGTTTTCGAGCTTTTGAAATCTCAACAACAATGGATCAGCGGTGTGAGTGATCGGATGACCCAACTCACATCCCTTATGACAATGATGGCTAATAATTTCATGCCAGAATATCAGCAAATGTCATCAAGAGGTCAAGAAGAAGAGGAAGGGTCAGCTTAGGAGCAGAACGTCTGGCTGAAGACGTTAAACTTAGCGCTTGTTGGGAGGCAACCCATCGTGTCATAGGTAGGTTTTATAATTCTTAGGATTAATTTAGAAAATACATCAATCTTTTGCAGGTATTAGTGGTCTGAAGCAAGTGTGGGGTCGTGTGAAAAGTTTTGAAATCTTCAAGACCGCGCCGCGGATTTTTTAATTGCGCGACGCGGGTTCGGAACTCAACCCGATGCGCTGGGGTTGATTTGGCGACACGTACGTCGCGGAAATGGGAAATGCGCGCCGCGGGAAACGATCAGACGGTTTTCGCCTTTATACGGTGAGCCGCGGCTCACAATTCAAACCACATGACTCGGAGCTCTGGTGATCAAAAATTTCTCGCATTTTTTCTTGCTTATTGTGTTTCTACTACCAAGGTACGCTCTTTTAACTACTTATTAGCTGTTTAAACTAGTTATTAGGTAGTTAATTTTAGGGTTTTATTCAAAAAGTTCAAAAACTTAGAATCGCTAATGCTAGCCCATCGGGTGTTTGTTTTGCCAAATGGACACCCTAGATGAGCTAGTCGGCACCTAGGCTACCTTATGGTATGATTGGATTGAGTTTTAGCAGGTTAAATTGGGAGTTTGGATCGGGGTTTTGAAACAGCCACACGCCGCGCCGCGCCATTGCTCTTGGGCCGCGCCGCGGTGCGGTGGAGAAGAAAAGGGACTGATTTTGCAAAAACTTTTGTTTTGTGGCTATATTTTCTTTTGCAGATGATGTTCAGATTGGACCACGCCTTCCTCCAGTTTCCCGCGGGACTTGACAGTTCAGTGGAGTATAGCTCGCGGAGGGATGCATTGATTCGTCGCCGGGTCCTTGAGGCGACAGTTATCGACCGGGATATCCTGAGGGATGCAGGGCTTTGGGATGCGATCGAGCCGTTTCTGCACCGCACCTGGACCCACGAGGAGGCATCATTCACGTGCCGTGGCTGGGACCGGATTATGGCCACGGACGAGGACGTGGTCTACACAGAGTTGCTACTGGAGTTTATCTCCACCGTCCAGTTCGCACCACGGGCGGGGGACCCACGCTCCAAACTGGTGCGTTTTCGTTTGGGAGGCGTGCACAGGGAGTGCAACCTCCGGGAGTTTGGGAGGCGCACAGGTATCTATACTGAGCAGGACTTCCAGCATCGCTATTTCACCCGATTCTTCGGGTCGTGCATTCAGGGGGAGCCGGAGCGCCCTCCCAACATGGAGGTTTGGACACCGCTGTCCAACGTCATGTATGAGGCTGGGACCTCGAGGGAGAGCCACCTACGCGATCCACTTCACCGCCTCATGCACCGGATCGTCTCCACCTCCATCATCCATCGGGAGGGGGGCGAGAAGGTGTCGGGCGACGACATGACGTATTTGTGGATCCTCCTCGACCCGTCCCGATTCCTCCATCTCCCCTTCGCCCTTGCGATCGCTCTCTCCACCCACGCGACCGGCGCCTCCTCCAGCAGCCCACTAGCCAGGGGGTACTTCATTACCCGCCTGGCCCGCTCTTATGGCATTCTTACTGCCCCCGTGGCAGCTTCCTTGATCGCTCTGCCTCCATCGCGCACTACAGCACGCACGCTGGAGAGGATGCGGCTCATTGAGCAGCAGGGCCCGGGGCAGTACATCCGGGCACCGACCGAGCTTCCTCAGGCACCTCAGCCTACATTCGCCCAGCCCGGCAGGAGACGCCGGAGGCCAGAGCCGCCAGCACCAGAGCCTGCACAGCCGCAGCCACAGCAGGATGACCCACCAGCCCTCCGCCAGTTGGAAGCCAGAGTCATGCGGATCGAGGACCAGCTCTCGAGGACACAGGACCAGCTCGAGTGGATCGGGGAGGTACTTCTTCAGATCGCATCAGCGCAGGGCCAGCGCCCCCGACCATTCCCAGCCCGGTCCCACGATCACGAGGCTGGACCCTCCAGGCCGCCTGGCAGCGATTGATGTACTTTTATTTTCTTTTCTTTTCTTTTTATATTTTTGGGATATATGTATAAACTTATGACACATCTATCTGTATATTTTTATTTTATCTGTCATGTGTGTTTTAATTTATTTGTTAAGTGATGCATGATATACCAAATTGAGAGGGAGTTGTCTCATACAAGTGTGGGGTCACCGTGCCCCCTCCACTTGTCTTGACCACCGGCGTGTCCTACTGTAGCGCTACAACTCCAGCATATGAATCAGGGATCCGATTGTACGCATTATACCTGTGATATTGTGCACCAAGCAGTCTACCGTCCAAAAAGGGGTAACTCTTTCTCCCTTGTTTTGAATTAATTTTTGTACAACGGGGACGTTGTACGGTTTTAAGTGTGGGGTATGGATGATCGAAAGAGATACTTTTGAAATTTTTTGCAGAAATGATCAATTTTTCAATTTTTAGCAATATTTTTCAAAATTTTTAATGAATTGCAATTTTGAAATGAATGGTTTGTGATTGTGATAGCACTAGTATTTTTCAAGAAATACTGTTTAGTTGTGATTATGCTATTAGTTAGTCAAATAAGTTGAGTTTTACGAGATTAGAAGATTGAGCCGTTTTAGGATTGGAATTTAGGAAGGAAAAGTCAATCTGTGGCCTTTGTTGTTCGAGCCGGTAGGTCTAAAATGGGTGGGCCTTATGCACCTTACCACCTAAGATTGTCTGGTCTGAGATGGTATTTCTGAAAGCTCGCTACACGGACAACATCGAAAGTCATGGACAATTCCTTAATAGCCTTTAGAATCTGAACGAGTAAGTACACTGCATTGTGGACAGAAAGTTTGTAATCAAGGGTTCTTTAGAAAGCCATGAATTCCAAAGAACAACTCAATTATGTTTTCACGAACTATTCCATTCTAACTCGAAGAGCAATAAGCTTTGAAACTAAACGCAGTCAAAAATTGTTCGATTCTCTATTATAATTTGTTAAAAACTCTCTTGCTTGGGGACAAGCAAGGCACAAGTGTGGGGTGTTTGACAACGCCTAGTGATATCAAGTATTTTAGGCGTTGTTGAGCCATGTTCTTGGTAAATTATACCAAATATGCATGGGTATTCTCACTTTTCGTGTCAGGACTTGTCTGGAGAAAAAAGAACAGAAACAGGGACTAAAGGTGTACAAAAGGAAGAAGTATGGAAAGAATGAAAAATCAAGAGAAGACGTACGCGCGCCGCGGATTTATCTTCTGCGCGACGCGGGCGTAAGGCGGTGGAACACATTTGAATGACGAAAAAACGGGGAACGGATAAGTTCGCGCGCCGCGGATTTCACTTATGCGCGGCGCGGTCACGGGAAATTTGCAACTATAAATGGAGGCATTTCCAGCCGAAAACCCTAGCAAAGACCTGGTGTAAACATCGACCTAGAAGCTCTTTGACTCGAGGATTCCATTTCAGAAGCTATTAATTGGTATTTTCATGTTTTAGATTTTATTTCATTTTAGTTAAACGTTTGTAAGCTTTGAGTTGAATCTTTGGGTGTGACAACCATTGATCTTCAGCTTAGGGTTCTGTTTTCAGTAGTGTTTGATTACGGATTTGATGTTTGGATATTGGTTTTGGTGAATGAAATCATTCGGTTACATTAAATATTGATTTTTCGGTATTTTGGATGTTAGTTTGTGTTTTGGTTGTTTGTTTGTGATTGGATTGTGTTTGTGACTTGGTTGGGACTGTTTTCCTTTGCTGAAAACAGTAGCTAACTTGGTTAGGTTTAGCATTTAATCTTGGCTAGTAATTGTTCAAGTAGAACTTTAGTTATTAGCTAGTTTGTGTTATGCTCGGTTTTGCTAGTTTGAATGCCTTCAATTGCTTCTGATTCAGAGATGTACTTCTGAGTTCAGAAAGTAACTAGGTCATTTGGACATAGCTAAGCTTGGCTTGTGTGTTTGAATATTGTTTCGAGATAGAAAGATAGAAATTAGTTCCTCCGACTATAGCTGTGACACTATTAGTTGGTAATCTCTCATCTAGGCTGACCACGTAGCTCCTGTGGATCGACCCTGACTCCACTATACTAGTAAATGTTAGGTTATCTCTTATTTTTAACAGCATGACGACCTCTGCGTGCACGTCACTAGCCACCTAGGAAGTTATTGCGGTCCAAAATCAAATAGCGATCACTAGCCGCTATATGAAATAGCGGTTTTAACGGTGTTATAATGTTGTTTTTATATTACATACAATTCATATTTATACTCCTAAATTCATATGTAAAACTTGAATTTTTGTTAATCGGAATGATATCTCATAACAAGAATCATATCCCAAATAAGCAATATACACAAAACAATGACCCCAACACACATTTACAATCAACATCCCATTCTTTTTCAAAAATTCTAAAAAATAGTCCTTAGGTCAACATAGCGGTCGTAGCGCCGCTATAGCGATATAAAATAGCAGAAAATCGCGACAAATAGCGGCATTTCTCGGCGCTAATAGCGCTCCACCGCTAAAACCCACAGCTAAATGCTTTAAGATAGCGGTCACATGTCGCTAAACGCTATAGCGTGCTATTAACTGCACGGCCAACCACTTAGATATCTCACCAGCCACACATGCAATCACTCCAGCCACTTAGGCACACTCTAGCCACTTAGCCATCTCACCAGCCACACATGCAATCACTATAGCCACTGAGGCACACTCTAGCCACTTAGACAAACTCTAACCACTTAGGCATCTCACCAAACAAACATGCAATATCAGGGCACTTACGACCACTTAGGTAATACCTAATCAATCACACACACTGGTATTTATGGCCACTAAGAAAATACCTAATCATTCACACATACTTGGTAGTTACGACCACTAAGGCAATACTTGGTTGTTACGACCACTAAGGCAATACCTAATCATTCACACACACACTGTATTTACGACCACTAAGGCAATACCCAATCATTCACACACTGTTGGGTACTTACGACCACTAAGGTAATGCCCAATCATTTACGCTCACTTGGGGTACTTATTGCCATTAAGGAAATACGTAATCATTCATACACACTTTATCACACACACACACACACACACACACACACATATATATATATATATATATATATATATATATATATATATATATATATATATATATATATATATTACTTTAATAACAAAAAAATCAAAGTAATTTTTTTACACAATAATTTTTAAGTTGTCGACCCGTATATATATATATATATATATATATATATATATATATATATATATATATATATATATATATATATATATATATATATATATATATATATATATATATATATATATATATATATATATATATATATATATATAGAACAATATTAGCTATTACACAACTACAACCTGTCATCTCAACTATATTTAGCAAAACAACTACAACCCAATAATCCAACTATATCAGCCCTAACAATCGTATCTATTAGGGGTGTTCACGGTGCGGTTTGGTGCGGTCTAAGGGCAAAACCGCAAACCGCATCATATAGTGCGGTTTGTGATTTTTGGAAACCGCAAACCGCACCGTCAAGGTGCTAAAAGACAACTCATCAAGGATAATCATTTTAATGCATGCAGTCCTACAATCGGATTGACTAAATCCAACGGCTTTTAGATTAGCTCCTTCAACACTTTTGTTCATACCCCCCATCATCTTTTGGAAGATCAATGTTTTTTGTTTGTTATCCTCTATTCTCGATGGATTGTTTGGACACTGATTAAGCATGTGGTTCCTAAGGGTACTAGTTCCATAACTTCGGTCACCACCAGCGTAAGATTTATCACAGTAATTGCATATCGCCTTTGGATCCGTTGGGTTGTCAAGATTTTTGGTAAAATGGTCCCAAACATCAGATGTTTTTCTTGATTTTTTCTTAGATTGTGTAGGAGGTTTAGATAGATTACTGGATTCAAATGGCAGCGGATTCTCCATGTGTTCTTTAGAAACCGGAACTGATGATGGTGAGTTAAACTCCACCGGACATTTCTCCATCTACAACAAAAACAAAAACCACAAAACATAAATAATGAAACTAAAGATTAAGAAATCAAACGAGAAATTGAAATAGATTATTGGAATGGGAATAAAACTTGAAACCTGTGGTTGTGCGTTGTGTAATCCTTGCTTGCTCCTGTCTTCTACTTTGGTAATAAAACTTGAAACTAAGTAATCGCATGAGACGATTGAGGAATGTGAGAAGACGCAAACTTGTCGTGGTGGAGTTACGTGAGAGCGGTAAAACCCTACGCTCCTTTTTCACCCCTTTGGCAATTGGAGGATACTTACGCCCAAAATAAATTCAAGATACTTATTTGCTCTAAATGAATTTAAATGAATATTTTTTTTCACATTGCCACTAAAACGACGGCTGGTTTTAAGCTTTAACATTTGCCCAATTTAATTTTAATAATGATTATTGCCGTTTAATATTTGAAGTTTTGAACTATTATTTTAATGTTTGACGTTTTGTAGATTTATAAGCATATTCATATTAATATATCTATAAATATCAATTAATATTAAATATTTCGTGCGGTGCGGTTTGAACCGCGGTTTAGAAGTTAAAAACCACAAACCGCACCGTATAGTGCGGTTCATAATAACTATTAACCGCAAACCGCCCGTGCAAGCCCAAAACCGTAGTATGCGGTGTGGTGCGGTGCGGTGTGGGCGGTTTTTGCGGTTTGTGCGGTTTTTTGCACACCCCTAGTATCTATTAATCTAGTTATATCGACTACATTAGGCTAATCACACAATTCTATCACGTACATATAATACAGCTACACACAATGAGAATCATTCTTATTTAAGTACCAGAGATTACTCACCTCGATAGCAGTCCAATTGTCGGGACCCGTACTGGCTTAATCTGTCTTCCTTTGTGCTGAGCAGAAAACACATCATACATAATTCCTGAGTATCATAACTCAGATCCAAGGCCACACCTTTAACATATCTTAATCATAATTTAAATAGTACAAACTACTACAAAAAGCTAAATAGGACTCGCCTTATAAAACCCGGTTTTTGTAAAAGCCGGGTTATATTATAGGAAAACCGGGTTCTATAGCGGGGAAGATTATATGACCCGGCTTAAACAAAAAACCGGGCTTTATGTTATGCTTAAACAACCCGGTTCTGATGCAGCAACCGAGCCTTTTAGCTGTAGAGCTATATGACCCGGTTTCTAGAATACAACCGCGTTCTTTCATTATGAAAAATGATAAATCCATCCCACAAGTAAATAATGACGCTTCATTTTCGCCTAAAACTAAATTTTGTGCAAATCTAAGAAAAGCATATTATTTATTTCTGAAAAGCAATTGGACACAAATTTCCAAAATTCTTAAATGAAAAAGAACTCTTAAATATAATTATATTACCAATTAATCAATTGGACAATCTAGCAACCAAATTTGTAGAACAAAAAATAACATAAAGAAATTGAGAAAAGGGTATAACTGATACAATTCGTATCCAGTTCTTGTTGTTCGTAAATAACAAAGTTACGTAAACTAAGGAAAACAAATACTTATCCTATATTCAAGTGCTTATCCAACTATAGTACTTATCTAGCTATCGGATAAGCAATCAAATCCAACTAGCAAGGAGGTTCTCATCTTGAGGCATGTGAATGGCTACTTTATTGGAAAAAATCTGGTTAAAAGCTTAGTGGCCTTGGGAACCTCCTTCCCCCATTCATGTAGTCTCCCAAAACTATCCTGAAAATAAGATGCTCGAAAGCATTAGATAGTGCCAAATTACATTTAATGCCCTTAATTATTTTATTATATACTCTCCTACCTTACCATTCATGAAACCATGTTTTTTTTTTTGAACAGCAATTTTATTAGAAAAGGCCAACGGGATGCTGGCAAAACCGTAACTGAATACAAACAAACACAGCTCAAAATAAATGGACATACATAACATATATCTAAAACAAAATGCGACCTCAAAACACAAAGTCTGCAGCAAGAACTCCAAAAGCACCCAAAGGGCAAAACCGTCCAAAGCGTGAAAAATCAACTTGCAATTGAGAATAGCAGCAGAAAACCCAAGAAACCATGTGTAAGAGGAAAAACGAATTCATGATGATTGGGATGGGTTTGTGCACAAAACGTGTTCTTGTACTTGCAGCACAAAAAGACCCTTTTGACCTCGTTAAAAGGTTATTAGAAGACTCACCAATAGGTTAAGCCATATCTCAACTTTTATATTACATTATGAACATTATATACTAGTGAATTCTTTAGTATAATCTCTTTTGCAGATTGATGGTAAATTTTTACTAGAAAAGGATCTTAAAGTTATACTAGTAAAAGACAATGTCTCCTGATATAGATTTGGATGAACAAGGGATACTCTGGAATAGCCCTATAGATTTGACTCTCTACTTATTTGTATAAAAAGTAAATTACAATTGTGGTCCCTGAGTCTAGCTGAAGTTTTCAGTTTTGGTACCAGAAACTTTTTTGGACCAAAATTGCAAAAATCGTCTATACTCAGGGACCAAAAATGTAATTTACTCTTGTATAAATAATCTTTAAGTAAAAGAAATATATTTTCATCCATTCATCCCGATACTTCTGAACTATTGGCAAAACAAGTCCTTACCGGAAAAGCCAGGTCAAGAAGAGCAGTTTGGTTGCTGCCAAATTTTGTAAAAAGCAAACCCTCAGGATGTGACTGCAGGGAAACCACATGAAATGCAATTACTAGCGACAATTCTTTAATACTTTCATAACATAAAAAGGAATTGCACTAAAAACTACCTTTTCTATGCGACTATCTGCATGAGTTTGTGAACCAATTCCAACAACATTGTCCGGAAGCTTCTCAAGCCTGGTTTTAAATGTTGAATACGATTCAGAGCTTCCAACAATGGACTTCTCTGCATCTTTCATGAACAAAATAAAAGGAAGATCCCTACTCTCACTGGTTACAACCTGTCACAACCTGTCACAACAGTGTACAGTCATAGTCAACCTCTAATTGGAGAAATGATAATAATAATAATAATAATAATAATAATAATAATAATAATAATAATAATAATAATAATAATAATAATAATAATAATAATAATAATAATAATAATAATAATAATAATAATAATAATATTTTGAGAACCAAAACATACCTCAAACAAGGTGCTGTTTAGCAATTTGTCCAGATCTTCTACACCAGTTGAATCCAATAGAATTTCACAAGCAGAGCGCAGGTTGGAAATTTTCCAAAAAGGGTAAGAGGGAAATGAAAAATACAAAATAATTTCGATTTTCTATGGGTGCTATACTTGCTGAAATGGTCAATGATTCAAATGACTAAAATACCCCTGGCAACCTAGAAACAGCTGATTTCAGCTTGGAAATTTTCTAGAAAGGGTAAAATGTGGAAAATAGCAAAAATTATTTAAATTTTCCTGGGATGATATACTTGCCAAAATGGTCAATGGTTCAAAAGACTAAAATAACCCTGGCAACCAGCGGACAGCTAATTTCAGCTTGCAAAGTTTCAAAAATAGGTGATAGGGCATCAAATTACTAGCCAAAATGGTCACAGGTTCAAATGACAAATATACCCCTACCAATCTATGTTGTACTCTCAATCAATTTGGATTAGAACACTGTATGGGTAAAGTGACTGAATGGTAATGATGTTCATGTATGTCTGGATAAATATATTTATACAGAAGGTCCGTTAACCGTCTCAATGAGACTAAATGAACATTTTACCCTTACATTCTAAAAAACAAATTTGACAAATCCATCAACGTGAGAGGAGTTGGGACTTGGGAGGAAATAAAAAGAATGAAAATTAGGTAAAGAGTTAGTGTCTTAATATGTTAAGCCAAGTTTTTTGTCTTAACCCATTAAGTCATTTTGTCTAGATTGAGTAAAAAAGAAACAGTCATGTTAAGTTGTCCATATTAAATGCTTAAACCATTCAGTCATAAGGAAACAGGCCGTAAATTAATCAAAAGCAAAGGTATTTGAATAGATGTAATACGGGTACCTTTTAAACATCGAAATATTCCGATAATTAGGGGCGTAGAGTTCTGAATCATTGTTCGTGAAGGCAGCATTCTCAATTCGTGATTTTGCCTCAAGTAGTTGTTGATCAACCAATGATGATAATTGACGTGGCTGTCATTGAAAAATACAAAGGATAATTAAGAATGTGAATATAACAGTGTCAACTTTTATATATATTAAACTTGACTAACCAAATCACTACACGAGGTCATATACATACGACTGATTGGAAGATTGGAGAAAAAATCATCAGATGGGCAGATGGCGACTCATGTAATCCCGAAACCACTTAATCCCACTCCTGACATTCTCTTGAATAAGGGCAATATAGTTCCTGCAATTTAGGAAACTAACAATTAGATAAGCCTATTGAAATTTCTATATACAAATAAATTAAGGAAACTAACAATTATATAAGCCGATAATTACCAAATTTAAAAATTACTTTCAAAGCTTAAGATATCATTAGTTAAAATTCTATTAGATAATTATACAATTTTAATTTTGAGGATAACTACCACTAATTCCTGAGATCATTTAGTTTATTTATACCCATTGATTCATCCAGTAATAACACAGATAGCCAAAAACGCCATCATAGACAGAAAAGCAAAAGGAATCAAGAATATCCGATCAATAACAAAAGCAATCAAGAAGTTCCAGTCACATTCATTGAGGTAATCAGAAACGTTACTTTACTTGTATTCTTTAATTGACTTTAGACCAAATTTCACAAGAAATCTAGAATGCCCAGATTTCAAAATATTTAGGTTTTGATACAATACCTTAAAGATTATAGTCGGCAACCAAATTGGAAGGCATTGGGTGGTATTGAGCCACCATCGCTGCTTCCTGGAGACCGAGAAGTGAAGACTGAAGTCAGAACCTTTTGTCGCCTGATGTTTACTAGGTTGGACCGGAAGCCTGCCCTCATTATGTGGACTAGATGGCTGTGGATTTGGCTCAAATGGCATAGCCATGAACTACAACCCAAAGATTCCGATTCCCATTAGGCATTCCTCCACCCGATAGGCGACAACCTTCGGCGCGATTGATTTCCTGCGCGACATAATGGAATGGAGGAGTGTAGTTTTCCAATCAGTGCCCTTGACTTGTACGAGCGGTAGTAGCGTATCGAGCGTTAGGGATGGTGGCTCAATAAAGGGCAGCGATGGTGGCTCTGAATGAAGTGATTGTGCTGGAGGAACCTTGAAGTGGGGGAAGAGAGAGTTGGGGGTGAGGACAAATGACCGGGTGTTCCCCTCGATTACTTTAACTCAATCGGTATCTAGGGCACTCACTGTGATTTGGGAAGTTTAGAAGTCGGGGAAGAGAGAATTGGAGTTGCAGGAACACCATCCGTAAAAGGTGTATATGTATGGGGAGAAAATTGGATTTAGGCGGGGAGTGAAAAAATATTCCCGCTAATTAGTTTTTTATTTTTCAGTATCAGTCCTTTTATTAAATTTTTTTTAATATTTTGATAAATGTGAATTTGTGAATATTTTCTAATTAAAAGTTTTTTTATATTAATGTTGTAATTATATTTATATGTAATATTATTATGAGGGTATTTATGTTTATATCAATGTTAATAATAAAATTTAAGTTTGTTTTTAGTTGTTCACATACAAAATAATATAAACAAATAATGTGTTTTATTGTTAAAGTCTATTCAAAATATAATAAATTAATATCAAATTTTTGTGTCACTTACCTAATTAATTTTGTTTTTACTGTTTAAATGGCTTTTGTCCTTTCTACGAATGATAATATGAAAAATTAATTATATTATTTTGTGTATTGCTCATTTGCATGTTACAGTAATGTTTGTTGAAATCGATTGAATCATAACAAAACAGCTCATTTTGTCTAACCAGTGGAAGAAGGTATTTTTTTTACTTTCAAGCATTCAGTTATATTCTTCCAATATTAATTAAGTATTTGCTTACATTTAATAAGCCTTTAAATGGATATTTCGTCCTACATTCATGTTATTAATATATAGTTTATGAAATTGCAGATGGATCGTAGTTATTGGATGTATAGAATCAAACGCTCAGACGATGAATATTTGACATATTTGGGTGGTTTTCTTAAGGCTGCAGAGGAAAATCGATTGAACAAAGGTGAAAGCTACATACGGTGCCCTTGTATAGATTGTCAGAATTATCATACGTACACCGATTCTGCCATAATAGAAGAGCATTTAGTAATTCGTGGGTTTATGAGAGATTATACGTGTTGGTCACGACATGGTGAGATATTGGTTGATGGTAACACGGTTGTTTCAGAGTTCAATGATGATATCGATGATCCACACAATGACAACTATGATAACTTATCTGGAATGTTACATGATTGTGAGGATAATGTTGCTGGAAATAATTATGAAAATTTTCAACAATTATTTGACGAATCTGAAAAACCGCTCTATACTGGATGTACAAAATTTACCAAATTATCTGCTGTGTTGAAATTGTTTAATTTAAAAGCAAACAATGGTTGGAGTGATACAAGTTTCACAAGTCTTTTAAAGATTTTTCATGAGATGCTTCCCGAAGATAACGAGCTACCTGTTTCAACATACCAAGCAAAAAAATTAATGTGTCCAATGGGAATGGAAGTTGAAAGGATACATGCATGTCCAAATGATTGTATGCTATACAGAAATCAGTATGCGGAACTAGATAAATGTATTACATGTGGTATATCAAGGTATAAGCAGAAAAATCATACAGAAGAAAGCAGTAATGTTAGAAAGAACGGCCCGCCTGCTAAAGTATTATGGTATTTGCCTATTATTCCAAGATTAAAACGATTATTTGCAAACGCAAAAGATTCAAAATTGATGCGATGGCATGGCGAAGAGCGTAAAAAAGACGGAAAAATAAGGCATGTGGCAGATTCTCCTCAATGGAGAAATATAGATTCTCGTTTTAAAGAATTTGGTCAGGAGAGATAAGAAATATTCGGTTCGGACTTAGTTCTGATGGGATTAATCCATTTGGAAACCTAAGCAGTCGCCATAGTACGTGGCCAGTTCTTCTTTGCATCTACAATCTTCCACCATGGTTATGCATGAAAAGAAGATACATTATGATGTCATTGCTAATTCAAGGTCCAAAACAACCTGGAAATGATATCGATGTGTACTTAGCTCCATTAATCGAGGACATGAAAAGGTTATGGAGTCCAGGCGTCGAAGTGTATGATGCATTAGCGGAGGAAAATTTCCAACTTCGAGCCATGATTTATTGCACCATAAGTGATTTTCCGGCATATGGAAATTTATCAGGATATAGTACAAAAGGAGCAAAGGCATGCCCTGTTTGTGAAGATGACACACAGTCGTTATGGTTGACAAATTGTAAGAAAAATGTATACATGGATCATCGAAGATTTCTTCCAGGAAATCACCCTTATCGTAAGAAAAAAAAAGGTTTTTAATGGCAAAACTGAGAACATGATTGCAAGGCCACCTTTCCGAGGAGAAACCGTATTTTCTCAAGTTGAAAATATAAACGTTACGTTTGGAAAATACAAAAGTAAAGGTAAAGGTAAAGGTAAAGGTAAAAGTAAAGGTAAACGTAGACGTGAAGGTGAATGTGAAGGTGAAGGTGAAGGTGAAGGTGAAGGAGACGGTGAAGGTGAAGGTGAAGGTAAAGATACAAATCCACCCAAGAATATTTGGAAAAAGAGATCTATATTTTGGGATTTACCATACTGGAAGCACTTACACGTCTGACATTGTCTTGACGTCATGCATATCGAAAAAAATGTTTGTGAAAGCTTATTAGGCTTATTATTGAACATTAAGGGAAAGTCGAAAGATGGGATTAGTGTTCGAAAAGACATGGTCAAAATGGGAATTCGACCGGAACTTGCTCCTATCGAGAATCGTGGAAAGCGCACATACCTGCCAGTAGCTTGTTATACTATGTCGAAGGCCGAGAAAACAAAATTTTGTCAATGTTTACATGGTGTGAAGGTTCCATCTGGATATTCGGCTAACATTAAAAAGTTGGTGTCGATGAATGAACTAAAATTGCTTGGTATGAAGTCCCACGATTGTCATGTTCTGATGGCACATATGATTCCCATTGCAATTCGTGGAATACTGCCGGACCGCATCCGACACACAATCACAAAACTATGCTTGTTTTTCAACATGATTCACTCAAAAGTTATTAACCCGGAGGTGTTGGATTCATGGCAAAGTGATATTATCATCACTATATGTCAGCTCGAGATGTATTTTCCACCTTCATTTTTTGATATCATGGTTCATCTAATATGTCATATTGTAAAAGAAATAAAGTATTGTGGCCCGATATTCTTGCGGTACATGTATCCATTTGAAAGATATATGAGCGTCTTGAAAGGGTATGTAAGGAATCGATTTCGACCGGAGGGAAGTATTATTGAAGGATATGCTTCAGAGGAAATAATTGAATATTGTACCGACTATCTACAAGGTGTCACGAATATTGGCATTCCGAGATCTCGACACGAGGGTAGACTTGTAGGGATCGGGACACTTGGATTGAAAAAGGTCGTTCCAGATCGAGAGGAATTTCAGCTTGCACATTTTACAGTCCTACAACACATGACAATCATTGCTCCATATATAAATGAACACAAAAGAATGCTAGCAATGAATAATGGTAATAAGAGCAAAAGATGGTTGGCAACCGAACATAACAAAACATTTTCACAGTGGTTGAAAGACAGAGTGAAAGCATATAACGATGTAGAAAATGTCGATCAAGTTGTAGCACAGTTAGGGAATGGTCCGGAACATCTTGTGGCAACATACCAAGGATACGACATTAACGGATATACATTTTACACTAATCGTCAGGATGGAAAGAGTACGCTTCAAAATAGCGGAGTGACATTGATAGCATATACTGCTGAATTCTCCAGGGATAATCATGGTGGAAGGTCAAGGATTGCCAAAGAATCATATTATGGTGTCATTCAAGAAATATGGGAATTGAAATATGATTCCATCATTATACCCATGTTCAAGTGCAAATGGGTCGACAATCAACGAGGTGTTAAGGTTGACAATGATGGTTTTACAATTGTTGACCTTTCCACAAATGGCTACCCATCCGAACCATTTATTTTAGCCAAACAAGCTACTCAAGTATTCTTTGTCAAGGACCCGAAGGATTCTAGTTGCCACATCGTCATGCATGGTAAACGACATATACTTGGTGTTGATAATGTCGTGGACGAGGAGGAATACAATCCGTTTGACGAGCTACCCCCATTTTCTGTCGGCATTCCATCTTCAAATGAAGCGATTGATGATGCTGCTTACTTACGATCAGATCACAATGAAGGAATATGGATTTCATAAAACCATGTAATTTAGAAGGTAATAATCAAATTTTTCGATATGAAACACACCGAGTTGATTGTAGTTTGCAGTAATCTAGTATGAGCAATGTATTAACATGTGTTATTTTGTTTGTAGGACATACGACAACGAGATACGTTACAATAACAAATAACAAAGAGGCGTAACAAGATGTGTTAATCTAATCAGTTTGTTTAGAAAATTTTAGTTTTATTTTTTAAATTTGCTAGTTTGTAATACTTTTGATGCAATATCGTCGTATATCGACATTTTTAGTTCGGGTATAGTAAGACTTTCGATGCGATATTGTTTGTTTGCATCTCTACAAAAATAAAATTGTTCTAACAATGACAATCACTTATAATGATATAAATTAATGTCGTGTTTTTAACAAAAATAATGTTTCGAAGTTATTATGGTAACGGTTTATGAAGCAATTTTAAGGGGGCAAGTAAATGACAAAATTTATAAATCCCCCGCTAATGTTTCAGATGATTAATTATACGCCAATGTCATTGAATTATATGTTGTAGTTGTGAATCTAAAATGTTACAATATAACCATGTCAAAATTTAAAATAGAAAAATAGGTATGAGATATAATTTCGTAACTTTATTTTGAAATATAGATAATTGGAATTGTCATCAAACACATTGTATACACATTTTGCGTTTTGTAAAAGCAATGTCTGCGAATGCGTATTTTGTAACAGTTACTATAGTTTCTTTTTATTTAAATTTAATAAAAAACAAAAATTATCTATACCCTTTATTTTTTGGAGGCAAGTGAAAATGTCAAAAAGTTTTGAATCCCCGCCATTAGGAACTCGGCTCATCGGAAGAGGGAAAAAGAAAAATTTTCAACATGTACAGTCAGAACTAACTCATCGGAACTGCTCCATCGTCTGCGATAGTCGATCCACAATAGTGGTGAGGTTCTAGGGTTTTACACTGGTGCGATTCTAAGCTTTACAGGTATGTTAATCCTTTTTTGTTATTCACTCAGTCCTCTCTTTCCCCTTCACGTCTGTGATAATTTTAGAAATCCGACTAGTACTTACTACGGTGTCATAATTACGATATTTAATTAGTCGAGTGTCTTAGTGTGCTTCACTGCTTCCGATCGTTCTTAATATTAGAAATCCGACTAGTACTTACTACGGTTTATATCCCTGTCAAAACAGATGGTGAAATTGGGTTTACTTCGTTTGAAAGTCAAGCATACAGCCAATCCTACTTTGCTCGAAATTATTTTTATGTGCAATTCTATAGCAGATGTCAATTTATTACACCTATCGTTTGTTTATGGTTTCCTGACATGGCTCATGTGAATAATGCTACTATTTATTATCCTTGTTTTCCTTTTTTGTTGACCAAAATGTAAAAGAAACCCACATTGGGTTGGTAATTGTAGGGTAAAGTTTTTTCTTGACATATTCATGTGAAAAGTCACAGTAGCTTTTCCTTTTGTATAAAAGAAATCCCCATTTGTCTTCGTCTTGTAGTACTGTTCTAAAAACAGATGGTTCGCTAATTGTGGGTTATGATGTTGTGAAAATTTAAATGTTATATGTGTTTTATGTGGGGCCGTTTTGAAAATTAAATACACCGGCTTAATGAATATTTTTTATTACTCTTTATCAGGTTATTGATTGTTGATTGAAAGACAAATCACCATGATGGATGATCTACCGGAACAACCACCACTACCAGAGCCGCAACAACCAAGGAAAAAAAGATCAGGCACACGTCGAATGGAAATAACAGAGCCACAAGAAGTTCAATTCAACAAATTTGGTCAGCACTGTGGCGATAAACAAAATAAGTTCGCTACCGACTGTGGCGTTCTTACGAGAGAGTTAATTTCTATCGGATATCTAAATTGGAAGAAAGTGCCAAATAGTGCAAAAGATAACTTATGGTTGGCTATCAAGGTTTGTTATGTAACACCCATGTCTTGTGCTTTCATTTGATTAATATATGTTACTAATAATTATTCTTCTTTTAAAACAAAAACAGAACCGCTGGAATATTCGTGATGATAATCGTAAAAAAAATGTCCTTAAGAGTTGCAGCTCTAAGTGGAGAGCTTTCAAGAAGAGGCTTAAAAAGATTATATTGGCCAATAAGCGAGATCCACTTCGGATGTACTCATTTTTGGAGAAGTCTACATTGGAAAAATTTAAGGAAAGAATATTATCAAAGGAATTTCAGGTTTGTTGGACTTTAATGTATCTTAATAGTATTAATTATTATGTTGTATTTTTCATAATTGTGTTTGTTACTTCTATTGGCAGGTAATGAGTGAGAAAGCGAAGAAGAGTTCAACATTTAATACAAATCCAGCCCGACTAGGCCCACATGGTTATCGGGGCAACAAACCTAAGTGGGAACAAGAGATGGCATCGGGTCAGCTAGCGCCACCGTTGTATGAGTTAAAAAGTGAGCGTTCAAGAGATTATGTCATGGGTCGAAGATCTAAAAATGAGTCTGGGTCAAAAATAATACAGCTAACATGGAGCCCGTAGTGAAGAAGATGGTAAGATTGTTCTTAGTTTTAGTTATCCTTTTTTCCTATGCAATTGTTTTGAAATTTATGTTGTTTTCATTAACAGATAGATGTACAAACTGAAATATCCAAAGGAAATTTGGTGCCGGGTCCTGGAGAGGATTTGTTGACCATGGTGATAGGACCGGAGCACCCTGGTCGCACCAGGGCAGTTGGTGAAGATGTTGGCTTGAGAAAGGGGATGCATGGCATTGATAAAAAAAAGAGAAAAAACCATGACAAAGAAGCTCTTAGTAAGATACAGGCAACATTAGATCAAACGATGTCCACATTGGCAGAGCTACAAGAAAAGGTTGCGATGCAAGAGTCCAGGAGCCAAGTTCTGAATGATGTATGCTTGGGTGTTCAAAAAAATAATTGTGGCTCGTCGTCGACATTGGATCCTTTAGATGCTATAAAGGTAATTCTTTATCATAACATTCTTTTTCACCTTTTTCCTATAAAGCGATGTCCAAATTGGTAGAGCTACAAAAGTGGTCATGATTTACCGAAATGGTCCCTAATTTACTTTGAACTTTGCTGCCAAATTATTTGATATATCAAATTTTCTAACATATTGACATGAAATACACTACATGCTATATGAATGTAGGCTATTACACGTTGTGATTTGGTGTTACCATACGGCGATATGAACCAAAAATGTGCCACAGGGATGGTATTTCCATATAATGATGGGTTAATACACTCACTTCCTCTACGCAAAAATCACCTGAAGGTTACGATAGACGACATAAATGAAAGTTTGAAAGGTATTTTTGTTCCAGTGAAGACAAATGAAGTTGCAACCCTACAAGATGCACTTGGCACTGTAATTCAGTGGCCGAGGAATGCAATTGTTCTCATTAAGGTACATCTTCATTATCCTTTACTTTTTTATGTATTATATATACATCAACTTAAAATGTGTAACTAATGTAGGAACAACCAACACAACAAATTCCGATCACGAGTCCGATGCCAAGAACCGCAAAGGTTGTTATGGAAAAAAGCACGCCTATCGAAAAGATGAAAAAAAAAAGCCGATAGATTCACTTCGTGTGCTTTTGAAGACCAACCTAGTGGTGAATATTGTAGCTGATGCTGGGCATTTAGAAGCTGGGAAGTATGCTTTTTCTGTTACATATGAAGAATATTTACGTTTCTTGAGAAAACAAACAGCAGATTTGTCCATTATAACAGCTTGGCAGATGTAAGTGCATTCAAAATTTACTATTATTTATTGACATAATATTTTGTTTTTAGGCTACTCATAAGTTATTACTTGATTGTAAAATGTTTTGTTATACTTTTGTAGTATTCTACGCTCAATGGCTCGGGCATGTACGAACAAATGTGCTTTCCTAAACCCATATAAGATTCTTGGGAAAGCTTGCCTGGAAACTCCTCTAGATGTTGTCACTTATCTCGTTGATGCAATGCGTCTTCATCATGGAGCATCGTTTCTTGTCGCGCCATATCTACAAAAGTACCATAACTTGCTATCTCTATTGATATTTGTTTTTTTTTATCATTTATACTAAATTTTTTAAACATTACTAGTATGCATTGGGTCCTCTTGGTGATTTGCCCTTCAAAACGCGTCGTGTACATTTTGGATTCTTTGATGAAGCCCGTGCAAAATCCTGTCGACGCCTACTACTTGCTCAAACATGTGGAGATGTAAGACATTTATAAAAATGACATGAGAATAACACTTTCTATAAACTTGAAGACAACTCTATTCATTGTTTATTTGTAGGGCTTTTGCAATGTATGAAAAAAAGACAACTCCAATTGTATGGATGCTCGCCGAGGTAATTTATCTTATAACTTATCCAACAATTAAATGATGTAGTCTCGTTTGTCTGATTTATGTTTACTTTTTATTACAATTTTAGTGCAACCAAGTTGGTGTATCTGGGAGTGAGCTGAGTGGGCACTATGTAATGAAGTGGATGCTTGATTTTGTGTTGTCTAGACAATATGGATTCCCGACTATCGTAAGTACTTTTTAAATTATTATTCATTTCGTATGTAGCAAGAAACTATGTGTTTTGTTATTGATGGTATTAATTTTATATTTGATATAGGTTGATACCCTTTGGAAAGACAAAACTCCCTTTGAGGAAAATGAGTTCCTTGAGATTGCTCGTACCTGGGCTAGAGAAATTCTGAATAATTATATGAACGATGTGGTTGTTTAAAGATGCATATAAGGTTAGTTATTAATATTCATAAGATACTACTTTTAGTTTAATGATTTGTTTGTTGATGTTCTTCCTTATTTGCATCCACCCCCTTAACAATAGTCTTATTATCTTTTGGTAACATGGTTGTCATTTCCTCAACACACCATTATAATTATAATGTAATTTCATGTTGAAGAAAAAGTTTTTTTTTTGAAATTGATCACCTTTAATTGTATTGAAATGTTAGAAAAAACTAATTATCTTTTGTGTTTGTTTTCAGTTAGGATGGAGGATAGCTACTATACTTCATTATGGAACAATCCATCTCCAATGCGATAGCAATTTGTTTTTTTGATAATCTTTATTTATGTTTTATGTGGTAAGAAATGACCAAATCAAGGAGGTTTTTTTTTTTGTGATACTTAAGACATGTTTTTGTCAATGACTTTAGTGGTTGGTTATTTAGTTTGTCTATGTTAATAGAACCTATTCATTAATTCATGCTCTTTGTATTGAATGTGTTTTTTGGTGATCTAATTATTAGTTTGTGCATGCTTTTATAATTGGTCAATTGTAACGTAATATAATTTTGGATGTAAGCGGTGTTAATTTAATCTTCATATGTCTCGGTTTTTAGATTAAAATAGAGTACTTAGAAAAACCTTATATGACACGGTTTTTTGATCAAAACTGAGTTTTAAAAAGATCATTATATGTCCCGGTTTTTTTGATCAAAATTGAGTTTTAAAAAGATCATTATATGTCCCGGTTTTTTGATCAAAACCGAGTTTTAAAAAAATCATTATATGTCCCGGTTTTTTGATCAAAAGTGAGTTTTAAAAGAACCTTATATGTCCCGGTTTTTTGATCAAAACCGAGTTCTTTTAAGAATAATAGGACTCGCCAGACATAAAACCCGGTTGAAAACCCGGTTTTTTTCACATAGAACTCGCCAGACATAAAACCCGGTTGAAAACCGGGTTATATAATTGATTTAACCGGGTCCTATAACGTGTTTTGTAGTAGTGACACTAACTGTTCCTATTTTGTGCCGCTAACTCTAGGTTATAACGCCCTATCTATGAATCATCGATCCATCATGCCGCAATCGTATGGTTGTCGCGCCGCTAACTATGAACACAACTTCTGAAACGAGTCTGAAATGCTTCACGACATCTTCCAGCTTAATCTTAGCTCTTTTTCAGTTTACTTTCAATAACAATACACTATTACATCTGAATTTACCCATAAAACCTTTAGGGTTTATAATCAAATGATTAATCTGAATTATGTTCACCAATCCTACCACAATCACCATAAAAATAAACTATTTACTCTTCTTTTATTTCAATACTCAATTTACATACCACATAAGATCACAAGGCAGCTGGGATTTACAACCCTTTAACCAATTTCAACTCACAACACCTTTGTTTTAAAAAGAATTAAAGTTACCTTCAAAACCAAAGAAAAAATATTAATTCCTTCAACCTCCTATGTTTCTCCTTTAATCCCAGTTTATAAAGCACCTGGGCTTCGCCCCTTTCTTTCACTAAGGTAACAAAATGGTAAAAAGATCAAAGGACCGACTTAAGGCCTTAAAAGGCTTCTGTCCAATAGTTTATCGCGTCGCTACCACATAGTAGCACCACTAACACTCATCGCGTCGCATCCATAAGGTCGTAGCGCCACTCAATGCAATTAGCACTAAAATAATACTTATCTCCTAATTAAATACAAGAGTTCATTATTTATTAATAATCGTATTAATAATAAATATTCAATATGTGCCAAATTGCTTAAGGTGTGACCATATAAGATCATATGTTATTGGCAAACGTCATTCTATAATGATTTTTGAGCATATAGATCCAACACCTACTATGGGCCTTGTTCGTCTTAGACTTCATAGATAATCTATAAAGGTAACACTTCATCTCTTAGTTTAGATTTATAATTGCAAGTTCGGATGATTATTTGATCCATGTGGAATACGGTCTTTTGGTTTTACTTTTGCTGTTCATGTTTCTTTTGTTACCGTATCCTAACAGTGGTAGCATAGCCACTTGATCATCAGTTTAGTTTACACTGTTAGAAAGTGTTTTGATATGTTGAAATTTGTTAAAAAAATCGGTTTTTGAAAAAAAACAATTAATTGTTCATCCTAGGCATCCGTACATTGAGCTGCATATCATTTTCCTCCAGGAACGTCACACTCATCTGGCCGCTACACGTCGTGCTCCTCTAGGTTACATGCCATAACATGTTATGCTGGTATGATCGTGAGTTGATAGTTTCTACGTGCCGCATGCGGCTAGCATACGGGTCACATATGTCAAATAGTGACAATCTAAGATTAAAAGAAAATTTTTAAAATGGTTTTAAAAGTAAGATTAACAGAGGATTAACATACCAAAACAATTCATTTTAAATTAAATAGTTTAATTTAATATATGTTGCACCATTTTTTGATTCATTGTGTATTAGATGTTTAAATGATGTTAGCATGCAATTCATCTAAACATTCATATATACAATTTGTTGTAAAGAAAGATTCTTTAATTATGTCAATGTGTCTGCTTTTGGATCTTAATCAAAATATTGCTTAAATTTTTTTTTTGTGAATGCATCTTTGATTGTATAAAATTATGCATTATATTTGTATGAATCCGGTAACGTTTGCCTCTACTAGACCTGTGAATGTGATGCTTGAATGGTTGATTTGGTATTTTATGGCCTATTTTGCAACCTGCTTTTCGTTTTGTCATCATTGATTTGTAATGTATTTTTAGATCAGTTTTTATTGTAATAGATTAATTAGAAAAATGTATTAGCTTAGTTAATGTAACAAATGAAGACCGAAGACTACCAAGATAAACCATGGAGTTGATGGAAAAGTAGGAGAAGTCGGAGCATCCTTGTGGTTGGTTTAGTCCCTAGAAATAACCGTAGTTTTCCGCGTGTTGGCTCACGGAAAAGTACATAGGACTTGAGGAAAATGTTACCGCTATTGCATGTTTGAATGTATTGTGTTTATTTTATTGGTTGTATTGTTACTTGATTAAAATTAGAAACACAAACAAACCTTTTGTTAAAATTTTAACAATTTTGAAAAATAAAATTGGCAATTACAAAACGATTTTAAAAAGTTAAAATGACCGTTTGCCAATGAAAAGTTAAAATGTTTTAACAGGCACGATACATGCAAACTATGTTGTTAAAAGTTAACATTCTTTTTCAAATAAAATTTGGCAATTACAATACGGACTTTAAAAGTTTAAAATTTTGACAAAAGAAAAGTTAAAAATTTTTAGCAGCTCGAAACAGTATCCTGTTTTTTGAAAATGTAAATCTTATGGCAACTACGTAACATGTGTAAATGTTTTCCTTCCGGCATGGGAAGTGTGATAGTCAATGTGTCGGATATGATTTAACCAAAATGATGTGTTTACTCGTGATAACTCGAGAATTTCAGGTCATGTGACACATGGTTTTTCATGGTTGATTTACAATCCAAACCTATGATCTACGACATCCCACCATGGGGGAATATGAGCATACATATATTAAACATGCCATTGAAAAGTCAATGAATCCTGAAAGATTTAGGAGTTTCATAGAGATTGAATTTGGCAAAGAGTATTATCTACCTAAATAACTTATTGGTGTGATTACGTCATACCTCTTAATTACCAGATGTGAAATACGGATCCCAGCCTTAATGAAATTTTTACGTAGGTAATTGATTTTTGAGGATTGATCAAACTAAGTAACTAAACTCTATTTTGTAGATGTCAACTAAAGAAAGTTCGTGTGTTGCAAATTTTCACCATATGGTCTCCTCAATCAAAGTAATCTCAATAGCATAAAGTATGCGCATTGGTTCCAGAACTGAAAATTGTATTCAATTTTAATGGAAAACTTTATACGATTGAGGAACGAATTCCTAAGTATTATATAACCAGATCTATTAGTGCTAAAATAGATGATCATCTCAGACGTCTAAATGATTCTAATGGGGTTGCTCATCTCATGTTAGAAAACATGATTCCCCTGTGGAATCTAGGTGCTTTTGAAATTATTAATCGAGTTAAAGGCATGTTCCAGGAGCATGTTAAATAGGAACGATTCAAAGTCGTGAAAGCACTATTAGGATGTAGGCTGCAGGAGGCACAAAGTGTCAATACCCATATGGTTTATATAAAAGGGTATGTTGACTAAATGTGGGGGTTGCGATTTCCAATCAGTCGAGAGTTAGCCATGGATATTGTCCTTAACTCGATGACTAACTCTTTTAATAAGTTCATTTCAAAATTTATCATGAAGAACTTGAAAGTACCCTTCCTGAGATTACATAGCATTTTCATGAAATTAGAATTCGACATGGATAACAATTCCAACACCACAGTTCCTAAAGGAGGTGTCCAAAGGAAAAGGGCAGACATTACCATGGGAATGACTTTCTCGAAGAAACCTCAATCCAAATATTCTGAGGAACTATAGTGTTTCCACTACAAGGAGATGGGACATGGAAGGCATACATGCTCGAGATATCTGAAGAAGCAGAAGAAGTTACAAACCAGAGAGTATGGCACTTCACGTACATTTGTAATTCCATAGTAATTTTGCTTATGACTAGTACTAACATTTATTAATATGAGGGATTGGAAGAAAGTGGAGAACTAAAATATGCAGAGCTGGTCCAAACCATAGAACTACAAGTAGCTTGATTTCATCCACAACATTAGGAACCAACCTTTTTCTCCAATGTTTTAGCTTATAGAAATTTTTTGTGCAAACATTATTTCGCTAGATGTTTTCAGTGGATTTTGAATGAAGTTGTTTTAAATAAAACTTATTTTGTAACAAAGTTATTGTCTTTACATCTATGAGACTAGTACACCATAATAGTTCAAAATTGATTCGAAAGGATCCAAATGTTTGGATAAAATGTATGAGTGGGATTGTCTGCTTTTCATGAACTTGAAAGAAGCTACCAGAAGTCCTGGTGGACAGGATTCTGGAAATCATTCAATTGAAAGTATTATGTTAAAGGCTAGTCTTGTTTATAAAAAAGAGATAATTATTCACGTTATTGTGGGTAGGGGATGAGGATCTCCAGGACCTCTTATGTGACACCCCATTTCTACTGTTTGCAAATACTATGGTTTTTCATAAAAGTTTATGAATACAAAAATACGGTTTATCAAAAACCGATACTTTACATGTTTAAAACTGTGGGTGTTACAAATCCATACCAAATCTAACCATAGTAAGCAAGAAAGGATTAAACCTTATGTCCAAGACAGGAGCTATGTGGGCTCCACTCCAGCTAAACTTCATCCACTTATAGCATAGCATTTAACCTGGAATACATGGCAAAACATAGAATACGTAAGACAATAATGTCTCGTGAGTTACATGAGTTTTAGACTCAAACCTTTAACTTCTTTTTCCAACTTTTTGTAAGTTTATAACATAAAACTTATGTCAAAACTTTATAGTAATAATATACTATAACTCTTTACTTTTCAAATCACTTCATAACATACTTTACAAAGATAACATCTTTCAAAACTTTATAGTAGTAACATACTATAACTCTTTACTTCTCGAAATCATTTCATAACATACTTTACAAAAATAGCTTCTTTCTTACTTTCTTTGACTGGTTTTATAAGCTTGCTGGATTTTTATACTTAGGGCTTTAATCACCATAAGTGATACCCCAAGTCTCTATGGCTAGAAAGAACGGATCAATCCTCACCATAGAATTATTAGGCAATCTACTTCGCGATGGGGCTTTTTCCCCGGTAGACCCCTTACCTAACCCGGGTAGGTGGAACGTAGTTCCCTTACTAACGCTGCTTGCTACAATTACCAGTCATACAAAATACTTTCTGCTTACTTTAACATTACTTACTTACATAGTGGCTAATTGCCAAACTTCACCATTTCTTGTCTTTATGGCTGAATGCCAAATTCATAACTTTCGTTTCACAAAAACCATATGGTTAAAACATGTCTTTATAACATTTTAGGCTTAATGCCAAATCATACTTTCCAAACATCTTATGGCTTTATGCCCATTCATACTTGAAAACATATACAATTTGTAACCAAAACATACTTCTTAAACATATTGTGGCTATATGCCTATCCATACTTTCAAATATGTATAACTTATTCAAAATATACTTTCACATAATTGATACATAGACCATCATACTTTCACTTTATATAACTTGTAGTTCAAAACTTAGCTTCAAATATAGCATTATACTTTCACAACAAGTTAGAAATAATACTCTTGCATATAATTTCACATATAGAAATTTTATAGGAAATCTTGAAAATATTTACTTGCCATGTACCCCAGAATGGGTAAAAATACTGCATGTACTCACCTCACGTATTGCTTGAAGAGTGACTACACGTTCCTTGTATTTATACTCTTTTGAACCAATAATCACTTTGCATGAACCTATATTTAACATATTATACATTAAAATTCATGCTAACTGACTCTATATAGAGTCCTTATTATACCAATATAGGTCATAACAAGTCTATAACTTTTAAATGACCAACTTTAGTTAAATCGTATTTTATACGTATTTTACTACAGTACCCTCGGAGGGTCGTATTTCGATTCCGACAATTTTCCATAAAGTTTTAGACCATTTTGAACCTATGTTCAAAATTTGAGATCAAAAGGACAAGTATTGGACAAAATCTCAAAATCAATTTGCACTTGCAGGAGACTCAATGCAAAACTGCATTTTCCCCCTGGCGTCAGGTCGCGTCGCGACCATAGAGTGGTCGGGTCGCGATCTGCAAGTATGTTGTTATATTTGACGATTTTTCAAGCTGCATTTCCACTATTCACCCCATTAAGCTCTGAATACTTAACTTAATTGGTTTAGGTCATTTCCAGGCCCTAAATACCAACTTATACTTGATTTTAAACTACAAAATGATCAAATCTTCTTTATAAACTTGAAAATTCTTCCAAAATCCTCATTTTTCACCAAAAACTCATTTATTGAATTTTCAAACTTATGAACTGATTTCTTGTTTCTTTTATGACATTTTTAACTTAACAAAACCATTAGAACTATATGAAATCAGTTTCAACTCATTAACCCATTTCTAGGGTTTTTGAGCTAAAAACCCATTTCACCATTTTTTTGCATGAAATCTTCAATTCCATTGAATTGCTTGTTAATACAAGTTTCTTTCATCATTTCTAACCTATTAGACTCATCAAAACCACTTGTTCATCCACACCCGTGACTAATGTTATTGAACCAAAATCATCATTTCTTGATTTTCAACATGTTCAAGGGTTAAAACATGTTTACTTGATGATTTTGAGCAAGATGGTTTAGATGATTTCACTGGAACCATGACTTCTAGAAAATCAGAAATCAAGTGCACGATTCCCGTTCACGACTTGGATGGAATAAGCTTAGATCATAGAAATCTTACCTTAGAAGCTTGGAATCACTAATTCCAAGTGTAACTCTTCAATCCACGCTTCAATCCCTCGCTCATCTTCTTGAAATCGTGCTCTTGATTCTTCGAGAGAATTCCCAGAAGTTTTCTCCTAAATTATGACCATTTATGATATATTTTCTCCTATATATATTTTCCCATCTTTGTGAAATGACACAATAGCCCCTGAACTTTCATTCCTTGGACTTTTGGCACTAACATTAAATTTTGCCACTTGAAATTATAATTCTTACATTTTTAGTCCAAAAGACTATAATACAATTTCATAGTAATTTATGAATTTGGTCAATGACCATTTTTCCCTTTTCGGCCAATTTCACCATTCACACATTACAACCCGAACTTCACATAAACTAATATTTTATAACTTTTTATTATTGTTTTACCACATTTCCCGCTACAGTATTTCACAACTTTCAAAATTTTTGGTCTTTACCTTAAGCGCTTTCTCGATTATAAATTCAAGATTTTTGGGTCGTTACAACTACCTCCCCCTTATTGGGATTCCGTCCTCGGAATCATCACACAACTATCAATTTGAGGGATCACTTCTTCCTCTTCTTCAAAGGCTCTCAACCCAAATTTGGTTCCTAGTAGACACTTTCTTTTGTCCTTTTAGTATTTTCTTCTTTAGTTGCTTATGGTTCTTTAATCAACCTGTGGAAGTTTCTATTTTAAATTCTTTATGAGGAATTTACATAGTCTCTTCCTCCTGAATATTTCTTTCAATTTCTCGTAAGGTGTTTCATATTTCTACTTCATTTTCTCAAGAATTCATTCATCTCATGTTTTCATTACATCTCTTTTTAGTTCATTTCATTCATAAAGGAACCTTTTAGTAAAGCTTAACTTACAAAGTAATTTTATACTTTCATATTCTTTTCAAAAATAGCAGCTTACTTTATAATTCTTTTCATATGTTTACCAAAACTTCATGAAATTATATTAATCATATTTTTTACTTATAAAACTTTTCCCCAAATACAATTTGGTAAAATTTTGTATTTATACAAATTTATAAATACACTATATCTTTCTTTTAAATTAATATTTTGTCCTTTAATGGACAATTCACTTAAACATAACTTCATAACTTATTCATTCTTATCTTTCTCTTTTCTTATATCTTTGCTCATGCGTTATTACATAAATAATTTACTTTTATTCTTTCTTTATCTCTACTGGCAACTCTCAGTTGGTTACCATTTTTAAGAAATGTATTCTCTTCCTTTCGTTTCACTTCACATCCTTACTTTTCTGTTTGGGACAGAATCTGTCGAATCATCATATCTTTCACGAGAATCTACTTATCTCGTGCTGAAAGTGTTGAAACGATGTGCCATTTTTTTTAACAATTAGACATCATTAGCTTTCTTTCCATGTGTAATACACAATATTTGACCTTATAAACTTGTATAGTTTTACTATTGAAGTTGATCTATTATTTTAGTCAACTTCCTTCTTCTCTACTCTTGTCATTTATATTACGGATTCATATACTTCTTTTTACTCCTTACTAGCTTTCATACGTTTACAATAAATTACTAACATCATTATTTTCTACTCTGCATTTTACATGTATCTATTCATACATGTCTTGAATCTTTCTACTTTTTGACATACTAACATTCTAAATACTTCTTTCATCCTTTTTTTTATGAGATTTCGGTCTCATTTACTCATTACTTATTAGTATAAACATGTCCTTCTCATTTCTTCAATTTTTTTTATAAAATACTTTTATAAGTATACTTTTCTTTCCTTTTTGGATACTCCACGTACCTTTCTCATATTAATACTTTATATTTTTATACTTTCTTGAAATTTATATTTCTTGCACTAGTGCTTAGTTAGCACTCCATCTCATATTTATTCTTTCTCTATCAGTATTTTAAGAGTTTACTATGATTGATTCCAATTTGTTTTTCTTCAATTCACTTATGGGACTTCATACATGTTGCATACGATAATTCATATTCCATTACTTACTACACTTTTCATAATATTACTATCTTGTGGTGTATTTATGTTTCACAAGCCACATTCATTAACTTCTTGACACAACCCTTAATCACCATTATAATTCGTTACTCTTTACCTGTTGTAGCTAATGCCAACAAAATATTTTTCTTAGCTTTCTTTTTACCCCATATTTTATGTAAAACTTACTTCTTATGTATCTTTAAGTGATACACAACTGCCATTTATTTTCTCATCATCTTCCGTTCTTTTGTCTTTCAGGGCAATATGCCCAATACATTATCTTACTTTTTTGCTTCGTGCCTTATAGTATTCTAATTAGAATACCTATTTCATAACCACTTTTATACTTTTATACATTATATTTATATATATTCCAAAACTTACTCATGCTTTTACATTTATAAGCACGTATAAACATATATACATTTCTTTGTATTTCATGGTTACTAGCCATGTACTAACATTTCCCATAATCTTTAGAGACTTTTACCCATCATTCCCATTCGAAAGTAGTAACTTCCTGTCTGTTTATTATAATTCTTATATTATCTTTAATTCTTCGTCTACTGCTTATTTAGACATTTACTCATTTTCTTTACTTCATATTGTTTATGACCTTTAGTCACTTTACTTACACGCTTTTGGCTTTCTCCAGTTAACATACTTCGTTATACTCTTTTATTATTGGTATTTCTTCTTATACTTCCTTCCTTTGGATGCGGAATTTAATTCCTAACAACCAATATCTTATCATTATTATTATTTTTTTTTCAAATTCTCATCATCAGGTACTAAACCTAGTACCACTTATCTTAATATTTTATTTGTCCTGGGACAACTTTTAATATTCTTATTTTAAGAATTAATTTAACATTTTACAACTCGAACTGCTCTCTTTACTTATCGGGTAAGCGTACTCTACCTTCAATCTTTAGATTTATTAACTCTTGACTTTGGCTAAATTCTAACTTCTGTCATGGGAAAGATTCTTGGAATCAACCAAAAATCTTCATATCCGCCTTACACGTTACGACGCTTGGCATAACTTACAAATGGCTACAGTCTGTCACTACTCTTCATTAAGTAATATTCTTTGTGGACATCGATCCACATTTATTTATTGTGACGTTACTTCTGTTCGGGTACATCATGGTACGTGCATCTTCATTTGTATGCTGCTTCTTTTACAGGCCAATCCGTGAGAACGACTCCCAAGTCTATATATGTAAATACAACATTCAACTTACCACCTTTATTTACTTCTCACTAAATTTGCTGCTTGTCATTTTACTTGGCTCACCATTATTCTTATACATTAATCAATTGTCCAATCTTTAGACACTTTCATTTATCTTCTTTGTTCAACCCCGGTAGTTAGTCTTCCACTCTCTGCTACCATTGTCATCTTCTATCTTTAGCTTTTCTCATAGTTTTTAATCTTATCGTCTTACAACGACATTATGCTTCCTTTATATATTTACTATTCATACATCTTTTAAAGAAAATTTGAAATTTAATGGTCATGCACAAGGCACACCACCTGCTTGCATTAAACTCTTCTTTACCACTCTTTTATTTTTTACAAATTTACGTACTATCAATATACTCTGCTTAAAATTTTCATTCTTCATGTAAGAGTCTTACAACTCTTATATAGGTAATCAATACCCATAATTCCTCTTTAAATTGATCTTATTCATACTTTCTCTCGCCTCGACAGGCATATACTTTAATATCTTTCTATCTGTCTAAAAATATTAATTATCACATTACTATTTTTACTTTACCATACTAAGTGGTATATATCCACTGCATTAACTTTTATTACTTATAGTCTTTCTTGTTCTTGTTACATAGGCATACAATTCCTATGTTATTCTTACTACTCTTTTCACAAATCTTACCCACCAGAACGCCATAATTCCTTTGCGATTCCACCAGTCTCAATACATATCCTGTGATTATGATAATACGGGCCCATATTACCATAATCACCTATACATATTGATTCTGCTGTTACCACAAGGTCTCATGGGACACTGGTTCCCTTAACATATAACACCATTATAAGTACATGGGAATCACTACTAGAAATCTTACTTCTTTATAAACATAGCCCTTAATAAATTTAGACGGTTACGGAAAATATCATATAATTTTCCTAACGGTCCAATCCTTGCACACTATAAATGTTAGCTTAACACTTCTTAGTGTTATATATCTACATATTTTAAATAATGCATAATGTCTTGATCATTTAAGACATCATATAGCATACTTTCATAAACTATCATTTCTATAGCATGAGTTTAAGCCTAGGAGTGGAACAAGCCAATCCTAATTCGCTTAAACTATGGCTCTGATACCAACTTGTGACACCCCATTTCTACTGTTTGCAAATACAGTGATTTTTCATAAAAGTTTATGAATACAAAAATACGGTTTATCAAAAACCGATACTTTACATGTTTAAAACTGTGGGTGTTACAAATCCATACCAAATCTAACCATAGTAAGAAAGAAAGGATTAAACCTTATGTCCAAGACAGGAGCTATGTGGGCTCCACTCCAGCTAAACTTCATCCACTTATAGCATAACATTTAACCTGGAATACATGGCAAAACATAGAATACGTAAGACAATAATGTCTCGTGAGTTACATGAGTTTTAGACTCAAACCTTTAACTTCTTTTTCCAACTTTTTATAAGTTTATAACATAAAACTTCTGTCAAAACTTTATAGTAATAATATACTATAACTCTTTACTTTTCAAATCACTTCATAACATACTTTACAAAGATAACATCTTTCAAGACTTTATAGTAGTAACATACTATAACTCTTTACTTCTCGAAATCATTTCATAACATACTTTACAAAAATAGCTTCTTTCTTACTTTCTTTGACTGGTTTTATAAGCTTGCTGGATTTTTATACTTAGGGCTTTAATCACCATAAGTGATACCCCAAGTCTCTATGGCTAGAAAGAACGGATCAATCCTCACCATAGAATTCTTAGGCAATCTACTTCGCGATGGGGCTTTTACCCCAGTAGACCCCTTACCTAACTTGGGTAGGTGGAACATAGTTCCCTTTCTAACGCTGCTTGCTACAATTACCAGTCATACAAAATACTTTCTGCTTACTTTAACATTACTTACTTATATAGTGGCTAATTGCCAAACTTCACCATTTCTTGTCTTTATGGCTGAATGCCAAATTCATAAATTTCATTTCACAAAAACCATATGTTTAAAACATGTCTTTATAACATTTTAGGCTTAATGCCAAATCATACTTTCCAAACATCTTATGGCTTTATGCCCATTCATACTTGAAAACATATACAATTTGTAACCAAAACATACTTCTTAAACATATTGTGGCTATATGCCTATCCATACTTTCAAATATGTATAACTTATTCAAAATATACTTTCACATAATTGATACATAGACCAACATACTTTCACATTATATAACTTGTAGTTCAAAACTTAGCTTCAAATATAGCATTATACTTTCACAACAAGTTAGAAATAATACTCTTGCATATAATTTCACATATAGAAATTTTATAGGAAATCTTGAAAATACTTACTTGCCATGTACCCCAGAATGGGTAAAAATACTGCATGTACTCACCTCATGTATTGCTTGAAGATTGACTACACGTTCCTTGTATTTACTCTTTTGAACCAATAATCACTTTGCATGAACCTATATTTAACATATTATACATTAAAATTCATGCTAACTGACTCTATATAGAGTCCTTATTATACCAATATAGGTCATAACAAGTCTATAACTTTTAAATGACCAACTTTAGTTAAATCGTATTTTATACGTATTTTACTACAGTACCCTCGGAGGGTCGTATTTCGATTCCGACAATTTTCCATAAAGTTTTAGACCATTTTGAACCTATGTTCAAAATTTGAGATCAAAAGGACAAGTATTGGACAAAATCTCAAAATCAATTTGCACTTGCAGGACTCAATGCAAAACTGCATTTTCCCCCTGGCGTCAGGTCGCGTCGCGACCATAGAGTGGTCGGGTCGCGATCTGCAAGTATGTTGTTATATTTGACGATTTTTCAAGCTGCATTTCCACTATTCACCCCATTAAGCTCTGAATACTTAACTTAATTGGTTTAGGGTCATTTCCAGGCCCTAAATACCAACTTATACTTGATTTTAAACTATAAAATAATCAAATCTTCTTTATAAACTTGAAAATTCTTCCGAAATCCTCATTTTTCTCCAAAAACTCATTTATTGAATTTTCAAGCTTATGAACTAATTTCTTGTTTCTTTTATGACATTTTTAACTTAACAAAACCATTAGAACTATATGAAATCAGTTTCAACTCATTAACCCATTTCTAGGGTTTTTGAGCTAAAAACCCATTTCACCATTTTTTTTTTGCATGAAATCTTCAATTCCATTGAATTGCTTGTTAATACAAGTTTCTTTCAACATTTCTAACCTATTAGACTCATCAAAACCACTTGTTCATCCACACCCGTGACTAATGTTCTTGAACCAAAATCATCATTTCTTGATTTTCAACATGTTCAAGGGTTAGAACATGTTTACTTGATGATTTTGAGCAATATGGTTTAGATGATTTCACTGGAACCATGACTTCTATAAAATCAGAAATCAAGTGCATGATTCCCGTTCAAGACTTGGATGAAATAAGCTTAGATCATAGAAATCTTACCTTAGAAGCTTGGAATCACTAATTCCAAGTGTAACTCTTCAATCCACGATTCAATCCCTCGCTCATCTTCTTGAAATCGTGCTCTTGATTCTTCCAGAGAATTCCCAGAAGTTTTCTCCTAAATTATGACCATTTATGATATATATTCTCCTATATATATTTTCCCATCTTTGTGAAATGACACAGTAGCCCCTGAACTTTCATTCCTTGGACTTTTGGCACTAACATTAAATTTTGCCACTTGAAATTATGATTCTTACATTTTTAGTCCAAAAGACTATAATACAATTTCATAGTAATTTATGAATTTGGTCAATGACCATTTTGCCCTTTTCGGCCAATTTCACCATTCACACATTACAACCCGAACTTCACATAAACTAATATTTTATAACTTTTTATTATTGTTTTACCACATTTCCCGCTACAGTATTTCACAACTTTCAAAATTTTTGGTCTTTACCTTAAGCGCTTTCTCGATTATAAATTCAAGATTTTTGGTTCGTTACAACTTACATCTAATGTAGTTGAACCGATCCGTTTACCCACTAATCTGTCAAAAATACTTTGTTGAGTCTGAAACCTATATGGTTTCCTGACTTTAAGAGTAGAGTATAGAATCAGGCAGTGTTGCAAATGTCTCTAGGCACTACCTGGTCGGTAGACTAGCGAGTAGGGAGTAATCGACAATGCGGGAGTAATTGTTGAGTACTGTTGATGACTATATATATATATATATATATATATATATATATATATATATATATATATATATATATATGTATATATATATATATATGTATATATATATATATATATATATATATATATATATATATATATATATATATATATATATATATATATATATATATATATATCAAGGTTGTAAAAATCGTTTGACGGTAGCTTGGCGGTTGAGTGGGGTTAAGGGATTAGTCGGATTAATCGGGGATTAGTCGGGGATTAATCGGAGACCCTAAATTGTAAAAGAATTCATTTTAAAATGTATAAATATTAAGAATAGCAAAGTTTGATTCATTTTATTTCAAGATGCATATCAAAGATTATTCATTTGTTTATTTTTATTCTTTAATATTGATTTTTTTTAGTATTATTGAGTTATTAGAGAGTGTTTGTGTCTTCATTTAAAAATAAAAAAATAAAAAAATAATTAATTTTTTTTTAAAAATTCAAAAAATGACCGCCAAGACCGATTAATCGGCCGCCAAGACCGATTAATCGGCCGCCAATGCTGATTTTTGCAGCAAACCGCCAAGCTGACCGATTAGGCATAATCGTAATCGGTTGAAGACCGCCAAGCGATTAATCGACGATTAATCGGCCGCCAATGCCGATTTCTGCAACACTGATATATATATATATATATATATATATATATATATATATATATATATATATATATATATATATATATATATATATATATATATATATATATATATATATATATAAAATCAACCATCTTTAATTTACATAAAAGTTGATTTTGAGTTGTTAGATGTTGATCTAATTTGTGGAAGTTATTCACGTGAGGTTTACATGACATGTGTGTTATGCAAGGTTTTGAAAACCGGACCGGACATCGAACCGGTCGGCTTACCGGTTCGATGGTTCAACTGGTTCGACCGGTCGGACCGGTCAAAAAAACCGTATATATATATATATATATATATATATATATATATATATAATGATGGAGTTTAAAATATATAAGTATCAACGATTTTATTGAATTTACTATTAACGATAACAAGCTGGTTCATATTTTTATGTTTTATTTGTACTCTTCTTGCATTAATATATAGAATAAACAAAGTAAAAAAAAAAAGAGAACAAACAATTAAAAGGAAAAAAAATGGACCAGTGAATACTTTATGTGGCTTTGTCCCACATCGATTGTGTGATAAAAAGAAATAGGCCAGCGCCTATATAAGCATAGCAAAACTCGACAGCAAGAAGCAAAAAAGGCAGTGGTCTTTTGGATTGTAATGATATAAGGCTGCAAACCGGTTTTTTGAGTGGTTTAACCGGTCCGATTGAACCCGGTTCTAAGTGGACCGGCCGGTTCTTACCGGTTTGATTACAAACGGTTTTTGGGTATTAAAAAACCGGCAACCCGACCGGTTTCCGGTTTAATATCGCTCGCCTGCCTGACCTGCTTTCTGGCTAGCTTCTTTATGGCAAGCGCTACCGTAACCTAGCAACCGGTCCGGTTCGTTTTTCAAAACCATGGTGTTATGTGATATATATGTGTTGTGTGTTTGATAATATAAGCATAGTATGCGTATCTGTAATATACTTACGTAGGCTACCCATTATATATATAGTTTGTGTTTGATAATATATATGTAGTGTGTATGTGATGCATTATATTTATATATATATGTGGTGTGTTTGTGTAATCCATTGTGTGTAAAGAAAAAAACGGAACAGACTTTATTTTGGCTTTTGGAACCCATCCCACATCGCCCAGTGAAGAGAAAAGTGGAGTGAAAAGAGATCTAGAAAAGGCTATACCAAGTAAGGTGTGTACGGTGTACCATAGAAATCCGGATCTCTATTTAATCGGCTGGTTCCATTGAACTGGCGGGTTAATTGATGTCCAGGTTAGTCCTATATGGACGGATTTGGTTTGATTGGTCCGATCCTTGACCGAGTTGGTCCGATTTGGTTAGATTTTTGACCGAGTTGGTCTGATTTTCGACCGAATTGGACCGTTTTTCAACGAGTTTGAAGGTTTTCCGAGTTATTTGACCGAGTTGGCTAAACTCGCCTCGGTAGATAGTCGAGTCCGAGTAACTCGTCGAGTACTCGGCGGAGTTGCCTGATTTTTGCAACATTGGAACCAGGTAAGCAAATGATAAGATTCTCAAATCCAAGAATAGGTGGTGAGTTTTCTTAGTCAAGAGTATTACAATCATCTAATGAATTATGAAAGGCATTTAGAAGTCAATTCCAGTTGATACAACACATTATCATACCTTGTGTCTAAAGGAAATCGAACATAAAGGTTCGACTTATGACGAATCGTATTATGCTCCCAATCAGTGTCTGAGGTTAGAGCTTAGAGAAAAAGTCCAAAACCTTGCACCAACAAAAGTGGTTCTCTATACACTATCTGAAAATATGGAATGTAGATACTTCTTCACTGGCATATTTAGAAATCTGATGTTTTGAGACTTACGTTTATCGTAAAGCTTAAAGAACATCAATTAAAAGAAGAGTTATTCTACTATGTTGCTTAGATATAATAAACATTTTGGCAACAACCTTATCTTTCTCAAATGACAGTCTTCTATGAAAGGAAGCTGGTATTCAAAGAAATTAGTGGGATCCAAATTGATCTTAATGAGATTTAAAGGATCAAACAACTTGATGTTGACACTAGTATTCAACCAGAGGTATAAAACCCTATAGAAACTCCGTAAGAGTTTGTTGAGGAATCTAACATAACTCCATCTCCCGTCTGAGAAGCCGATATAGTATGTCATGCACCTGAGTTTTATGGATTATATGTTAATGTGGCTGATTAATATATGGTGACTCATTATGAGCCTAGCTGTTATCAAAAGTCATGCTAGGCCATTGTGTTGAAAATAATTTGTGATGAAGTGCTTACTCCTTCCGAAGTCTTAGAATCCTGAAGACTCCAAAGGATTTGGTCCAGAGGATCTGAACGCTTTCAAGTAACAACCTTATCCTCTGCATGCGTGTTTTCCAGTCTACGTGTTGCACGATACTACATTCTTATTGGATAGTATACTGATAGAATATTCTATAAATCTTTTGTACTATTGGTATCATTGATTAGGTATAAATATCAGTGATACCTGTCCGTGTAGAGTGTGCTTATGATTCACCCTTTGTAAAACCCTAAATCGTAATACGAAAGCATTCGGCACAAGTTATATTCAATTCCAGTGTTCTCCATCATTATTCATTATATTTGCATGTGTTGATTACATTGTTGGATTATCACTTCGTAATACTTGTTTATATCTAGTCTTTGATTGAATTCTATATTCAATAGGTGGTATCAGAGCAGATTTAGCTCGAAAGCTCGTTGATAGAGTCCTGTTCTTATTCATACAGTTCTAGATCTAGATTATTGCTTAGATCTAGGTTTCCGTAATTGTATTCAATCTCTATTACCTGTTTTTCTGAAAAGATCATGCTGATAACTTAATCAAAATGACTGACTCAATAGCTACATATGCAAACATGCTGAATTATGCCAATCTAATTGGCTCTTCCTCTAAGGCTCCTGTTCTTGTTCCTACCTATTATGACTATTGGTCAGATCGTATGAAAGATTACTTGGAAGGATTGGATGAAGAAAAGGATATTTAGAGATCTGTTAGAGATGGGCCTCATACAGACATTAAAAGTCGATTCGTTGTAGAAGATGGAGATGATGTCGAAGTACTTACTGCTGCTGATCTGAAGAAGGTTAGATATGATGAAAGAGCCATGAGAGAACAAAGAAGTGGACTTGGTCCAGATGTTCAGCATTACATTTCTGGTGAAAAATCTGCCAACGAGATCTGAGATCGCCTAGCAATTATATTTTCTGGTGATAACACTCTTCAATCAAGTGTTGTTCAAGAAGTGCTAGCAGACTTCGGAAATTTCAAACAACTAAAGAGTGAAACTTTGGAACAAGCATACGAACGTTATAGCAAGATGATTTACACTCTAGAAAAGTATGGTGAGATCCGAAGTCAGCAAGAAATCAACATCAAGTTTTTGTACAGTCTAAGGCTTGAATGGAGACCTATCATGCTAATGATCAAATCCTATGAAAACATCAAAACTTATTCACTAGCAGCTTTGTATAATCTGATCAACTCTCATGAACCGGATATATGTGGGAAAAGAAGTGAGAATGCAGGAACGTTAGCCCTAGTCTCTAATGATGTGAAGAAGAGTGAAACGACCCATACTAATAAAATAAATATGTAAAATAGGTTGTGTGTAATTTAAAGCTTTATATGTATTTTTATGAGAAATTATGTTTATAAGGGTAATTTGGTCATTTGACCAAATTCATAAATTATTATGAAATTATATTTTAGTCTTTTGGACTAAAAATGTAAGAATTATGGTTTTATGCTGCCAAACCCAATGTTGGTGTCAAAAGTCCAAGGAATGAAAGTTCAGGGACTAAAACTGTAAACATGGAAAATATAAAAATGAGAAAATATCTCATTAATCAACATAAAATTCAGAGGAGAGTTCTAGAGATTACGGGAGAGAACTTGGAAGACCCGATCTCTGCAAGTTTACGAACAATCGGAAGCAAGGTTTGAAGAATCAACAACTTGGAATTGGTGATTCCAAGCTTTCAAGGTAAGAAATCAAAAACCCTAGCTTAATTCTTCAAGGGTGTTGGATAATCTGCAAATCCAACTTCTGATTTTTAGGATGAGGTTAAGTTAACGAATTCATATACCTTATCTAGCTCAAATCAACACAAGGAGTGGATTTTTAACCATGAATTGTGGTTAATTCCATGGAAATGGGTTTGAGCTCAAGAACCCTAGAGATGGGTTTTTGGAACTGAAATTAGTTTCTATGATTTTATTAAGTCATATATGTTATAAATGAAGTGAGAAATCAGTCCCATTCTCAAAAATTTGTTAAAATGATTTTTTGAGAAAAAAATGGGTTTTCGGGAATGATTTCAATCAAAGAGGATGAAATTGGTAAATTATGGTTTAAATGCATGAAGAAGTTGTTATTAGGGCCTAGAAATGACCCTAAGACGATTAAGTCATGTATTAAGAACTTAATGTGAGGAATAGTACAACTGCAGTTAGGAAAAATCGTCAAAATAGGCAATATACTCAGGGGTCGCGACGCGACCTGGACCCCCGTCGCGACGCGTGGCGGCGATGCAGTTTCTGCATTGAGTCTCCTGCAAGTGATTTTGAGTTTTGAGATTTTGTCCAATACTTGTCCGTTTGACCCCAAATTTTAAACATAGGTCTATTATGACCCAAAACTTCATGGAAAATTGTCGGAATCGAAATACGACCCTCCGAGGGTACTGTAGTAAAATACGTATAAAATACGATTTAACTAAAGTTGGTCATTCAAAAGTTATACACTTGTTTTGACCTTTAGTGGTATTATAAGGACTCTAATAAGTTATAGAGTCAATTAGAATATAAATTAATGTATGATATATTACATATAGGTGCAAGTCAAGTAAGTGAGCATCATCGAAAGGGTAAAGAACCAAGGAACGTCTAATCGACTTTTCAAGATCTATAAGGTGAGTACATGTAGTATTTTTACCCATTTTGGGATACATGGCAAGTAAGTATTTTTTCAGATTTCATATAATATTTTTATATGTGAAAATATTTGCAAGAATGATATTTTCTAGCTTATATGGAAAGTATACTGCTATATTTGAAAGTATGATTTTGGCAATAGCCTAGATTGTGGCAAAAGCATGTTTAAGTCAAAAGTTTGGCATTTAGCCATTATGTATACAAGTAATGTTTCAGTTTGCAGAAAGTAATTTTTTTATATGACTGGTATTGTAGCTAGCAATGTTAGTAAGGGAACTATGTTCCACCTACCCGGATTACGTAAGGAGTCTACTGGGGAAAACCCTTTCGCGAAGTAGACTGCCTAAGCAACTTCTACTGTGAGGATTGATCCGTTCTTTCTAGCTGTAGAGACTTGGGGTATCACTTATGGTGATTAAAGCCCTAAGTATAAAAATCTCGCAAGTTTATAAACCAGTCAAAGAAAGTATGAAAGAAGCTATTTTTGCAAAGTATGATATAAGATGATTTTGAAAAGTAAAGAGGTATAGTATGTTTTTACTATAAAGTTTTGACGATGGTTTATGTTATAAATTTTTATAAAAGATCGGAAAAGAAATTTAATGTTTGAGTCTAAAACTCATGTAACTCACGAGACATTTTTGTCTTACGTATTCTATTTTTTATGCCATGTATTCCAGGTTCAGGTACAAAGATGTGAGATAGTTTGAAGTTGAAAAATAAGTCCTAGAGTGTAAAAGAGTGGAGCTGGATATAGCTATCATGTATTGGTATTGATTAAATCCTTTCTCTTAAACTTATGGTTGTTTGATATGTGTTTGTAACACCCATTGTTGTATTTAAACAAATACAATGGTTTTTGTTAAACCGTATTTTGTAAAATAAGCTTTTATGTAATATAAATGGTCTATAAAAGTTGGGGCGTTACAAAGAGGAAACAACAGATGAACCTGATGGATACATGATGAATGAGATCTACACACCGAAGGATGAAAACACTAAATCTTCAACTCTAAAGCCTTCTGAAACGAAGCCTTCGGAAGCCCCTAAGGAAAGATCTGAAGAGAAGAATATTGCTGGTGATTCTGGGTATGATTGCAATTACTGTCATGGTAAAAACCACTTTGCAAAGGACTGTATGCTTCGTAAAAGGAATTAAAAGCAAACCCAAGTTAAAGATGAAGCCTACTATGCGAGAAAACTAGAAGAGGCAAGAGAGAAGACTAAAGACCTTACGCTGATGGCTTTGAAAGATAACATGGGAACATACCAAGTGTGGTTTCCAGACTTCGAAGACGATGAAGTACGGAAGCCAACTCATAGTGCTTTCATAGCTTATGATGCTAGTAAGAGCTTCCAGAAAGGTGCTTCCGGGGAGAAAGAAGACTAAGAAGAAATGGGTTGTGAAGGGTTTGGAGATCTGGGAGATGAAAGGTTGATGATGCATGATGCGAAGGCACCTAGACTTTCGAAGATCTGGGTTGATGACTCTTTGGATGATGATGAAGATATCTGTCCGATGGCGAAGGATGCTCGCCTAACCATTCTTGAGCAGGTATCAAAACTTCTTTCATCTTTTAAAATCACTAAATCCAAATATTCTACTGATATTTCTGAAATAACACGTGATTGCTCTATGATGAATAAAATGTTGATTGATGCTAAAAATAGGGTAAATGTCAGTGAGCAGGAGATTCTACAGTTGAGGGGGAGAGTAGAAGGATTGAAGCTATCCCTAGAAAAAACCAACTTAAGAATCTCAGTGTTAGAGGAGAGTAGGAAGAAATATTTGAACAATAATGATGTAATCTTGAAACAGCGTAACGTCTTTTGTGAAACTGTGAAAAGATTGTATTCTCATATAACTCGAATCTACCATTCTGCTGACATTTGCAATGTTCAACACAGACAATTATTACCTTTTGTTGGAACTTCAGTTGCAAAATGTAGACAATATTTCCTATGAACGTGAATCCATAGTATTTGGTTCCGAATTCCCTAATACTTCGTACATGCATGGCTTGATTTCTGTGGAAAAATACTTAACTGCTGAAAATTTGTTGAAAATGCTGCCAAAAGAAATTCCAATTTTGCAGAAAAATGTTCCTCAAATTGATAATAAATCAGAAGTTATTATTAAGGCTGAATATGAGAATGAGTCTGAAAGTGGTTCGGATATGGAGGAAATTGATTGTTCTTCTTTGTCTATATTGAAATCCTCCTCTGTATCCGCATCACCCTCCGAAGATACATCACAATTATCTTTAGTTGACAAAGGAAAAACCAAAATTGATTGTGAAAATGATTCATCTGAAATTCCAAAAGAAAACAAGGAAGTTATTAACACCAAAACACAAATTTCTGATGAATGTGTCTCCTATGAAGATTATCTTAACGACAGTTCAAAAAGATTAGTCAATGTTGCGTGTGTTTATCCGAAGGTTTCTTATTTCAAAAACTCAATCTTTGTAAAACCTGGAGGTGTACTTTTAATCAAAAGTGATTTGGTTAAACTTGTTGAGGAAGATAATTCCATAGTCACTGAGGAATGATTTTTCTCATCCTCTAAAATGATTGAAAACAACATGAATGAAAACATGAAAGTAAAAATCAATGTTCGAAAACAAGATTTGTATGGTCATAACATTTACAATCGTCTATGTTATGAACAAGACAAAATTCCAAAGAATTTGACTCATCTTCTGAATGATAAAAACCAAAATCATACTTACAATAAAAGAAATTACAAGCAAACTCAGGTTATGGACAAACCTGTGACTCCGAAGATGGATGTTTTTCAATTGATGGACTCAAACGAATGTGTGCCTCTTGCAAAATCTTTGAAAAATGAAGTTGCAAAACCCAAAATTTCCATTTCTAAACCCATGGCACAAAATCCAATAATTTTGAAAAATCCTCAATTTCAAAACTTCGCATTGACTTCCAAGACAAAACCAACTGTTGTCATATCAAAACCAGCACCAAAACCAACAACAGTTATTTTTTTAAAAGGAAAACAAACATCAAATCTTGTAAAAAGGAAATCATCCTTCGTACCAACAAAACCAGCTGATACGAAGGCTTCCACCTCTAGAACAAAACCGACTGATATGAAGGTCTCAATTTCAAACCCACCTTCGTACCTACCAAACCAAATTTTCCAAATCCCAAACATCAAAAACCCTCATAGAAAACCTTTACAAAAGAAATAATCTGGTAAACACATTCCATGTTTGGCTAGACAAAAATTTGAACCTGTTTAAAGATAAAAATCTTTCACTAAATGATTTCAAACTTGCATACGAAGAGTACTTGTGTACTTATATGTTGTGCAGTTCTTTGTCAAGCAAATTTACAAATGAACAATCTAAACCAAATTGGAAAAGGAATGAGTTGAAAGAAAATTTCACTCCAAAGTCAAAAACTTCAAAGTCATCACGTTCTTCAAAAACAATCAAATCGAAGAAAACCTCAAAAACTAATATTTCAAAATCATCCAAACAAATTTGGATTCCGAAGGTTTCCAACATTTCAACTTCTTCGGACTCATCAATACTTACAAAAAGCTCTTCGAGTTCATTTTTTGGTTCATCTTGCTCTTCGCATGAAACTTCTGAAAACATGATAAACCTCACTACTAATGAAATAACTGAAGAGGCTGTTGAAAAATGGTTTCAAGAATCCTTCGCTTACCCTGAGGACCCAAGATTGATTAGGTACCAACTCCTTCTTGATTGATTGTAGGTTATGTCAAGTGAGCAGTACGGTGCTAAATGGTACATGGATAGTGGCTGCTCAAGACATATGACAGGAAAAAAGGAGTATCTCAGGGATTATAGAACTTTGGATGACGCAGGGAATGTTCGTTTTGGTAATAATAACACTTGTCCAATTCGTGGTTATGGGAAAATTACGAATGGACAATTCATGATAAATAGAGTGGCATTTGTTGAAGGATTAAAGAATAATACTGTGAGTATTTCTCAATTGGTTGTTGGAACGGGCAATCTTGTAACTTTCAACAATCAAGGAAGTATCATCACGAAGGAAGCTACGAAGGAGGTACTGCTGAAGTCAAAAAGAAAGGGATCAATGTTTCCCTTAAATCTAAAGCATGTAACTGGTGGGCCTTCACTGTGTCTTTTGTCCAAAGCAAACTCAGACGTTAGTTGGTTATGGCACCGAAGGCTTGCCTACTTGAACTTCAAGGATATTAATAAGTTAGTGGCAATGGATTTGGTTCATGGGATGCCTGCCCTTAAATTGATAATGACCCACTTTGTTCAGCTTGTGAAAATGGCAAGCAAACGAACCAGAGGCATCCAACTGTGATTAATCCAAAAATAACCGAACCTCTTTCACTTCTATATATGGATCTTTGTGGTCCATCCACAGTGGAGTCGATTGGGAAAAAGAAGTATATTCTGGTGATTGTGGATGACTACTCAAGGTTCACATGGGTTTTATTCTTAAGGAATAAGTCAGATGCAGCAGAGGAAATCATCAACTTCATCAAGAACATGGAAGTAATGCTCAATAAGACAGTCCGAATAGTGCACAGTGGTAATGGTTCTGAGTTCAAAAATCAAACTCTTGATGGATTTCTGAAAAAGAAGGGGATTACTCACAATTTCTCAGCACCATATACTCCTCAACAAAATGGTGTTGTTAAAAGACGTAATCGATCTTTATGTGAAGCAGCTAGAACAATGCTCAATTTTGCTAATCTGCCCATGTACTTCTGGGCTGAAGCTATCTCTACAGCATGCTTTACTCAGAACAGATCTTACATACATAAGAGGTTTCATATCACACCTTACGAAATACTCAACCAAAGAAAACCAAATGTAAAATTTCTTCATATCTTCGGTTGTAGGTGTTTTCTACTGAACATGAAAGATCATCTGACAAAGTTCAATGATAAATCTGATGAGGGAATATTTCTTAGTTATTCACAAAATTCAAAAGCTTACAGGGTCATGAATAAAAGGACACGCAAGATTGAAGAAACCTTCAACCTTTCATTCGATGACTACTATATCAAGAAATCTCAACATCCCTTTCCAATGTCATCTATCTTTCCAAAACCAGATGTGGATGCACTGCCAATACTGACATTTGATGAAGACTTCAAACTTCTTTTTGATCCTCCTGTGAGAGTTGTGGATTCCGAAGCAAAAGCACCAGACAATAATGTGTCTGGACTTTCCAAGCTCACAGATGGCTACAAAGATTCACCAACAAGCAGTATTCAGAGACCCTCTTCGGTTGAGGGGGAGCCTTCCAATATATCAGCAAGTCAATCTGGTTTCGAGGGGGAGCACAACAATCCAACTCTCAACAACCATTCGCATGAAATTTCTCATATCATGTCCCTATATCCTTCTGTCCAGGGGTAGCAAGAAGCTTCAATACCAAACTCTTCAGATGATGGAAGAACAAACTCTCCAACAGCTGCTGTCGAGGGGGAGCAAATTCTTAACTCTTCCTCTACTTCCTCAAACAATAATTCTCCTAAAACAAATGTCACAAACACATATAACGAAGAACACCTAATAACTGATGATTTTCAATCCACTTCGGGTTACCCTTCGGATACTGAGGAAATCAATGCCGAAGGACCACCTGAATTTGATCCAAAATTTCCACCTTTGGAAAAGTGGACGAAAAATCATCCTCAATCACTTGTCATCGGTAATGTTCATGATAATGTCTTGACACGTGCACAACTTCATCAAAAACAACAAGATTTAACCAAAACTTTGGAATTGTGTATGTTCAATGTTTTTATCTCCAAAATTGAACCAAAGAATGTTAAAGATGCATTTGATCACCCAGACTGGATTGAAGCAATGCAGATGGAATTAGAAGAATTTGAAAGAAAACATTTTTGGAGATTGATTCCAAAACTTACAAATGCTTCAATCGTTGGTCTCAAATGGGTCTACAGAAATAAACTCGATACCAAAGGCAATGTGGTCAGGAACAAGGCAAGGTTGTTTGTTAAAGGTTACTGTCAATAGGAGGGGATTGACTACGAAGAAAACTTCGCTCATGTTTCCAGACTCGGATCCGTTTGGATCTTTTTAGCTTATGTTGCACACAAAAACTTTGATGTTTATTAAATGGATGTCAAATGTGCCTTTTTGAACGAGGATCTCGAGGAAACAGTCTATGTTGAACAACCACCTGGCTTTGTAAACAAAGAAAATCCTGATCATTTCTACGTATTGGATAAGGATGTATATGGTTTTAAACAAGCTCCTAGAGCTTGGTATGAAACCTTGACAAAATTCTTGAAACAATCAAATTTTAAACAAGGTTCAGTGGATCCAATACTCTTTCAAAAGAAAGTTGGAACTCATTTGATGTTAGTCGAAATCTATGTGGATGACATAATCTTCGGATCCACTGATCCAAACCTCACAAAAGAATTTGAGAATTTAATGAAAAGCAAATTTCAGATGAGTATGATGGGGAAGATTAATTTATTTCTTGGATTACAAGTCAAACAGTCAAAAGAAGGGATTTTCATTAATCAACAAAAATATACAAAAAGTTTACTTGAACGCTTCAGAATGACTAAATGTTCCAATGCCCATAGGTACCGGGTTGAATCCTTCGTTGGATAAACCAAAGGTTGATCTTCAAAACTACAGAAGCATGATTGGATCATTGCTTTACCTTACAGCCAGTCGTCCTGACATCATGTTCGCAGTGTGTAATTGTGCACGTTATCAATCCGCTCCATGCAAACCACACTTGGCTGCTGTTAAAACAATCTTCCGTTATCTTCACAACACACCTGCGTATGGTCTTTGGTACCCTGCAAACTCAGGATTCTACATACAAGCTTATTCAGATTCAGACTTGGGTGGATGTTCAATTGACCGCAAAAGCACTTCTGGTTGTTGCCAATTTCTTGATGGAAAGCTCATCAGCAGGCAGTCAAAGAAGCAAACCTACGTATCAATATCCACAGCCGAAGCCGAATATGTAGCAGCTGCTGCTTGCACTTCGTAGATAATATGGATTCAGAGGCAATTAAGAGATTGTGCCATCAACATGAGAAAAATCCCATTGTTCTTTGATTCCCAAAGTGCCATTCGGATATGTCATAATCATGTTCAACATTCCCAGGGGAAGCACATATCTCTTTGCTATCACTTCATCAAAAGTCATGTTGAGGATGGGAATATAGAAGTGCACTTTGTTCACACCACAGAATAGCTGGTAGACATCTTCACAAAAGCATTAAATGAAGAATCATTCACACGAATTGTTCGAGGCTTTGGCATGATTGATGGATCCACTCTGACATAAACATCAGATTTTCTTTTGCTTGCCTTACTCTTTTCAATTACAATAATAAGAAATAATGTTGTTCTGATGCATTCCAAACCTTCGGAGCCCATTAAAACAGCCATAACAGTCAATACAATTTCATAAATGTCAAAAATCTAAGAAACAATAATGTTCTTCGCATTACCAAAAGATAAACATCTGTCAAAAGAACTTTGCTTTGTTGAAAAGATGGCTACATGACGAACAAAGATCACTTGAAATACGAAATATTCAAGTTTATTGATGCAAATGACAAAATTTGATCTTCTTTCATGAAAAATCTAATTAAAGGACAAAACTTTGATTTTAGATTCTGATAATCATACCTTATTGCACTAAAAGGTATTTGGGAATCGAATTGAAACAATGGTAAAAAACGGACTTCAAAGTGAGGTTAAGGCTGTTTTACAATACGAAGTCATGTGTGATTTCAATATCCTTAACACCATGTTTATCACTAAGCTCCCTGTTGAACTCAACTCACTTCAAAGTCAAAATTAATCTAGTAGTTCCAACACTACTCAGGATAAATTCATATGTTCCGAAGTTTTCTTCATAAGTGATACCAGCATTGACTGTAATAAAATGTAAAACTCCCTTTACTCTTGTTTCAAAATTGAGCTATATAAAGTTTTCAAAACGGATTGCACAAAAATCAAAAGCACCATCAAAAGCAATATATGGTGAAATCTTCAAAAAGATTTATGTTCACAAAAAGATCTGTCTTCGGACACGAAAATTCAAAAATAGCAAAATCAAAAATGTCAAAAGAAACAAAGACAACAACAAAAACAAAAAGACAATACGAAGGAGTGCAAAGAAATTGATAAAATTGCACTCAAAGGCATACTTCTCTTTCTTAAATGAAAATACAAGGAGCTCCTATAACATAGTCGAGTACCTTCTAGAGAGTATGAACATCTCAAGTAGTCTGTCTTAGATGACATTGTTAAGGTGGTGTATGAATCTCAAAGGCTTGTCATCAGAGAAACATATCCAAACACCTTGACTGATGAAATGGGATAGATTTTTCAAACCATTTTCAAGTTCAATCCACAACTTCAATTTACCTTCTGATGCTCAATTAAAAAGTAAAAATGTTTTAAATTTCAATGCAGTGATTGCCAACATCATTTTGCATGAAAATTTTGAATAATAAAAGAACACATCAAATATTTTTGCAATGAGTTTAACTTATGGTGGTTAGACTTAGCTATTTCTTGACTGATATTAGATCACACAGACTTCAGAATGAAAAATGGACTTCCAACATAATCCGAATGTTTCTGAATGTCAAAATGTTAAATCTTGATTTCATAAAGTTCAAGGAAGATAAGGTCAAAAGTCAAAACGTATTATGAAAGAAAAACAATTTTTCAAAAAGGATAATGATCTTCGATGTGTTTATGAACTCCTTCACAAAAATTCTTTTATCCGAAGGATTCTCAAACTCTTCAGAATGATTGTTTTGCTTATTCATCTATTAGCATCCGAAGTTCCAAATACATTTCACAACTATCTTTATTGATCCGAAGACAATTAACATTAAATGGTTTGGGCATTTATGAGAACAACAAAGACAAACATTCTTTGAATTTAATGAACGTTAAGGATAAATGTCTAAGTCTCAGAAAATATCACAAAATCCTAACGAAAAGATATGACGGTTGCATTTCTACTTTTTCAAATTCATGATGACTAACACATTGGCGGTTCTGTTTTTGAAGGTTTAGTGGAACGTTGGAATGCTGAGGTGGCATACTCTTAGTGGACCATTCAAACATGTGCATTAAATGGCATTGGGACCACAATTAGTATAAATACCCTTCACACCCATCTGTTCAATTCTTTACGCGATCAAACGATTCAAACTTCCTCTGCAAAATCTCTCAAAAACCTTAACTGCTCATAGTCTTCCTCAATAGATCAACAATAAACAATGGCATCCACTGCTGCTGAAGCATCATCTCAGAGTCCTGAGGGCATCTCCATTCCAGTACTCAAGAATCAATCGGCAAATCTATTCCTTCGACAAGATGCCAAGTTGTACCTAAAACCCATTGATGCACTAGTTGAATGCCTCAAGCATTCAGTCCTTGGACACACATTGACCTACACTCCTTCCATTCCTGCAAATCTTGTTCACAGGGCACACTATACATCTGTTGCTGTGATCGATTATGAGAATGTCGTTCAAGCTGTCACATATGAGGTGCTGAGTGCATATGGAACAACCAAAAGAATTCAACTGTCAAAGTCTCGATTTGAAAAAGCTCTACAACTTCCGATCTTCGATTCCCAAGAACTCGTTGTACCTACTGCCGAACAACTTATGGATATGTTCAATGAGATAGGATACGAACCAAAACTTTCCAATATCGGTAGCTTCAAGAAAATGTATCTTCCTGATTTGTGGAAATTCGTTTTTGGTATCTGTTTGCGATGTTTGTCTGGAAGAACATCTGGTCAGGATTCTGCGAGTCAAACTTTTCTGTGCATTTTATATGGAATTTATTACAATGTCAAAGTCGATTTTGTTTCAATCTTGTGGGCTGATTTCGGTTCTCATATCAACCAATCTACAAAAGGATTTGAAATATCTAACGCAAGGTTCTGGGTAATGATTGTCCACGAATACTACCAGAGAACTGGATTCGTTTATGAACCTTCTCTTCCTGCCATGAAGTACTCATACATCACAGTTCCTACTGTGGAAGAAAATTCAACCATGTTATGTGCTCAAATTCCCCACGAGATGCTGAAGAAAGTACCTCTCAAAAACGATGTGGTTGATGCATATCCATCAACCTTGATCATGCCATATCCTACTCGTCCATCCGCACAGGCAGCCCCTACAAAGGTTCCCTCAAAGTCAAAGGGAAAGAAGAAGGTTACCGGAGGACCAAGCAGTCCGAAGGTAGTCAAGAAAAGAAAGGCTGCGGATCAGCCACCTGCAAAGAGAACCCAACCGAAGCGTACAAAGAAACAGGTCATTATGGATGAATCTTCGGAGTCCGAAAGAACTCTATCCGAAGACATGCATGGTGAAGAGGAAGAAGAACACCAATCCTCACCCATTCAAGATACAAGACCACCTTCTCCTCCACCAACAACTGCTCCACCTACATCCACAATCACCTCAGAACAAACCACTACTTCCACTCCCATTACCACCACCATTCAAACTAAATCTTCAGATGTTCCTCCCATTTTCACCTCAACAGAAACACCCATAACCTCAACCACTCAAACCTCCGAACCCATCATCACTTCTATAGACCCCATGCTAAACATTTCCATCTCTGGTATCGACACTTCATTACCAGATTTCAATATGCCTGAGTCACCTCGACAACCACCTCCCACTTCCGCAGCCCTGTTTCAAGCCTTTCACATGGCTCCTCTGACTGTGGAAGAGACAAAAGAAGAGTTGAATAATGGAGATCTTATCATGATCAAACAGTATAAGACTCTAAATGCCAAGCTTGATATTATCATTTAATCCCAAACTGGTTTTGATCCCACCAAACCAACGGAGGGGGAAGTTGACCTTGTTTGAGGAGATCAATGGGTCAATGAAGCAGGTGGAGAAGAGGTTAATGGATCAGCTATAAGAACCCGCGAAAAAGTTGTAAAAGGGTAAAACGGTCTTTTGACACGTTATAAGACCATTGTGTAAAATAACATGTATTATGTAAAATAATAATATAAGAAATAAAAGTTTATAAGAAATTTGGAGTTTTGCCGCATGAATAGTGAAATATGGCCAAAAAGGGCAAAATGGTCATTTGACATGGAAATGACCAAAATGTCAAGAAAATGTTAAGTTGGAAGTTAATGAAGCAAAAATGGTAAAGTTATGACTCTTGAACCATTTTTGTAAGAGAATTGGAAGGCTAGGGACCAAAATGCAAAGTTTTTATAAAAATTATATATATATATATATATATATATATATATATATATATATATATATATATATATATATATATATATATATATATATATATATTATATGATAATTATCCCCTATCATATGAGAACCCAGTAGATACCTCCAGAACATACGAGAGAGAGCTAGAGAGAACGAGAGGAAGAACACGGGGAGAACAAGGAGTTGCCAAGAATCAAGAACCAACCTTGGAATTAGTGATTCCAAGCCTTGAAAGGTAAGATTTACTTTGTTCTAACCTAGGTTTTTGGGTGTACTCTTGAATTGGTTCTTGGGTTGAATTGAAACTGAAATTTCAGTTATCAATCATGTGGTTTAAGTGGCTAATGCTTCCAATAAGTCATTAGTTAAGAACATAACTCAAGAACATGGAAGTAGATTGCTATTCTTGAGAATTTGCAATTTTGATCAAGAACTTTAATTTCTGCATTAGATTGGTTAAATCGATTTTAGTGGTTTAAAACCTTGTTATAATGGAGGGTTTTAGCCAAGGAACAAACCCCAAATGATTAAGACCTGGATTAAGGACTTAAAATGTCAAAACTGTATGCTACAGTGCCAAATCACGACTGATCAGGAGTCTCCCAGGCGCTAGGCGCAGTGCGCCCAGGTTCTAGGCGAGGTGCGCCCAGGCGCAGTGCGCCCTCCAGACAGGGACCAAAATGTTAGAAACCATAAAAGTTAGAAACCATAGCTAGGCATGTCCGTTTGATCTGAAATTTTTGCCATAGCCTTAAAATGGTATGAAAACATATCGGAAATTGTCAAATCCGTAATCCGACCTTGCGGAAAAGTCACTATAGCGGCAGTGGCTAAACTTCAAGTTTATGTCAAAACTTGATTTTTGGAATTTGAGCTAGACTTGTCCAATGAACTCCAAATTTGAAACACAGGTCTAATATTGCCTAAGATTTCATGGAAAAGTGTCGGAATTGAAATACGACCCCTCGGGGGGTACTGTAGCAAAATACGTGTATTTCGGAGTAAATTATAAAATGAGTTCATTAATGGTTATATATTTAGTATGACCAAAAGTTCAGTCGTATGAGACCTTAGAACTGTAGAGTTAGTTGTAACATGTATTTATTAAATATATATATATGTGATATATGTATAGGAGGTGCTTCAAATACTAGAGAGCACGGAAAGGGAAAAGGCGTATAAGAAGCATAGTGGTTTATATCTAAACCAAGGTGAGTTTTATGAGGATTTTTCTAGTACATAGCAAAATGATATGTTTCAAAAAATGAGATTTCCAAATATTTGCAAATGCTAAGGTTTGGAAATAGTTTTGAAAGTAGCTCTAAGAGCTAAGTGTTTAAAAGAGATTTTAAAGAAGTTCAGTATTTAAAGAAGTATAGTTTATAAAGTTTTAAAAGAAGCTCCATACATGAGCTAAAGATGTTGAGATTAGTTTTAAAGATATTTTGATTATGAGTCTAAAAGTTTATGAGTTGAGTTATTTATAAATTGTGTCCCATTTTGACCAATTTAAGATGTAATGAGATAATAATTAAAGGAAGAAAGAAGAAAGAGTTAGTTGTCCGGACTAGGATCACCCACATAATCGGGGGATCAGAAGACACTACTGGGATGGTACCTCCCGTCGCGAAGTAGTGGTCTAGCTTAGTATACCCTTATGCTTGAATCCGTTCCAAGTCACAAAGGGGAGACAGAATGAGCATAACCAAGCGGATGGATCTGTTCTGTTCCGCGAGGAGAGCTAGTTGAATGAATTAAATTAAAATAATTCATGAGTTTCAGTTGGTCACAAGTACATGAGAAAGAAAGCAGTTTTAAAGAAAGAAAGCAGTTTCAAAGAATTAAAACAGTTTTAAAGTAAGAAGCCGTTTTTGAGAAAGAAAATGTTTTAAGTTTTATTTACAAAAAAGCAAAGAGATTTGAGACTTATTTTGAAAAATAAGTTTTCAGTAGTTTATCAGTTTTACTTGTTATTAATTCAAGTATTGAGCAGAGATATTTTGGGTCTAAAACCCATATTACTCACGAGGCTTTATGGCTCACGTATATTTTTTTAATGCTATGTACTTAGGTGAATGGAGCGAAAGTTGACGTTGGGACCAGTGTAAATACAGTAAGTTTAAATTATGGTTTTCTGTATTGAGTCTGTAATACCCTTTCAGAATAAAGTTGGTAAAAAAAATTAGTGACTAATTCATAGTCACGAGTTGTAAAATATTTTTGTAATATAAACTGTATTTCAATACGGTTTGAGAAAGGGGTGTTACATCAGCAGGTCAGGATCCAAACTCTCCTTGAGCAGAAAATTCAAGCTGCTGTCTCCGAAGTGGACTCCAAGCACAAGTTGCTTATGGAGGAAAATGATAAGAAAATAAAGGACTTTGTTGAGAAAATTGAGTCCTCAAACTCTAATGTGATGAAAGCTCTGCAGGACCTTCGTATTGAGGCTCAAACTTGGAACAATCAATACTGTACCAAGTTTGAAAAACAACTTAATGAGGCTAAAGAAAGAATTGATAAGCTGACAGCTGCCCAATCCGCTTCAGAAGTTGCAAAGTTTACTGATGAAGATTTAGTCACCAGATTGAGAACAACACTACAACCTCTCATCAACTTTGTTGATTGCATGACTCGAACTCAATTTTCCCAAACTAGACCACGTGGTATTGCTCAGCATGAGGCTCATCCTTCACAAGGGGGAAAAGCCAGCAGGTCTAGTGCCATTATGTCTGCGATCATAGCTTCCGAAGCAAAACCAACAGCAACAACAACAACAACAGCAATAACCACCACATTAACCACCTACGTTGCTACTTCTCTTAGACCACCACCATTTTTCACCTCTTCGGGTCCCATATACTCAGCAATTACTACTACCACCATGGGATCATCCGAAGTTGGGGGTTCCGGTTCTAAGACCAAAGAGAAGGTTGTGAGCCTCATTGCTCAACACATGGAGCAAGTTCACAAGGCAAGGGGTGAAGATTATGCGAAGATGCTGAAAATCAATGCCTTCGCAAATGATGATGGAAAGTGGACTGCGGAAGTGATTCAAGCTTTTGGATTTGCGGATTCTAATGTCTTCAATAGACTTCCCCTCCAAAGCTATGATACAAACTCAATAGTCGATCATCAACTCGACATCCCCTTCAATCCAAAAACCTTTTCCTTTCTCCAGTTTGTCTAATCCATCCCAAATGAACAACGATAGACCTACTTGTGAAAGAAGATAACATTCCATGCCATGTACATCCAAAACCAAAAGACTATTTGGAGCCTGAAAAGAATAATGAAGCTTATTTCTATCAAAAAGGCTGAACAATATGAAGATTTTCAGAACTACGAATTCTTCGTACTTCGTGGTTCTAAAGAAGAAGAGTCCAGATTCACAGTAGCCGATTTTACAATCATGAATCCTCATGATTTCATTGTGATTATGGAACTGATGAGGGATGCACCAGGGTATGCTGCGAAGTCAATGATGATATTCAATGCAGCCAGAAATCACATTATGGGATTTCTGCATAACTACATGTTCCGTTTTGCCAAGAATGATATGGAGATGAGCACCTTCTTTAACCAACCCCTAAATCCTCCCCCAATCACAGTTCGTAACATTACAAAATTCCGGAATGGGGAGATTATTCAAGAGCCTTATGGGGTGGTTTTCAAGGGTCTGAAAAACGACACCGAAGTGGTAACAAATTTTTTCGAAGTAGACTATAAAGGTCTTTACCCTTCGTCCTTGATAACCAATATGATTACCGTAGTAAACACCTGCCAAGCCAACCCTTACGAAGAGAAAAAGAAATTCATGGAACACATGGCTTGGTGGATGGTAATAAGGCATGCCTTGAAGCAGGGGTTCAAAAAGTTTTTGGCACAATAGGCTTCGGATGCACTTCACACAAAGGGGGAGATTGTTGAAAATAATTTGTGATGAAGTGCTTACTCCTTCCGAAGTCCTAGAAGACTACAAAGAGAAAACAGATCTCGAAGCCTGAAGACTCCGAAGGATTTGGTCCAGAGGATCCGAAGGCTTTCAAGTAACAACCTTATCCTCTGCACGCGTGTTTTCCAGCCTACATGTTGCACGATACTACATTCTTATTGGATAGTACACTGATAGAATATTCTGTAAATCTTTTGTATTATTGGTATCACTGATTAAGTGTAAATATCAGTGATACCTGTCTGTGTCGAGTGTGCTTGTGATTCACCCTTTGTAAAACCCTAAATCGTAATACAAAAGCATTCGGCACAAGTTATATTCAATTCATGTGTTCTCCATCATTATTCATTATATTTCCATGTGTTGATTACATTGTTGGATTACCACTTCATAATACTTGTTTATATCTAGTCTTTGATTGAATTCTATATTCAACACATTGGGATGCTTTAAGGGAAGAGGTTATGGAGAGCAAGATGAAATCCATGAAGGATAACAAAGTTTGCAACTTGGTTGATCACATTCTTGATTTTAAAATCGACAGTGAATGGGTCTTCAATACAAAGATAGACATGGATGAAGAGTACACACATGAGATCCAGAGTGGTGACAAAGAGTTATACTCATACTCAAAGTCTTGATTATGAAGAAACCTTTTCACTACTGGAAACAATCAAATCTATTTAGAAATTTTACGTCATAGCCACAGTTGGTGATTATGAAGTATGGCAAATGGATGTAAAAATGGTTTCTTTAACGGAAAAATTAGAAGGATCTGTGTATGACACAACCAGAGGGTTTTATACAATCCAAATATCTGAATAGATTGTAAGTTTGAAGAGTCGATTTATAGACTTGAACAAGAGTCTTTCAAATGGAATCTTTGTTTCGATGAGAAATGTAACACCCCGATTTTCGTAAATTTTTTTTTTGAAAAACATAATAACGCCAAAAGTATATAAACTTTAAAACACAATAGCGCCAAAAGCGCATAAACTTTAAAACACAGTAGCGCCAAAAGCGCATAAACTTTATTCCATCATGTTTTAAATCATTATGTGATAAAATATCGACTTTTAAAACTTTTCTCATGACCTCGTGTCATGTCTTAAAAATGTGGTCCCACATAAACAATTAAGTTGTACAAATGTTTGAACAACTACGGGGGGTTACAACTGTATATCAAACTAAACCATAGAAAGCAAGTTAGGATACAAACCTCCAACTAATCCCAATCACCTCGGGTCATCTACTTGCTTCTATCCCTCGTGTCTAGAACCTGGGATACATGGCATAAAATAAAATACGTAAGATGAAAACGTCTCGTGAGCTACATGGGTTTTAGACTCAAAACATCATCGAAAATGTTTTAAAAGCAATATCATATTTTTGACATATTTCTTTCAAAATCAATTGCAAAATAAGTCATATAATATGACCTTTACTTTCCAAAACTTCTTTACGATCTAAGTCATATAGATGACATTTACTTTCAAAAATTCTTTGCGAAACCAGCTCATAAAATCTTGAAACTTAAACAATATATTCAAATCAATATGTATCATACATAATAGGTGCACATGCAATGCATGATTCTCACACAAATGCAAAACTCGCGGGTTTTCCTACCCGCGCCTTAGGTCAAAAAGACCCATGTCACATTCGTGACAAAAGCTCGCGGTTATATACCGCGCCTAAAGGTCGATATAGACCAAAGCTCGCCAAAATAGGAGAATAAATCATCCTATATTGACGCCTGAAAGACTTCTACTTCGCGACGGGAGGTACCATCCCAGTAGAGTCTTGTCCCGTTACGGGGACGTGTCCGGACCTTACTCGACTCATATGCATTCACACTCTATGCATGCGTAAAGACACTGCTTTTTCTTTTGTATAAAATATCATATAATGCCATGAGACGCATGTACAATAATATAAGCATTAACAATTTAAATCTTTTATAAGCATAATAGGCTTGATGCCAAAACAATCTTTCAATAACATAGAAGGCTAAAACATACTTTCGTAATCATTGTAGGCTTGATGCCAAAACATTCTTTCATAAACTTTCAAAGGCTAAACGTTAAAACATTCTTTTCAAGACATATTCGGCTTAAATGCCAAAGTCATACTTTTCAAGACATATTCGGCTTAACTGCTAAAATCGTACTTTTCAAGAATAACATTAAACTTTCATATAGATTTCATATTTAAAAGTTACATAAACTTTATAGTTACTTTGCCATGTACCCCATAGTGGGAAAAAGCCACATGTACTCACCTTGGTAGCTAGGTACGTCTAGCTACACTAATCCACATAACTCTAGTCATTTGTTGCATCCAAGAGTCCTTCAATCTCTATTAATCTAATAGGAGATTAGAACATATTAGACAACTAAACATATATCATGTGTCTAATCATTCTTGATTACTACTAGTCATTATCCAATTCTATTCTAATGGTTAAGTATGACTCTTAAAGCATAATAACCATTTTGGACAATTTTCCCCTTTTTGTCCCATTTTGACAACTTAGTCCAAAATTCATGTAAACTCTTGTTTAAGTCATTGTTATATAACCCAACAATGTACCAATAGTCTTTAAAACATGTATAAAGCTTCATGGAACCTTTTAAACTACTTTTCGTTTCGACACTTTTTGACCGTTTTTTCTATTTAGGCATCCTACTTTGCCCAATTGTGTTTTCACGGGTTTTAACATGAAATTTTGGTAACTTTCTGATCTCATCATATGTATAAATCAATATAAATTGTTAGATGTCAAAACATCCCTCCTTTCTCTCTTTTATTCTATTTTTGGCATTTGATTATCACTAAGCTAACAAGCTTCATTTTCTTGATTCTTTGGTGTTTCTAACTTATTACATATAGTATTCCATATATCCAAACTCAATTCCCACATATGACAAGCCAATTCCAAGTAATTTGATTTTTAGTTCACTGTTTGACTTTGACAGAAAAGTCAAAGCTGTCAAATTGAACTAGATTAGTATATTTCAATTGGCTCTTTAATGCATATGAACTTAACCAATAAAACACCACCAAATCTGTTCCATTTCAAGAAATTAAGTTTTTATCATAAACTCAACTTCTTAAGCCACAATCAAACACCAATTTCTTTATGCATTGCAAAACCCTCATCAATTACAACATGCATTCAAGATTTCAAACATTTCAACCTAGGGTTTCAAGAAATCAGATTATACCTTTCAATAATACTTGAGATTGAACCAATAAAATCTGAAATTCGGACGTTCTTGCCCCCTTATATGAATTTCCTGCTCAATCTATGATCAGAACCACAAATCAACATCAAATCTTGACATGCATGAAGGTATTTTCGGATTTAGGAACTAGGGTTTCAAAAATCAACTTTTACCTTTTTCAATTTCTGTCTAATAGCTCTCAAAACTGAAATTGGTGATGGGATTAGACAAGAAATCGGAAAATAGAAGCTTATTGGTCCTCCCCTACAGCCGTCGGCCACCGGAGCACCGCACCTCGCCGGAAAAACCCACCGGCAACGCCGGTTCTCGTCTGTTTCGCGACTGTTGACAGACGCTACTGTGCAGCTTCTGATCCACGTACCCTCTTGCTCGAGAATCATTGCTTGGCCCGCCCTTTCTCCCCTCTCGATTTCGATTTTTTTACATACACTAGTGTGTGTGTGTCGTGTTCTTCCTTCTCGAGCTCCCGATTCTCTCTCTTTTCTTGTTCTTTTATTTTTCTGATTTGAGTTTTGTGTGATTTTGGGGAGAAGTCGCAGCCCACAGGGACAAAAGAAATGACTGCTGGGTTTTTAAGTGTTAAATTACGGAACTGCCCCCGCTTCCCCAGCCTTAGTGAAAATTTCGTGTATTTTCCTTATTTTTCCTCAACTTTGTCGGGCCATAACTCCATCATGCGACATCCAAAATTTTCAAACTTTATACCTTTGAAAATGTAGGAACGAGCTCTACAACTTTCGCCTACTTACTAAAGTCTGAATGTTAATACATTTTCTGCTATTAACCCTTGAAAATGACTCTTTGGTCATTTTTGTCACTTTTGGGCCACTTTAAAACCTTCATAACTCCTTTATTATAATTCCAAATGGCCTGAATCTTTTTCCTATACTTTTGTTATCTCAAATTCTACCAAAGTCATCTTGATGACTTTTTCTCAATACCTTTTAGATTTTGAGATATAAATTTGTAAAGCTTGTTTAATAAAGTTTACGCTTTTGGTCCTTTATTTCGAATTTTGCCCTTATGGCCTTAAGATTGAATTCTAATTGAATTATCATCACATCATGGGTTAAATAAATGTCTTAATACATAAATTTCTATATTTTTACCTTCTTTGACTATTTTGCCCTTATTCCAGACTTAAGACTAAGACGTGTCCTCTTAGTCTATATTTTACTTGATTTTATAAGACTAAGACGAGTCTTCTTAGTCTAAATTTTACTTGATTTTATAAGACTAAGACGATTCTTCTTAGACTAAATTTTATTTGATTTTATAAGACTAAGACGAGTCTTCTTAGTCTAAATTTTACTTTTGACTTTGCAGAGGCATAACTTCTTCGTACGAAATCCAAAACTTGCAAACTTTATACCTTTACTATACTTATATTTATCTATTACTTACATAAAATTTTAGTTGTCATAAGAAAGTTAAAGAGTTTCGTTGTTTGAGAAACAAAAAATGAGCCACATATATGTCAAAGCTAGTGGGAACACTAATGTCCACCTAATGTTGTACACAGATAGCAAAGTTCTCATGAAAACAACTAACCTACCTTCAGAAATATTAAATTTATTCAGAATTGATGTTACAAATTGTTGGATTAGGTGTCTAAGCCATGACTTATAATTGTATTTATCTTGTTAATAGAAGCAAAGTCCATTTTTGTTGCCCTCATAGCTGGAGGTTTGATACAGAGTTCAGTAGAGAGAAAGATTGATTTATTAATTGTTTAATAAATCAATAGAAATAAAATAAATAGTTTATTAATATATTAAAGTGATAATATATTAATTAGAAACAATATTAATTAATTAGAAATTAATCTAGAATTAATTGGATTTAATTTAGTGATTAATTTAATTAATTAAAGGTGCAGGGACTTGTTTTGTAATTATTCAATAGTTGAATATTGACTGACCAGTTGGAGCCATAGGTGGCGAAATTAAGAGTGTGGCTACTCTTAATTTCGAAACCCTAATAAGGGTTTAAAAGGCTTGGTCCAATTGATAAAAGGCTTATCCAGATTTGGGCTTGTCTAGGGTTTTGACTGTACCACTTGGAGGCTATATATAAGGGAACCCTGGGGAACCCTTTTTGTGTGCCACCTTCAATTCTTCTCTTTAGAATTTCGTTCTCCACCTTTATGCTTTGGGTGTGACTTCATTTTAGGCAAGACATTTATGTTGCTGGCTTCAAGAAGAAAATCAAAGGTTGGTTTTTCTTAATTTAATCTTTAGAAATTATTATTGGCCTTAGGTTTTTTGTTATATGTTCATTGATAGAAAAACATAGATCCTCATCTTAGGTTGCATGTGAACTTAAGATTATTTAGTTCATTGATTGCTAAAAACCTTACAGTGGTATCAGAGCCTCGGCTATTTTTCTTGTGAATTGCTATAACTGCTTTGTGCCTTAGGGTTTATTTTTGCGAAAATTTTGACCCTTGGGAGGCCATTCATGAAATTGGTGGCTAGGGTTTTGAAAACCCTAGCCTCCACCCCTTACTGTTGGCAATTTGCATGATAGTGGAAAGTAGGTTGTTATTTTTGGTAACTGTTATCTATTAAATAACTTGAACCCTTATCCCTTGATTAATTTGTAATGCCTATCTAGATTTAATAAATTTAATTAATTTTTTGAATTAAAAGATAAATTAAATCATTTAAAGGTTTAAATTTAATTTTAAATTAAAAAGATTAATTTTCGAAAATTAAAAGAATAAACCTAAAATATTTTAAAAAGTTTAAAATACATCTTATACATAGTATAATTAAAAGTTAATATTATTTTTATAAGATAAATTGGTTAGTCTTACCGTTAGTAGGCCTCATTCACAAAACTATCTTATAAAAAGGGTATAAGGAGACTTCTTATATAATGGTAGTCAAATGGGTGTCCACTCTCACCCACCGCTCTCCTGGTCAGTCGAGTGTCGTTAGCCGAACGGTTTTGATAGGACCACTTAATTCTCATTAAAAGTATAATGCTGTAATTGAAAGTACTAGAACCATTAATAAAATCCCAATCTAGTTACTTTAGGAAAAATGTGAATTGATGCTAATCCATGAAGTTGCACATTGCACTTTATGAAACGTTGGTGGAGCGTGTGTGGATTACCGGCACACCAATTGGGGTTCATAAAGAGTGGCAATGGGTTTCTCGATCTTATCATTGTTGACGGAGCGTGTGTGGTTAACCGGCACGTCAATTAGAGATGGTAATTGACTTCGAGAGTACCAAGCTAACTTGCATGGTTATTCACACCCGGTTTGTGATCCTCGGCATCCTAGTCACAAACAGTGGGGCATATCCGAGATTAAACATGCCATTGAACAGTTCAATGAATCTCATAGATCTAGGAATTTCATAAGACTGAAATTGATAAATGTTATCTACCTTAATGACCACTGTGTTGTGATTACGGTATCCCTCTTCATAGCATAGTTGGGGTATTTTGGGTCCTACCCTAATTAAATAATAAATTGGGTAATTATTTAGGATTAATTAAACTACTAAATTCAAATTTTATAGATGTCTAAGAAAGTCTCAATTCTCCTCCCTCTCCTCCCTCACCCATTTCTGAGAGCTTCAGAAAGTACCTGTTATAAATAGAAAGTCTGTAGGAAGGCTGACTGGCCTGATCTATGTGGTATGACTCAGTAAATAGAGAATAGTTCTTAGTTTTGCTGGCATACAATATCTGACTGAGTGTCCGCTCCCCGTTTTACTGAAGCATGGCATCACACAGTAGTTTGGGTTGAGCATGACCTTTGAACACGAGAAATTTCGTTACTTCATATTGTTGACCATTGACCCCGAGTTTCGCAGGGATTTAGAATTCCTGGGCTCGAATGAGTTAGCACAGCAGGTTGATGAAATATTCCTCGAACTGGGTGAATAGAACAAACTGGGATCTTCAAAGAGCTTGAAGTGTACGAGCTAAAAGAAGAAAGTAGCATCAGTTCGCATGTTCTCAAGATTGAGGGATACATAGGCGAATTGCATAAAATTGGTCACCCCTTTCAGCCGGAAGTTGAGCGCTGATGGACAAGGAAGGGAACCAGCATAAGACTGTCATGGTAATGTATTCAATGTTGACCCTATATGAGTCAAACATAGTGAAACATAGTTGCAGGATAAGGCAATCATGGAAATGCATTCAATGTTGATTCTGCATGAGTCGTTCATAGAGAAGCATAGTTCCATTGATCCGACTACTTCCGGATTGAGCCCAGTAATATGAAACAAATCAAGGAACGATCCGGATTGTTTGGACCGGTTCTTCAATGTCTCAAACTAGAAATCCACAGGGTGGGACACAGTCACAAAAGATTGGAGTAATGCTCCAAAGTCAAACAGTTTGGCAACTCAGACATATCTTAAAACTCAGAATCCCTGATCCTTAATTCCTTGGTATAGGATGTGTTCCTCACATTGCTCTGTATGCATGGGATCAATAGGATGCAGGACTTTGTTGCACAGGAGCACATTCAGATTGGATCTGGAGCTCGTGCGGGTATGGAGTTTAGTTAGATATTATGATCTTGTTATTTGCCTATTAGATGCACACGACATTGGTCATCATATAGTATATTGTTCGAGGATATTTTGATTTTTCAAATGTTGTTTTTCTTTTAATACATGGTTGTTTTAATTATCCTCAAAATGTTGTATGAGCATGTCAATAGCATGGATGGTAATAACTTGAATGTTGATACATCCAATGGGATTGGACCTACTAATTGTGTTCCTTATGATTGTTAAAGTAAATTTTGTAAGAATCATTTCAACCAAAGGTCCAGTTGGACAGGACTTTGGAATCGTTTGACTTAGAGTCACATGATGAATTGGGTTCTTAACAAAATCGGTTGTTGCAAGAAATGCATCACCTAAAGATCCAATGGATAGGATTTTGGAATCAATCGACCTAGAGTAATGTGATGAATGCATATCTTGAGCAAGTCATAAATTTACATAGAGATGTAAAAGACATAAAGATTGTGAGTGATGGACACATTAGTTATTGTGTATTGCTCGAATCTTCAATGAAAACACAATTAGTTATACTTCATAGTATTTGCCAACTAGTATGGCAAATATGACATCGCTTATCAGAATAGGCGATTGATTGAAACCTTAAACGGTTCACGAAATTCAAAGGAAGTATAAGATCAACAGAATCTGAGTGACAACATAAACTGAGAATAAGGTTTCACAGTTCATCCTCTTCCAAGAACATTAATAGTTATGATGTGACTTAGGGAAGATAATGGGGCATTGGTCGAAGTGGTTCGATCCTCAATGTATGAGATACACCTCTAATTAGTTCTCGATAGTATTAGACATTAAACCAGTCAGACCATAAAATCAAATGCAAACCACATCTTAGACTAAGTAGGTTGCACAGACACCGTCTGATATGTAAAGTAGGTTTTGACCCTACTTGCACATGGAAAGTCCAGGGTTATGTAGTGTTCGTCTGAACCTCATAACATGCCTATTGCTAATCAGCAGTGTCGTTTCCTTGGCCATCCCGGTTGTCCTTTGAATGAAGAGTCCTATTAGAAAATGCTCATGTTCTAAGGAAACAGTAGGAGCAAGAATAATCCTGAAGGAGTCAGGGATTAGCCAAGCAAAAGAATCTTTGTCATCACTGGGCCTTGACCAGGAATTAGATTCCTGTTAAACCTGACATACCTTTCTCTTCGCTTGACCAGTAAAATTGATCACCATCATAAGATGTTATGATATGGGTGACACACCAGTTAGTGGTAAAACACTAAAGTTGGTACGGATATATAAATCGACTACTTGGAAGCATTGGTGAGCCCGGTAGCTGCCAAATAAGAGAACCTTAGGGCGAGACACAATTTATGTGACGGTTTGGTTGATTTTACACCTGGTCTAAAAACCAGTGGAAGTAATTGAATCATCAAAAGAACGCAACATAGAAATTGTAATTACCAAACATCTGGTTGAGTAAGTCGATACTCGGAGTCAAGCAATTGACTATGAGAGAAACACTCTCAATAGAAGATGAAATCCGAACGAACACAGTGTGGCACAGTGTGAGTCGTTAGTGGAGCGTGTGTGGTTTACCGGCACACTAATAGGGACTCACAGAGACCATGCCAATACAGAAGGTACAGGGGCCCAGGATTTATCCCACGGGCATCTCGCAAGATAGGATATTCAGATTCTCAAAACATACCAAAAGTTTGGATTTTGGGAATGGCCTGAAAGATTCCTTGGATTATGTCAGAAAGTTTGGATTTTGGAATTCTCGAAATATGCCCAAAGGGTTTAGATTTTGGGAATAGTCTGAAAGAGTCCCATGGTTTTGGAGTTCTAGATTCTCAAATTTGCCAAAACGTTTGGATTTATGAATAGTCTAAAATAGTCCTATAACCATGTCAAAGCCAGTGGAAGCATCGTTGATATCTGCCTATCACTGTATGTCGGTTACATACTGTTTCTAGGAAACGTCTCTTATCATTGGAAAGTGTAATGACTGGGGATTAAGAGATGATTCACTATGAAAGACTCAATAGGGATATAGCGCACTCAAGTGGTTGCAAACATCTATTAGATAGATGAAACCTCTGCCAATATGATCTTGATGAGATTCAAGATGCATAAACTCAGGAAAGGAGTTTCCCATCATTGCAAAGTGTAATGACTTGGCATGAGAGATATCAAGAAGGTACATACACTCACATCGGATAGATGAAATCATCAGTATAGACCTAGCCAGTGTAAGCATGATCTTGATAAGATTCAAGATGCATGAGAAAGAGTCTCTAATAGTTTTCAAAAGTCGTGACACGAGGGTTATAAATAACCCTTAGTTCTGAAAGGTTCAGAAAGGAATAGATCTGATCCCGCGAGCTTCCTGGATCGGTCATAAGTGTCATGGACTTGTCCTGATGCTTGGAGCATAGTAAGTTAGATTCAGGACACAACCTGGCTTGGAGTGCTGAAAGGATTAGTTAAGCACGCGTGAGAAATCATTGAAGAATGATTGGGGTGAATATAATAATATTTTGGAAAAGGTTTCTGAAATTGTTATTATCAGTACGTGGTGGTTAAGGACTTCATGGTTAAAGAGTTTCGTTATTGTTCTGATGGAGCGCGTGTGGTTCACCGGCACATCATAACCTCTCGAAATGGTCTTAGGGTGCAGTCATCTGGACTAAAGATCCCGAGAGCCATGAAAACTCACAGTACACACCACCAGTTCCAGAACGGAGTTAGGAGTAAGAATGAAAAGAATAAATGACATATTGAGATATCATTGGAAAATTATCTGATCGGGTTATCTGCAATAGTGTGTATCGATGTATGACATTTTGGATACATGGAAAGAGTGAAGGTCATTTAATATAGACATAGATATAAAATTGAATTGAAAGTTTAAAGTCAGAAACCGATAATAGTTTATGATAAATCTGAGTTGGTAATTACCTCGTGGAGACTTGGTAATTAGCAGGAGTAGCTGCCAATCAGATTTTATATTTCGCTTTTGCATGTTTTACTTCCCGAATAATTTGATTATTTAAAAGGTCCACAGTCGCTCATACTTTGGGAAGTAAGTATTGAATCAAGACTATCGTGAATTGGTTGTCGATTGTCTAAGGAGTTAGACATTGTAGTAAGACTGCCACAACGTTCATGAGTACTTAGAAATAGAGATTTGAGTATTGGATAAACCCGCGCTCAATAGATTGTTTCATGGGTTACATCACGAGCAATGTTGAGACGATAATATCTTATGATCTTAAAGTGGAGAGATATGAGTTATAATTTGCAAGGCGGTTGTTCATTGATAGTACGAAACTGCATCGGTAACTCGATGTTATAAAACGTGCTGTTGTGAGCGGTTTGTCTGGTAAAAGATATAAGCATATGAGTCGAAGCTTATTCGTCCCTCGACCCTGACGGGAAACAGATATCTGTTGGCCTCTCGATGATTTTGAAGTTGTCTAAAGTGCTGGCCAGCTAGGACTGAGTTGATGTGTTCAACTAAGTCTTAAGTCATATGCAGAATCGGAAATCGGGAAACAGAGTATCGGACAGAGATTGATCTCAATCCATGTCTCATGTCTAAAAATATCTTGTTGGACGGAGGATCATATGATCACTTATCTTTGGATAGAACTGACTAGGTCAGAGTTCGACAACAGTTTCTAAGAAGCTGCAGGTTATTGATTAATCTGATGATAAATGGACAATTAAAGTCATAGACTTATCCAAGTGGGATACTATTGGATTAGGTGTCTAAGCCATGACTTATAATTGTATTTATCTTGTTAATAGAAGCAACGTCCATTTGGGATTCCCCCATAGCTGGAGGTTTGATACAGAGTTCAGTAGAGAGAAAGATTGATTTATTAATTGTTTAATAAATCAATAGAAATAAAATAAATAGTTTATTAATATATTAAAGTGATAATATATTAATTAAAAACTATATTAATTAATTAGAAATTAATCTAGAATTAATTGGATTTAATTTAGTGATTAATTTAAGTAATTAAAGGTGCAGGGACTTGTTTTGTAATTATTCAATAGTTGAATATTGACTGACCAGTTGGAGCCATAGGTGGCGAAATTAAGAGTGTGGCTACTCTTAATTTCGAAACCCTAATAAGGGTTTAAAAGGCTTGGTCCAATTGATAAAAGGCTTATCCAGATTTGGGCTTGTCTAGGGTTTTGACTGTACCACCTAGAGGCTATATATAAGGGAACCCTGGGGAACCCTTTTTGTGTGCCACCTTCAATTCTTCTCTCTATAATTTCGTTCTCCACCTTTATGCTTTGGGTGTGACTTCATTTGAGGCAAGACATTTGTGTTGATGGCTTCAAGAAGAAAATCAAAGATTGGTTTTTCTTAATTTAATCTTTAGAAATTATTATTGGCCTTAGGTTTTTTGTTATATGTTCATTGATAGAAAAGCATAGATCCTCATCTTAGGTTGCATGTGAACTTAGAATTATTTAGTTCATTGATTGCTAAAAACCTTACACAAATTACATGGGAGACACTAGATGCACATAAAGCATCAAGATCTATAGAGATGGGCCCAATTAATTTATAGGGATAAGCCAGAGTACATGAATAGTCAGAATCTAGAGATACAATAATCCTAGAAGGGATACCAGACTCTGTATCAAGGTTTAGGACTGACTGAAACTCAATGTCCTAGTTCCATTAAGTGTCTGAGTAAGATGATTTGAGTTCCATATGCATTTGCTGATGGATCGATAATACTATGTACAAAACCCGATGTATCATATGCCTTTAGCATGACAAGTTGACATTAGATTAGTTCTAGGGAAAATGATTAAATGGAAGACAAGAGCAATCTTAAAAGTTTTTAAATTTTTTGAATAATGTTCTTGATCCATTATAGTGTAAAAGAGCTTAATGTAAAGGATTTCATTGATAATGGCTTCCAAATAATCAAATACAGTTCATGTACGCACTCAGGATCAAGGTTCTTACCAAAAGAGACATCAAAGTTAATAGAGTTGTATCGTATGAGGCAAGATAGCTTATTTGATCACTAAACCAATGTCTCATACCAAGTAACATCGTCAAGCTAAATCCATATGCATTAGATTTGCAAACGAATTGGCTTGAGTGTGGTTAGTCTAGTTTGACTTGTGTTGGGAACTTATGTAGTGTAAATCTTTAAAAGATTTTATGACTATTCTATGGAGAACTTAATATATGTGTAAGGCAGTCATTTCATTAGTTTATCATTGTTTTCCAGTTTTGCATGTTTTATTGACTTCCCGAGTAGTTAATTATTATTCAAAACATCCACAATCAGTCATACTTTTGGGAGTAAGTATTGATTCACGACCAATGTGAGGTATTGGTGGATAGCTCATAGAGATGGACATCTTATAGAGATACGCTAATTCTCATGTGTACTTAATGGAGATTAAGTATTGGAGTAACCTGCACTTAGAGATTACTTCAGGTAAACTATCACAAGTAATTCTAAGATGGTAATATCTTATATTCTTCAAACGGAGATGCATGAGACACTTAGTTCTACAGTATGTTGTGCCTTGGTGTTCTCTAATGTTGTCTGTAACTAGAACCTATAAAAGGAATGTCCAGTTATGATATGATGAGTGGGCTGGGTTCATGTAGTCTAAGTTTATTTTTTCCTTCTGTCCCGTAGGAGAAGCAATATCCCAGGCCCATCGATGATTTGGTTCTGACAGCAAATGTATGGCCAAAATAAGACTAAACTTATAAATGATCAATAATTCAATTTGAATGTCTGAGACTGACATATTATCCATATCAGGCGTTCATATGGATATCTTGTAGAACAAAGAAATATTTGATCACTTGCCTTAGTGTTGTCTCAAACAGTATAAGTACGGTACTTTCCAAAGAGTGCATACACCTTGTTAGGTTAGGAATATGATACCATACAGGTGTTGTTGACATGTGCACGTGGGAGCTATTGGTTCTAAGCTCATGGTCACAACACGTTAGTGATATTACTATATATAGCAGCGTCCTTTTAGGTTACACAATATATGATTTAGCTTAAGACAATAAAAAGGAGCCATGAGGGACTAAGTTTATTAACACGTCAAATTTATGGTGTGTTGATTAGAAACTACAAGTTGATTGAGGGTCTAAATGAAAATTTATCCTAATTTGAATGTGGATCCATAAAATCTTGGAATTGGATAAACCTTGGCAAGGATAAGACTTATCCGTAGCCAATTATAAAAAGGGATCGATTCCAAGGAATACATGGTGATATTCCCACGTTTATCCTCCTTCCCCACTAGTTCTCAATTGATACATCGGTGCTCATAGCTTGGTAGAATCAAGTGTCAACTGTGTTGTCTTGTTGCTAGTTATCATCTTGGGGTGCGACTAAATTAGAGAGGTTCCTACTAGGGGCGTTGTTCATCATAGAAATCATAGATCATTAGAAAGGTAACCCTTCATATCCTAGTTTATATTTACATTTGCAAGTTCGTATGATCATGTGATTCGTGGTGGAACGCGGTCTTTTGTTTTTTCTTTTGCTGTTTATGTTTGTTTTGTTATCGTATCCCAACAGTAGTAACTTTATTTTCCTAATTAGTCTACAGATGCTAGTTTATTTTCTAAAATAACCACTAACTCCTCATTATATTAATCATAGCTTGATTATTCTTCTTTCCTTAAAAACCATGAAACTCCTTATTTCCACTTATCATAGGTCGATGTTAGTTTATCACATGTTACTTTTGTATATTGCTATAAATGTGTGCATAATGAATGGAAATTTAAGACAAGAGGTAAAAGGGATTGAGTAGTTCAGAAAGGGGAAGAAATATAGTGTTGTAGAGGGGAAGAAAAGCATGAGGAGGATTTAAGATGATAGAACGAAAGTTGTTCTAATCTTTGGTTGCTTCATTGTTTTGAAGTAAGTACATTTTGTAATGGGTTTGTTTTGGTTAATGGATGTATATCGCTATTAGAAAAGCTCATTTCTTTCTATAAAAATCAAGTAAGAAAAACATCATTTAGATATTACCGATGGTACAACAACCAAAAATGTAACTCTAATATATTATTATTATTATTATCCTTATTATTCTTTTGATTTTATTATTCTTCTTTCTATTATTAATATTATTAATATTAATATTATTATTATTATTATTATTATCATCATCATACACACATACATAAACGTATATGTATTTATATGTAATTATGTTAGTGTGTGTGTATGTTTATGTATATGTATGTATGTGTAAGTATATGTATGTGCATGTTTGCACGTATATATGTATGTAAGCATGAGTATGCAAGTACATACATACACACACACACACACACACATATATATATATATATATATATATATATATATATATATATATATATATATATATATATAAGTGAATGTATGTATGTGTATGCTTATATATGTCATATGTATGTGTATGCATGTATATGTGCATGAATTTATAAATAGGTATCTACGAATGTATTTATGTATGTATGTATGTATGCATGTATGTATGTATGTATATATGTGTTAGTATGGCGGATTGTCTCTACGAGGGCTTACGGACAAGGCAGAACAAGACATTGCGGATGGAATAAACTCGAGAAGACGTGCAGAACAGCTTTCACAAACACCAATTCAAAAGGCACATAGATATAACGTTGTTCGTTCCAAGATGACCTATGTCCACTGGCAAGGAGAGGATTCTTATTTTCTAGTTTGGAAAAATACAAGTTACAAGGTTGCAAATATTCATTCACTCTAAGACAAGCCCCATAATCTAGAGATGGCACCTATTATATATAGTTCAGTAAACCTCATTAATCCTATCTATAAAGGGCAGGCCCTCAACCCTACAGCCGCCCTAGAGGTATGAACCAATCAACCAGATCCCGAGAAATCCGCTGAAAAGATATTGTATCATGCTCCTTGAAGTCTACACCATCCAAAGTCACCTAACCCTTCTTATATGTTAATTATTATTTCTAACTAAAAATGAATGACCACTATATTAACTATAAAGTTTTATATTTAAAAGAGACATATTTGTGTTGACCTTAAATATATTTGAACATGTTCTCGAGAATAGGTTCATTATGTCAAGATTAACATTCGGGTAATCATAGATCTAGGTACTTAACGACATAATGGGTTATTTATAAACTATAATTCAAACACCAAATCGTTAAAAATATTTAATTTCCTAAAATATCATCCAACCATTAGTGATTAGATCCAATCCTCTAGTGGGTATTTGTGACAACTGTCAAATTCAGGTCAAACTTTCACTTAACTTGGTTGACTTAGACTTTGATTTTGAATTTATTATAGAAATAGGCCAAAATCACATAGATGCTCAAACCCAATTAGAATCTAGAACTAGTATGCTTGACTAGTGCAATTCAAATGAATTGTCCGTATTCTGCGGAAAATGCCAATAAACTGTTCTAAATAACTGAAAATATCTTTTACAGTTAAAAATGATTATGAACAATTTAAAGTAAGGTGAAATTATTAAAATTCACCTTATAATAATTATAAGGTTTTAAATTGGTCATAAAAACCTTAAAAAGTCTTAAAAACCCAAATTTTATAAATTTGACGTTTAAAAATCTATAAATTGTATTATAAGAATTATATTATCAATTTAATTAATTAAAATACTAAATGTAATTAGGAATGCAAAATTTTGATTCCTAGAATTTATTTAATAATTATGAGTCAAATAAGTCTAAATAATGCACATTTTTAACCAAAACCTTTATAAAAATGTTTGGGTTTTTATAAACTATAACAAATAAAAAAAAATTAAAGAATGGGTAAGGGAGCCCATGGATCCGGCCACTTAATCCTCTCCCCCATGCACGTGATATTCTTTCCATCATTTTAGTCATATACACATTCCAACTCTCTTACACTTTCTCCCAAACACACAACCATCACTTCTCTCAAAACTCTCTCTTCTCCTCTCTATTTCTCACGAAAATTCAGCAGCCAAGAACCCATTTTTGAGCCTAAAAATCGGACTACACAAGGCACTCTTCAAAGGTATAACTCATTACACTAGCTCTTACTTCATTTCTAGCAAATATCTTACCATTTCAAGCACATATCTTCACTTCTACTCATTTCTTTTGGAACATATCATGGGGTATGTTAAACCCACGAAAATTTTGATGATGATGATGATGGTAGAAATTCACATAAACATCAAGGATGTACATGCATGTGAATTTCCATGACCAATCTATGTCAAAAACCAAGATATGTTCGAGTTTTCAAGTGTTCTTTTCAAAAATCGTGACATGCATGGTATAATTCATGTATGAATCTATTTTGAAACCTTTAAGACACATGCATGGTGCTTAAACCTTCATGCATGTGCTCATCTTAATAGATTAAGTCATAAAAATTAAAGTTTGATGCTAAAAATCTTCAAAAAGGCATAAAATAACATAAATATATAAAAATTACTTAGACAATCCTTTTAATCTGGTCCGATTTATTGAGAGAACCTACGAGCATGAAATAATTAACTGGAGATTTTGAAGGTCTAATTCGAATATATTGATTTAATAAAAATGTGACAAGTAATCATGCCCATAATTCAAATAAATTACGTTTCTCAAGGAATAAACTCTGAAAATATTAAAACAGGTTCCATATGGTCCTTGTACATGTCCCAAAGAGTTTCAGAGCTTTTGGAGTATTTTAGATACCCTTTATGAATTATTGTTGTTTCCCACAAATAAATCAATAAAATAGAAACGACTCTGTAAAAGTCACCAAACCAAATTTTCGAGCCTTCTATATACTGTAATAAGTCATTATAATTTGTCTTTAAATTTTTCAGAACCAATGAATATTATTTTCACGAATTTATATTGTTTTGGTCAAATAATGAATAAAAATAGAGAAAACAAAGGAAAAACGTTCTACAAATTCTAAAAATGGATCTGGACATTTAATAAAATGTATACCTCTGGAATTAAAATTTTGAACCCTTAACTAAATCGTTTACTAATTATTCTTTATTTTTAATTGAATTAAGACATTAAACGTATAAAACCGGAAATTGCAAAATCACAAGAATTAGGCTATATTAATTTCCAAAACACACTTTGATGATTTTTACAAATGAGATAAGTTGTATAATAGAAGCTCAAATATAATGGACAAATTTATAAATTATTTTCTATTATCCATGAATTTTGAAGTATTTTTCAATGAATTTAATGGAATATAAATAAATTTAAAATGTGTAAAAATTATGAAAAATCTAAATAAATCTTATATTATAATAAGAAATGAAATATTTAGTCGGTGACTATTAATATTCATATATAATGTTCTTTGTAAATATTTCAGATCACCGGACACGTTTAAATGACAATACGTGAATAAAGGGACTCGAATTGTAAATTTTGTCAATTGAATTGTTCATAAGTAAAATAATATGTATAAAAACTAATATTTCTGAATGAGATTAATTTTTATATGGATTTAACTATTGGAACAAATAATGGCATTTTCTATGTAGAATTAAGCATATTAGTGATAGATTGCTAATCTAGAACCTCACTAGCGTATTTCCCTTATCATAGGTCCCGATAAGACATACGTGGATTGTTCGCGAGCATCTATAGTGCCATTTCCTATCGCCGTGAGTTTTCACAGCCCCTATTTTACTATTTTATTATTTTGGGGTGGAAAAGCATGATCGTACTATTTTATGTTCGTTGTTCTAAATTGTTCGTTGTTCTAAATTGTTCATTCAATATGTTCTTTTGTGTTTAGGTATGTAATATGTTCATATGAACTTTGAGAACTTATCGTACTAAGTCCCTGTACACAACTATTTAACTCTTTAAGCCGATGGTCATTTTGGATAGCGCGCTATTAGGGACTGACAATTCCTCACTCGCCCGTTCTGCGGAGTGCATATTACCATTTACTTATGTCGCGATAAGCATAAGTCTTGATAGGGCATGTTCAGTCATAGGTTTGGTTGTGGACTCATTGTTCGATTACATACATACACAAATTGTTCTTATTTAGCAATAAACTTCCATTCATGGAAACTTTACCAAAAATTTGATATTGCTTATAAACTGTCTGTTTTTGCAAACCTGTGAACTCACCAACTATTTTCATAGTTGACCCTCGTTTTTCATGCTTTTTCAGGAAACAAACAGTAAGCTCACTCTCGGTTGGTCATATTAGGCATGTCGCATTGGGAATGTTGTCGTTTGAAACTTGATCTTTTGAAAAACTTGATTTGATGAAAAACATGTTTAAACTGTTGAAAAAATACGATAACTGATCTCCACGAACAAGGTTTTTAAGCCTATTACCGTGTGACAGATATGTATTATATCTATATTATGCGGAATAAAAAAGAGTTGCGGAATAATATAAAGCGGTAAATCTAAACTAGACAGTATTTAAATAGACAGAAAGCGGTAAATAAAGTAAAAGTTAGGAGTTAGAGGTTAGATGCATAAACTTCACAATCAAACCAAAATGATGTGGATCCAGTCGAGGGGGAACCACCAAAACCAGAAACCTCCTAAAACACCCCAATCCACCTATCCAAATAATCCCAATGCATCATTTATGGGAGAACCACCAAAACCAAATTTCTCTTTAAACAATCCCAATCTACCTATCCAAAATGATCCCAGTGCATCATTTATGGGGGAACTCTCGTTACCCAATTCTCACCCCCATAACCAAAATTTACAAAAAAAAAACATTCAAATAACCAAAACATTTCCAAAAACATTCAGAAAAACAAATCTTCAAAAATAAAATAAAAGACTTGTCATAATAAGCTTTTATAGAACCATGTGATTAACATCTTCTTGACTAAATTTTCAGATACTTATGCTCGATGAATGTTCTCAGTTATATTGATTTTTAATTAAAGAGAAGGTTCAAATTTCAAACATTTTTGTTGTGTATATTCTCCTATTCCCTTTGAATTTATTTCAATTATAACGATTTTATCTGTAAAGGGACATAAGATCAGGAGATTCAGATGAAAACCAAACCCATGTGAGAAATTGTGCCTCGTCTTTAAATGCTAAGTGGATTTCATTTCTGTGAGCAAAGGTGTTTTCATTATGACTTATAGGATTTATACTCTTATACCGTGATGCTAGTCTCATTTTTGCTTAGACATCAAAATGACCAGGGACGATACTTTCATTTTCATATATATTAGACAAACTGTCTATTATATCACCTATCCCTATCCTCAATCAAACCACTTCAAAGAAAAGAATGATCATCTGGCATAACGAATCTGACAAATGAAGAAACGACAAAGTCATATCCAACAAATGCTGTCAACAAATCACAATTGGTAACCACATCAGATATCTTTTACACAAGGTGTATTCGCACAAATCAAGAAAAGATAAAGACAAAGGTGAACACATCACCAAAGAAAAAGAAGACTTACAACAACAATCCATCAAGACAGACACCTCTCAAAAACAACGAATTCTCAAAAGCTTTATCAAATATAGCTGTTCAAAACCGAAGATTTACCGGGATACTGTAGCCTTCATAATTAAATATTCTTAGTTGCAAAATGCACTATGAAAACTTCTAAACCCCTCTACATGTATTTCCCGACGGAGAGAGAGTGAACATCAATGGCATGAATGAAGAAACCCTCTGAGTAATGCCAAAACCAGTCTTATGTGATTGATTATCTAATATGAAGACCAAGTGACTAAAGTATATAGGTATAAATCCACATTAAGCATAAGTCAACACCTTCAAACTGAGAGATATCACTCATCTTTAGTGATTATACACCCGTTCTGCACCCAGAACAAACAAACACCTCAGTCAAGTGTGAGCTATACCTATGAGCGTTCATCTGAATCGACCTATTAAGATCACTTGTTGTCTTTATAAATGCTATAAAATCTTAAGGAATATTATGAAAATACATATACAAAAACCTTTTGATAATCGAACTCGAGACTTTGATTCAGAAACAAATATTCTTGACAAACATTTTTCAAAACACAAGTAAAATCTAGTCACACTCTTTCAAAACAAGTGATATGGTTTTATAAATGTCTTATCCAAATTTCAAAAATTTCAATCAAACATTCTACTCCTCATTTCATTAATGATCACATAGGGGGAAATTGTTGAATAATATTTTTATGTTTTTATGTGACCATCACTGAAATAAGTCGAAATGTTTTTTTAACAAATATTATCAGTATTTCAGGTTGCATGAATTCAAGATCAAAAACAAGAATAAATCAAGACCCGAGAAAACATCCAAACCTGAGGAAGTAACGCTTCATACCAAAGAGCAAAATACAAAATATCACACTGCTACAGCAATCACGACGCGACAGACCCTATGGTCGCGACGTGAAGAGAAGAAGCAAAGCAGAAGTCCAAATCGCCCAGCGATCGCGACGCGACGGCCTTCCTGGTCGCGACGCGAAGAGCTTGAACGCGAAGCTCCAACGTGACACCACCAACCTTCTAATCGCGAGACTACCAACACACCATCCTTCGCGACGCGACCAAAAGCAACGCGACCAAAAGGAAACGCGACGAAAAGCTCGACATACCAGCGAAGACGCACTAACCAGTGGCCGACCAAAAGCACCCCGACACAGGCACCTTCGCGACGCGACGGACCTCCTGGTCGCGACGCGAACGCTGTTCATCAGCACTATAAATAAGATGCAAACCTCTTGCCATTCTTGTGCAGAAAATCATACACCACACCATACCCTTCAAGCACCAATATTACCCTACGTCCAAAGAGTGAAAAACCTGCCAAAACTATCTAGAAAACTCTTTTCAACCAAAGAAAATCCACATCCAAACAAAACCGCTACACCCATACTCTACCCGACACCAAACAAAACCTCTACCCAACACCATTCAAAACCTCTACCCGACACCAAACAAAACCTCTACCCGACACCAAACAAAACCTCTACCCGACACCAAACTTCAAACCTCTAAACAACCTCAACCCGAATACCAAACTACAAAACCTACACACCCACTACCAAATACATACACGAAAACTAAACCACAAAAACCCCGTGCATCTCAATTAAACCGACACCAAAAACCCATTTCACCAAACACCAAAAACTACCAAACCTCATCCTACCGTAAAGAACGAGAATCGACGCTTCAAAGAAAACGCCATCTTCATCAGCTATCGATAAGTTCTTTTGAAATTATTTGTGTCGTTATTGATTTATTCAAACTGTTATAAATCAACTGTACCAAATATCCAATACATCCGAATTGAACCTTGACAACGAAAACATATGAGGACTGTATTTAACCGAGACATCTAACTTCTAACTTCTAACTTCTAACCTTTTTATTTTTTGTAAAAACACGTTATCGTTGATAATGGCGTTTATTACATCTAACCTCTAACTCCTAACTTTTACTTTATTTACCGCTTTCTGTCTATTTAAATACTGTCTAGTTTAGATTTACCGCTTTATATTATTCCGCAACTCTTTTTTATTCCGCATAATATAGATATAATACATATCTGTCACACGGTAATAGGCTTAAAAACCTTGTTCGTGGAGATCAGTTATCGTATTTTTTCAACAATTGGTATCAGAGCTTGTGTGATTTAATCTGAAATTTTTGTCGAGAACTTTTGTGTAGCGTTTTTATAAACCACCAATAAGTTTCCTTTAAAAATTTCATCTTAATATCACTTGTTCATATATTAAAAAAAAAAAAAAACAAGGCAAACCCAAAGTTTTCAAACAAACCCAAAAGAAACCTTTAAAACCAGCTTCTGTGCCACAAAAACAAACTTTGAATCCAAAACAAAAACCTTTTCAAAAACCAATTCAAAGTTGCTTTCAAGAAATAAACTTCAATCTCTCAAGGAATTTTCAGAAATCATCATTTCACCAAATTCCATTCCATCATCATAATGTTTTTCAAAATCATCCAAATAACAGATACAAAGAAAGGTTATCAAACGGATCTTCACATATAGGATACCTTTCACAAAATCAAAGACCATTTCAACTGACAGGTTTTCAAAAACAAATCTTAAATTGGGAAAATCTGATAAGTCAAATCTTGCCTCAACCACTTCGTCAAATTAACAGAAACCATAATGATTTCAAATCACCGAAAACCATTAACAAATCAGGACCCACCATGGTTTGGGTACCTAAACTTTCTGTCTAATTGCAGGTACTTTGTGCTGGAGAGCCCAAGGATGATACATGGTATATCAATAGTGGCCGATCCAAGCATATGACAACAAACCATAGCCTTCAACAAGACTTCAAACCCACACTACCTCCGATGCAGAAAATAACTTACACCACACATACCCATTCAAGCACCAATATTATCCTACGTCCAAAGAGCAAGAAAACCTGCCAAAACGCTCAAGAAAACTCTTTTCAAACAAAGAAAATCCACGTCCAAACAAACATCGAACAAAACCGCTACACCCATACTCTACCCGACACCAAACAAAACCTCTACCCAACACCATACAAAACCTCTACCCGACACCAAACAAAACCTGTACCCGACACCAAACAAAACCTCTACCCGACACCAAACTTCAAACCTCTAAACAACCTCAACCCGAATACCAAACTACAAAACCTACACACCCACTACCAAATACATACAAGAAAACTAAACCACAAAAACCCCGTGCATCTCAAATAAACCGACACCAAAAACCCATTTCACCAAACACCAAAAACTACCAAACCTCATCCTACCGTAAAGAACGAGAATCGACGCTTCAAAGAAAACGCCATCTTACTCAGCTATCGATAAGTTCTTTTGAAATTATTTGTGTCGTTATTGATTTATTCAAACTGTTATAAATCAACTGTACCAAATATCCAATACATCCGAATTGAACCTTGACAACGAAAACATATGAGGACTGTATTTAACCGAGACATCTAACTTCTAACTTCTAACTTCTAACCTTTTTATTTATTGTAAAAACACGTTATCGTTGATAATGGCGTTTATTACATTTAACCTCTAACTTCTAACATTTACTTTATTTACCGCTTTCTGTCTATTTAAATACTGTCTAGCTTAGATTTACCGCTTTATTTTATTCCGCAACTCTTATTTATTCCGCATAGTATAGATAAAATACATATCTGTCACACGGTAATCGGCTTAAAAACCTTGTTCGTGGAGATCAGTTATCGTATTTTTCAACAATTGGTATCAGAGCTTGTGTGATTTAATCTGAAATTTTTGTCGAGAACTTTTGTGTAGCGTTTTTTATAAACCACCAATAAGTTTTCCTTAAAAATTTCATTTTAATATCACTTGTTCAAAAAAATATATTTTTTTCAACATAAACAATGTTGGATTTGTGGATTGTAAAACTCTAATACTTTAGTCTTATGATGATTCTGTGTTGCTTTGCTATGAAACCGTTTCGTTGTCATTCCTCGTGTTTTCCGCTTTAGCGGGGTGTGACAGAAGTGGTATCAGAGCCAAAGTTATAGAGAAAATCGGATTTTAAAAACCCAATCTATAACTAAAACAAATATTTTGATAGGTCAAGCATGTGACTAATATAACTAGGTCGAGAATTGTATTACTGGACTTTAATTAAGCATAGCCTGATCATCTGTGTTTAATTAAGGAAAAGTTATATGAGACTTGAACTAATTGTAATAGGATTATGTTTGACTTGGAAAAATTGTGACAACAAGCATTCCCTTTTTAAAACTGAAAAACGGGTCATTTTGGTGTGGATCACATTGCATACTAATAGAATTTTATTATCATGTATTCACTTGTCTATTTATAAATATTGCTCCAGTACACTATGTCAAGGTCGTTGTCATCATCCCACTTCACCCCTTCGGCTGATGAGTCGGGGTATGTTACTGTTATCCCACACCGTGCACTGTCTACATCGACGGAGGAAGACCCGTCGGAGCACACGGCTGACTCTCGAGTGACCAGCGAGGATACCGCCACTAGCCAGCGTCGAGAGATCTCACCCATGCCTGTGCTGCCACAGCCGTCGCACTGCGGACCATGCATACGTCACACCGCTAGAAAGAGGGTTCCTATTCCTACTAGGGTATCATTAGGAGGAGCCGGCCCGAGTGAGCCAGGTCCCAGTAGACCTAGACCCCACACGCCAGAATCACAGCCAGCTGTCGGGATCGCTTTTCCCCCAGCAGGGATGACTGACGAGGAGTCACGTATGGTCCGACAGATGGCTGCTGACATTTATTATAGCCATAGGATGCTGATGGAGCATCAGCAGGCCCTTGATGACTTGATTACGAGGGTAGAGGTCTTGCGTGATTATACCGAGGAGGCTGTTTATCTCGCTAGGAATGCAGAAGATGTAGCAAATGGCATGGTAACTGTTTGTCAGGCTATTGGGAAACTACTCCTGATTCTCCTCGTGGTGTTTCTTGTCGGACTAGTTTCACATGTTTTGTTTTGATTGTATGGTTGGCTATCTTTTGTGTTAAAACTTGTTGGGTTGTCCTCTAAAAAACTTTATTTTTGTGACAATGTATTTTGGGATATTAAAAACCATTTTGGAATGACCATGGATAAATTGTGTTATTGCAAACCGTAGTTTAACATCAAAAATCATCTTTGTTCATGTGGTAATATTTATTACATTGTTTTAATCTTCGATTGTGAAGTAAAGTGATTGTGATGAATTTGCAAAACCTATATGCATAGTAGTAATGCAAGAAATTTGTTAAATGTTTCCAATCAAATATTTTATCTTATAATTTTTTTTCCTTAAAAACAAAATTTACGTGTGTTTTTCATTGTGTCTTAGAACTATGCCTCCTAGACCAACTACACGAGGAAACCCTCAGAATGAAACACCCGATGTGGCTGAGTTAGTCACTCAACAACTGATTGCGGCAATTCCAAACATCGTCACGCAAGTGACAGCGGGTCTTAATGCAGCTCAAGGAAGTCAAGGAGGAAATCGAAACAATGTTGAACGAGAGTGCACATACAAGTCCTTCATGTCTTGTAAGCCCAAAGAATTCCATGGGAAAGAAAGTGCAGTCGGGTTATTAAAATGGATCGACAGCATGGAATCAGTCCTCCATATCAGCAAGTGCACGGAAGGCAATAAGGTGGAATTTGCAACGTGTATGCTTCAAGATCGGGCTTTGACTTGGTGGAAAAATGAGGTTCAAATCCGTACTAGGGAAGCCGCATATCAACTTTCCTGGGAAGATCTGAAAAAGCTACTCATTGAGGAGTACTGTCCAAAAGATGAGCTGCAGAAACTGGAGTCTGAGCTGTGGAACCACTCAATGGAAGGAACACAGATCGAAAAGTACATCGTTCGCTTCCATGAACTGGCAAGACTGGTACCTCACTTGGTGACACCCGAAGAAAAACGGATTGACCGTTTCATTTGGGGTTTAGCACTCGAAATCAGGGGGATGGTTACCTCAGCAAATCCAACCACGATTCAAAGTGCGGTGGTCCTAGCTAATCGACTGACCAATAACCTGATTCGAACTACAGCAACGACAACTGAAGGTTCAAGCAAGAGGAAGTCGGATCAACAAGAGGAAGGAAGATCAGGAGGAAAGTCGAGGAGAAAGCCTAAGACCTCAAAGAACTTCGTGGTAAAGACTCAAGAGCCGGAAGTGACTATGACGCAGGAGCGGAAACAGTATACGGGACCCCATCCCAAGTGTGGTAGGTGCAACTTCCATCATGTGGGAGCTTGCCCGGTGTGTCAGAAGTGTAGCCAACCAGGTCATTTTGCGAGGTATTGTAACCAGAGCAATGAAGGAGCCAAGGCATGTTATCAGTGTAGGAGTACCGATCACCTTCGCAATGCTTGTCCTAAGCTGAATAGAGGGCCCGGTACTAGTGGACAGAACCCGACCAGACGCAATAACTAGGGGAATGCAGGTGGACAAGCTAGAGGTGTAGCTTTTGTGATTGGTGCGGAAGAAGATCGACAACACCCTAAAGTGATTACAGGTACGTTTCTCCTAAATAATCATTTTTCTTCAGTAATATTTGATGCGGGAGCAGATAGGAGTTTCGTTTCCTTGGACTTTAGACCACTCATTAAATTGCCCTCAAGAGTGATGAAAAGTGTTATTACTATTGAACTGGCTGATGGACGAGAAATTAGGGTCAAAGACATAATTCCGGGTTGTACCTTGAATTTAGCTGATAAACTCTTTAGCATCGACCTTATTCCCATCGAGATAGGCAGTTTTGATATTATAGTCGGTATGGACTGGTTATCAAAGAATAGGGCAGATATTGGATGCTACGAGAAGGTTGTTAGAATACCCCTCCCGAATGGTGAAACCCTCATCATAAAAGGTGAGAAGCCAGGAAGGAGTTTGAACATTGTGTCAAGTACGAAGATTCGAAAGTACTTGAAGGAAGACTGCATTGCCTTCATGGCCCATATAGTGGAGAGAGAATCTGAAGTGAAGCAAATCCAAGATATCCCAGTAGTACGGGATTACCCTGAAGTATTTCCAGAAGAATTGCCTGGTTTACCCCCACATAGACAAGTCGAATTCAGAATTGACTTGATTCTAGGAGCGGCTCCAGTGGCGAAAACTCCATATCGTTTGGCACCGTCCGAGATGCAAGAGCTATCTGGGCAACTGCAAGAACTTTTGGACAAAGGGTTCATTCGTCCGAGTTCTTCACCTTGGGGAGCTCCGGTGTTGTTTGTCAAAAAGAAAGATGGATCATTTCGGATGTGCATCGATTATAGGGAGCTAAACAAGCTAACAATCAAGAATCGTTATCCCCTTCCTCGAATTGACGATTTGTTCGACCAATTTCAAGGCGCGTCATACTTTTCAAAGATAGATATTCGGTCAGGATACCATCAACTGAGAGTTCATGAAGAAGACATACATAAGACGGCGTTTAGGACTCGATATGGGCACTATGATTTCTTGGTTATGCCATTTGGACTGACGAATGCGCCAGCTGCCTTTATCGATTTAATGAACAGAGTTTGCAGACCCTACCTGGACAAGTTCGTGATTGTGTTCATAGATGATATACTTGTTTATTCGCGTAGTAAAGAAGATCACGAACAACACTTGAGGCTGATGTTGGATCTGTTGAAAGAGCAGAAATTGTACGCCAAGTTCACTAAGTGTGAATTTTGGATTAGAGAAGTACATTTCCTTAGCCATGTAGTGGGTAAGGAAGGAATTTAGGTGGACCCAGCCAAGATTGAAGCAATCAATAAATGGGAAGCTCCGAGGACTCCAACAGAAATACGCCAATTTTTAGGATTCGCAGGATACTACAGACGTTTCATAGAAAACTTCTCAAAGATCGCTCAGCCGTTAACAGCTTTAACTCAGAAAGATAGAAAGTTTCTTTGGGAAGAGAAGCAAGAAGAGGCTTTTCAAACTCTAAAGAATAAGCTGTGCAACGCACCGATTCTGGCCTTGCCAGAAGTATCAGAAAACTTTGTAGTGTTCTGTGACGCATCTCACCAGGGCTTAGGCTGTGTGTTAATGCAAAAGGACAAGGTCATTGCATATGCGTCCCGACAGCTCAAACCGCATGAGAAGAATTATACAACCCATGATCTGGAGTTAGGAGCAATAGTGTTTGCGCTCAAAATCTAGAGACATTACCTATACGGTACCAAATGCACTATCTACACAGATCACAAGAGTCTTCAGCATATTCTAAATCAAAAGATGTTAAATATGCGCCAAAGTAGATGGGTTGAATTGTTTAGCGATTATGATTGTGAAATTCGATACCACCCAGGCAAAGCTAATGTAGTAGCTGATGCACTTAGCCGAAAGGAAATGGTAAAACCTTCACGAGTGCGAGCTTTGGGAATGGTGGTACATACAAGCTTGAAGTCTCAAATCCTTAGTGCTCAAGGGAAGGTTTTGACCAAAGAATATCTGCAAGGTGAAAGTTTGCATGGTCTAGAAGCAAGGTTCGAGATGAAACCTGATGGAGCACGCTATTTTAAGAACATGATTTGGATTCCAAAGGTGGATGAATTAAGAAAGTTAATACTAGATGAGTCTCATCGTTCGAGATACTCAATTCACCCTGGAGCGGATAAGATGTACAAGGATCTAACAGAGTACTATTGGTGGCCTGTAATGAAAAAGGATGTCGCATTATATGTTGGAAAATGCCTAACATGTTCGAAAGTTAAGGCCGAACATCAGAAACCGTCAGGACTACTACAACAACCTGAAATTCCAGAATAGAAATGGGAGCAAGTATCTATGGACTTCGTGACCAAACTCCCTAGAACTTCTAAAGGCCATGACACTATTTGGGTTATAGTGGATAGATTGACCAAGTCAGCACACTTTCTTCCTATCCGTGAAGACGACAAGACGGAAAGACTGGCTCAGATTTATATCGACAGAATTGTGGCGCTTCATGGAGTACCCTTGTCCATCATTTCTGATAGAGATAGTCGTTTCACATCAAGATTTTGGCAAATTTTACAAAAGGCTCTAGGTACTCAACTAAACCTGAGTACTGCATACCATCCTCAGACAGACGGACAGACGGAAAGAACAATTCAGACATTGGAAGACATGCTTCAGGCTTGTGCTATTGAATTTAAAGGAAATTGGGACACTCATTTGCCTTTAATTGAGTTCTCCTACAATAATAGTTATCACACAAGTATCGAATGCGCTCCGTATGAGGCATTGTATGGCCGTAAGTGTCGTTCCCCATTGTGCTGGGTTGAAATTGGAGACAGGCAGCTGACTAGGGTCGACCTTATACAAGAAACCACTGATAAGATCGCCATTATTAGAGACAAGCTCAAAATTGCAAGAGATCGTCAGAAAAGCTACGCAGACAATCGTAGGAAACCTTTAGAGTTCCAAGTCGGGGACAAAGTGCTTCTAAAGGTATCGCCTTGGAAAGGACTCGTACGTTTTGGGAAGAAAGGAAAATTAAGTCCTAGATACGTCGGACCATCTGAGATCATGGAAAGAATTGGTCCGGTGGCTTATAAACTTCAGCTACCTCAAGAGTTGAGTGCCATTCACGATACGTTCCATGTCTCGAACCTCAAGAAATGTATAGCCGACAAATCATTGATTGTGCCGCTGGAAGATATTCAGATCAACGACAAACTGAACTTCGTTGAGCAACCAGTGGAGATTCTTGATCGGGAAGTTAAACAACTCAAGTGAAGTAAGATTCCAATTGTGAAAGTTCGTTGGAACTCGAAGCGTGGACCAGAGTACACATGGGAGCGTGAGGATTATATGAAAGGGGAATATCCACATCTGTTTCCTACAATACCTTGATGATGACAATCATTGAATTTCGGGACGAAATTCTTTTTGACTGGGGATACTGTGACAACTGTCAAATTCAAGTCAAACTTTCACTTAACTTGGTTGACTTAGACTTTGATTTTGAATTTATTATAGAAATAGGCCAAAATCACATGGATGCTCAAACCCATTTAGAATCTAGAACTAGTATGCTTGACTAGTGCAATTCAAATGAATTGTCCGAATTCTGCGGAAAATGCCAATAAACTGTTCTAAATAACTGAAAATATCTTTTACAGTTAAAAATGATAATGAACAATTTAAAGTAAGGTGAAATTATTAAAATTCACCTTATAATAATTATAAGGTTTTAAATTGGTCATAAAAACCTTAAAAAGTCTTAAAAACCCAAATTTTATAAATTTGACGTTTAAAAATCTATAAATTGTATTATAAGAATTATATTATCAATTTAATTAATTAAATTACTAAATGTAATTAGGAATGCAAAATTTTGATTCCTAGAATTTATTTAATAATTATGAGTCAAATAAGTCTAAATAATGCACATTTTTAACCAAAACCTTTATAAAAATGTTTTGGTTTTTATAAACTATAACAAATAAAAAAAATTTAAAGAATGGGTGAGGGAGCCCATGGATCCGGCCACTTAATCCTCTCCCCCATGCATGTGATATTCTTTCGATCATTTTAGTCATATACACATTCCAACTCTCTTACACTTTCTCCCAAACACACAACCATCACTTCTCTCAAAACTCTCTCTTCTCCTCTCTATTTCTCACGAAAATTCAGCAGCTAAGAACCCATTTTTGAGCCTAAAAATCGGACTACACAAGGCACTCTTCAAAGGTATAACTCATTACACTAGCTCTTACTTCATTTCTAGCAAATATCTTACCATTTCAAGCACATATCTTCACTTCTACTCATTTCTTTTGGAACATATCATGGGGTATGTTAAACCCACGAAACTTTTGATGATGATGATGGTAGAAATTCACATAAACATCAAGGATGTACATGCATGTGAATTTCCATGACCAATCTATGTCAAAAACCAAGATATGTTCGAGTTTTCAAGTGTTCTTTTCAAAAATCGTGACATGCATGGTATAATTCGTGTATGAATCTATTTTGAAACCTTTAAGACACATGCATGGTGCTTAAACCTTCATGCATGTGCTCATCTTAATAGATTAAGTCATAAAAATCAAAGTTTGATGCTAAAAATCTTCAAAAGGCATAAAATAACATAAATCTATAACAATTACTTAGACAATCCTTTTAATCTGGTCCGATTTATTGAGAGAACCTATGAGCATGAAATAATTAACTGGAGATTTTCAAGGTCTAATTCGAATATATTGATTTAATAAAAATGTGACAAATAATCATGCCCATAATTCAAATAAATTACTTTTCTCAAGGAATAAAATCTGAAAACATTACAACAAGTTCCATATTGTCCGTGTACAGGTCCCAAAGAGTTTTAGAGCTTTTGGAGTATTTTAGATACCCTTTATGATTTATTGTTGTTTCCCACAAATAAATCAATAAAATAGAAACTTCTCTGTAAAAGTCACCAAAACAAATTTTTGAGCCTTCTATATACTGTAATAAGTCAGTATAATGTTTCTTTAAATATTTCAGATCACCGGACACGTTTAAATGACAATACGCGAATAAAGGGACTCGAATTGTAAATTTTGTCAATTGAATTGTTCATAAGTAAAATAATATATATAAAAACTAATATTTCTGAATGAGATTAATTTTTATATGGATTTAACTATTGGAACAAATAATGGCATTTTCTATGTAGAATTAAGCATATTAGTGATAGATTGCTAATCTAGAACCTCAGTAGCGTATTTCCCTTATCATAGGTCCTGATAAGACATACGTGGACTGTTCGCGAGCATCTATAGTGCCATTTCCTATCGCCGTGAGTTTTCACAGCCCCTATTTTACTATTTTATTATTTTGGGGTGGAAAAGCATGATCGTACTATTTTATGTTCGTTGTTCTAAATTGTTCGTTGTTCTAAATTGTTCATTCAATATGTTCTTTTGTGTTTAGGTATGTAATATGTTCATATGAACTTTGAGAACTTATCGTACTAAGTCCCTATACACAACTATTTAACTCTTTAAGCCGATGGTCATTTTGGATAGCGCGCTATTAGGGACTGACAATTCCTCACTCGCCCGTTCTGCGGAGTGCATATTACCATTTACTTATGTCGCGATAAGCATAAGTCTTGATAGGGCATGTTCAGTCATAGGTTTGGTTGTGGACTCATTGTTCGATTACATACATACACAAATTGTTCTTATTTAGCAATAAACTTCCATTCATGGAAACTTTACCAAAAATTTGATATTGCTTATAAACTGTCTGTTTTTGCAAACCTGTGAACTCACCAACTATTTTCATAATTGACCCTCGTTTTTCATGCTTTTTCAGGAAACAAACAGTAACCTCACTCTCGGTTGGTCATATTAGGCATGTCGCATTGGGAATGTTGTCGTTTGAAACTTGATCTTTTGAAAAACTTGATTTGATGAAAAACATGTTTAAACAATGTTGGATTTGTGGATTGTAAAACTCTAATACTTTAGTCTTATGATGATTCTGTGTTGCTTTGCTATGAAACCGTTTTGCTGTCATTCCTCGTGTTTTCCGCTTTAGCGGGGTGTGACAGTATTCGGTGCGAATTTGAAAAACTCAAACATAATAATAAGATGCAAAGATTAAACAAGACCACAATGATTTAAATTTGTTTTGATCAGAGTAAGCAAGATACATCGACTATCGAACTAAAGAGTGATTTTATTGATAATCTTGAAAATCATGTCAAACTGCATTTGTTTGCCTTTGGTCAATACAATGATATTGACCTATACTAGGGTTACAATTATGGATATCTATTTCTAATAATGTTGTAAACTAATTTCTTATAGATTAAGGCCCATTAGCCTATAAAATCACCAACATAAATTGGCCAATGATATTGACATATACTAGGGTTACAATTATGGTACTAGGTCAATCTAAATATTAAAGCTCAGGGTCATTCTGGATTATTGAATGAGCTGAAGCCTGATATATATTGTAGGTGAAGATCAAGCATTGATCCAGCAACCCAAGTTCCATTTCGGTATTTAACTTTATTGCCAAGATTCGGTTTGCGGTCTTAACTTCGTATGAATATCCACTTCCTAGCAGTGCTTCGAATCTCATATGCAGCCTCGTTTCCATTCTGGCCTGCAGTTGCGCTTCAGATTCTTGTCTACAACTGCTAGCCAAACTCTAAAGTTTTGAATTTCTCGTCCACATGCTTGGTCTCTAAAGTGGCTGTGAGGTCAAAGGTAGATAAAGCTCCATAACTCAAAATTCCCTCACTTGGAGGTTGATCAACCTTCTACAGTCATTCAAGCATGTAACATGATCGCTCCCTGTCTCTGTCTCTGTCTCTGTCTCTGTCTCTGTCTCTGTCTCTGTCTCTGTCTCTGTCTCTGTCTCTGTCTCTGTCTCTGTCTCTGTCTCTGTCTCTGTCTCTGTCTCTGTCTCTGTCTCTGTTCGTGCCTTTTCCTCAAATCGCCGAAAGGCTAATTGAAGCCATGTATAACTTCAACTTCTCTGTTGCCACTTTCTTGGTAAACATATACGATAGATTCTTTGTACCAAGGATCCTCTTTAAGTTTAGAGTAGCGTCACTTATCAATTCTAGGATAAAATGGTATTATATTTCGATGTATTTCGTTCTTCTTTGAAACACTGGTTGTCTTTCAAAAGGTGGACTATACTCTAGTTATCATAATATAGGACACAATAATCTTATATCATGCCTAATTCAGAGAGGAAGTTCTTCAACCATATGACCTCCTTGTTAACTTCTGTTATAGCCATGTGTTTTGTTTTGGTGGCTGAAAGAGCAACACTCTTCAAATTCCAGGACATCCAACAATAGTTCTTCCCTAAATTTTGGACACAATATTGTTGTGCTCTTCCCCGAATCCATACAACCCCCTAAGTCTGCATTAGCAAAGTCTTCTAAGACGACCTTCTGCCTTTTGAAACAGAAGGCTGCGTCTAAGGTTCTTTTTAAGTAGCGTTGCCGCACTAACTCATTCGCAATGCTTCTTCCCCACATTAGATATAAATATGCTAAGGACTCCTTCTGTATGAGAAATGTATGGCCGAGTTCATACCATATGAGTGTGCTGTGACTCACCTGTTGAAAATAAAAGGACTTATCACCACAAATAAAGGTTTGCACCGTTTATTGTGTGACAAATATATATATATATATATATATATATATATATATATATATATATATTAAAGATAAATGCAGAATAAATAATAAGAGTTGCAGAATAAAAATATATAATCTGATCGCCACAAATAAAGGTTTGCACCGTTTACTGTGTGAAAGATATATAAATAATATAAATTGCAGTAATTAAATGACTTAAAGCGATAAATAATACAAATGACTATAATTAAAAGACATAAAACGATGAATAATATAAATACTATAATTATATAAATATACATATATATATATATATATATATATATATATATATATATATATATATATATATATATATATATATATATATATATATCAAGTAGGTTCGTCAATAGATTGACTGAACTGGGTTACAACAGGACTATGGAACGACTGGTCTATCAAGTAGGTTCGTCAAATAAATTGACTAAACTGGCTTAGGGTTGGACTGGATTTCTAATAGACTGTGTCTCTATTTGTTCTTGTTTGATGATCTTGGTGATCTTGGTTTTCTTGTTTGATGATCTTGGTGTTCTTGGTGTTGATCTTGGTGTTCTTGGTGTTTTTCTTGGTGTTCTTGGTGTTTTTCTTGGTGTTCTTGGTGTTTTTGTTGGTGTTCTTGGTGTTTTTGGAGAGTGTTTGGAAGGTTGGAAATAAGATGGTGGAAGTTGGAGAGGTTTTTGAGAGAGTTTTGGTTTATAATTATGTGTTGTAATGAAAAAATGGTGTAAAAAATGGTTATAAAGGGTGTAAAATGAGTTTTGGGTGGATTTTGGATGAATTTCGGATGTTTAGGGACCAAAACTGTAACTTTGGAGCTAAAACACGAGGCGGGTCGAATCCGGGTTTGGGCGCGGTTTTCTTGTGAGATGAAAGGGGGCGAGTTCGGTTCGGGGACGGATCCGGATCTGGATCTACATTCCGGATTCAGAAGCTGGGTCGCTGAGGAGTGGGCTTCGGATCTTGGGCTGCGCACTTGGGCTGGACGCTTGATGGGCCGGATCTGGTGGGCAGGGCGGGTACTGTAGCAGCCTGTTCCATTTTAATTAAATAAATTGATTTTAAATGTTTTAAAATTCAAAATAAATTCAAATAAATTAGGAAAAATCATTTTTAATTTATAAAATTAATTAAGTCTAATAAAATAAATTATTTAGAAAATATATTTCCAAAAATTCATTTTAAATAGATTTAATTTAATTTTCTTTTGAATTTTTCTTTGTTTTGGCTTTAAAACTCATTTTCTATTAAATTGCATCTTTTATCAAAATCAATTATTTAGAAAATAATTAAAATAACTATTCCTCAATAATCAAGTTTAATAAATGATAAATTTAACTCCAATCTTTTTTTTAAAATTATTTTCTTATTTTCTCGTTTAATCGTTCAATCTCGAATCCACGCAACCTGAAATAGACTTATAATATTTGTCAGATAATATAAAAACAGTTCGTCTTATTTCAATGATGGTCACATACAAAAACATTTTTCAACAATTTCCCCCTATGTGATCATTGATGAAATAAGGACAGATATAATCACATTAACAATTTTAACATTGAAGATTTGGGATAAAAGTTTTGTCAATGATAAGATATATATAAAGCCTTTGTAATCATTTTGAAAGTTTGTGACTTGGTTTTACATATCTTATGTTTTGAAAAAGATTTTGAAGAATGTTTGTTTCCGAATCAAAGTCTCGGGTTCGATTATCAAAGGGTAGCCATATATGTATTTAAAGAAATTTCTTAAGACTTTATAGCATTATTGATGATGACAAGTGGTCTAACAGGTCGATTCAGATGAACGCTCATAGATATAGCTCACATTTCACTTGGGTGTTTGGTTGTTCTGGCAGCAGAACAAGTTAATGATCACTAAAAATGAGTGATATCTCTCTCTGACGACTCACACTCATATTGGAGGTGTTCATCTATGCTTTTCCTGTAAAGTCACTTAGTCTCATTATTAGATAATCAATCACATAAGACTGGTTTCGACATTACTCAGCGGGTTTCTTCATTCATGCCATTAACGTTCACTCTCTCTCCGTCGGGAAATACATGTAGAGGGGTTTAGCAATTTTCATAGTGCAGTTTGCAACTAAGAATCTTCAGTGATGAAGGCTACAGTATCCCGGGAAATCCATTATTGTTGCAGCTTCTTCTTTGATGGTATCCTGTTTGTTGATCAATATCAATTTATTGTAAAAAGATATTTTGTTTTATCATTGAGAAGTTGCTACAATTGAGAATAATTTTTTGTGTAATTTTTTTTAAGAGTATTTATCTTGAGTGATTGAGATATCTGCTTTTCTGAAAAAGGAAATGGTTAAAAACAAATTGCGGGATTTGATTATGTTTGTTTTGAAATAACCATTTGGTTGAGAGTTTGTTTAACTTGGTATTTCTTCGGTGAGTGATTTGAATTTCTTGTTGACTCGTCTTTGAGGATTGGATGTTGATAGATCTTTGTTTCACCTTTGATTTTCTTATAAGGATATGTCGTTGTTTGGAGTCTTTCCAATTTTGCGGCTGTCTTCATTTTTGGCTTTTAACTAGGTAGGGATAGGTGGCATAAAAGACATTTTGTCTAGTATGTAATAAATGAATGTATCGTCCCTGGTCATTTTGATATCTAAGCAAAAATGAGACCGTGACAAGGCATAATCGGATATACCTTATAAGCAATAGTGACACACCTAAGCTCACAAGAAATGAATTCCACAATGATTTAGATCGACGAGGCACAAATTCTCACGTGGGTTTTGTTTTCATCTGAACCTCCTAACCTTATGTCCCTTGATTGTTTAAAATCGTCAATAATGAAATAAAATCGAAGGAAATAAAGTTATATACATTATGAAAAGTAGGAGATTTGAACCTTCACTCCAATTGAGAATCAATATGACTTAAAATCTTCATCGAGCATAAGCATCTGAAAATTAAGTCAAAAGACGATTAATCACAAGGTTCTATAAAAGCTTATTATGACAAGTCTTTTATTGTTTTTTTGAAAATTTGTTTTTCTGAATGTTTTTGGAAATTTTGGTTATTTGAATGTTTTTTGAAATTTTGGTTTTTAAGGAAAGATATGAAAATTATAAAAATCTAAAATCTTTTTGTCTTTTGAAGTTTTGTAATTTTTTTTGTTTTTTCTTTTTTTTGAATTTTTTTAAATAAAAGTAAACACAATTTTGTACAAACAAAAAGTAAAAGTTTAAGGATGGATGATATCTGGATTTAACATTCCTAGACGGCCTAGGAAGTATTGAAATTTTGTTTCATCGAGAGCCTTATTGAAGACATCGGCAATTTGAACTTCGGTGTTTATGAAGTGTAATTCGATATGACCCTTTTGAATGTTGTCTTTAATGAAGTGATATCGAATATCGATGTGCTTTGTCATGGAATGGTGAACGGGATTGTGAGAAATGGCTATTGCACTGGTTGAGTCACAAAATATGGGAATTTGTGAAACTCTGAAGCCATAATCACGCAGTTGAGTTTGCATCCATATGACTTGTGAACAACAGCTGGCGGCAGCGACGTATTCAGCTTCTGCTGTTGATGTGGATACACAACTCTGTTTTTTTGAAGACCAACTCACTAGTCGACCTCCTAGGAATTGACAGCTACCAGATGTACTTTTCCTATCTAGCTTGCAACCTCCATAGTCTGAGTCGGTGAAAGCATTCAGCTGAAAATCAGATTTAGCTGGATACCAAAGGCCAAGTTTGGGAGTGCCTTTTAGGTATTTGAAGATGCGTTTCACAGCAATGACATGAGATTCCATAGGATTTGCTTGGTATCTGGCACAGACACAAGTAGAAAACATAATGTCAGGTCTGCTGGCAGTGAGGTATAATAGTGATCCGATCATTCCACGATATCTTTTCTGGTCAACGGGTTTGCCATCTAAGTCTGCATCGATTTTGTATCCAAAGGCCATTGGGGTTTTGGCAGTATTGGATTTGTCCATTGAAAAGCGAGTGAGTAGGTTTTTGACATAATTCTCTTGGTTGATGAAAATTCCATCAGTTGACTGTTTGATTTGAAGTCCGAGAAAAGTAGTCATCTCTCCAATCATGCTCATTTCAAATTTGCTTTTCATTAAATATGCAAACTTAACACTCAAAGATTCATCAGTAGAACCGAAAATAATGTCATCAACATATATTTGTACGATTAACAGATGTTTATTAAAGATTTTACGAAAAAGGGTTTGATCGATTGAACCCCTTTTGAAACCTGATTCTTCGAGGAATGTTGACAAGGTGGCATACCAGGCACGAGGTGCTTGTTTTAAGCCATAGACAGCTTTTTGCAATTTGAAGCTGTGATGAGGAAATTTGGGATCTTCAAAGCCTGGTGGTTGTTGGATATAAACATCTCGATCTAATTCTCCATGTAGGAATGCACATTTAACGTCCATTTGAAAAACTTTAAAGTTCTTATGTGCAGCATATGCGAGAAAGATGCGGATAGCTTCTATTCTGGAGACTGGAGCATATGTTTCATCGTAGTCTATTCCTTCTTGTTGTGAATAGCCTTTGACTACGAGACGTGCCTTGTTTCGACACACGACTCCTTGATCGTCAGTCTTGTTTCTGAAAACCCATCTTGAACCTATGACGGTAACATCGGGTGGTGTAGGAACAAGATTCCATACGTCATTTCTTTCGAATTCAGCTAGCTCTTCTTGCATAGCTTTTACCCAGTCTGGGTCTTTGAGAGCAGTATGTATGGTTTTGGGTTCGGTCATGGATAGGAAGGCTCCAAATAAGCATTCATTGGCAGTTGCGGCTCTAGTTTGGATGCCTGAATTGGGATCTCCGATGATTAGGTGAGTGGGATGGTTTCTGGTCCATTTTATTAAACGATTTTCTTCCGTTGTAATAATAGGATTTTCAGTATCCCATTGTTCTTCTCCAGTAGTTTCTTCTTGGAAGAGGTTTGAAGGTTCCCCCATAAATGTTGCATCGGGATTGTTTTGGATATTTGGGGATGGAGTGGTAAAATCTGGGGTGGTTAAATTTGGAGTGGTTAAAGGAGGATTTGGTGTTTGTTCTAATGAGGAAGTATGTGTTTGTGGTTCCCCCTCAACTTGATCTGCAACATTTCTGTTTCTTTGTGGAGTTCCTTCAGTGGTTGTTCCTGTAGGATCAATTTGAGTAGTTAGAATTTCAGAATTATAAGCAGTTTTAGGTTGTTCAAAAAGTAAATCAATATCAACTTCAATGTCTATGTCAGGAGATGGTGTTTGTGGAATTGGATTTTGAAAAATATTATCTATCATTTGTGAACCAAAATGTTCACGATCCAATTTTCTGACATAAAATTCATCGAAGTGGACATCGGTACTTTCTTCAATTACTCTTGTACGTTTGTTCAGTACTCGATAAGCAGCTGAAGAAAATGAGTAACCAAGGAAAATTCCTTCGTCCGACCTTGATTCAAAATTTGAAAGGTGGTCTTTATTATTCTTTATGAAGCATCGACAACCAAAAATATGAAAAAATTTGATATTTGGTTTTCGGTTGTTAATGACTTCATATGGTGTTTTATGAAAATTTTTGTGAATTAAGGAGCGATTTTGTGTGTAGCAAGCTGTGGCAATTGCTTCTGCCTAGAAGTATTGTGGCAGATCAGCAAAGATGAGCATTGATCTTGCAGCTTCGCACAGAGTTTGGTTCCTTCTTTCAACAACACCGTTTTGTTGAGGAGTGTAAGGGGCTGAGAAGTTGTGTTCGATGCCTTTGTTTTTTAGAAATGAGTCTAGAGTTATGTTTTTGAACTCTAAACCATTATCACTTCGGATTCTTCGAACTGGTCTTTTGAGCTTTAGTTCGATCTGTTTTATAAAGTTGATCATCTCTTCTGGTGCTTCTGATTTTAGTCTTAAGAAAAAGACCCATGTAAATCGAGAGAAGCCATCAACTATGACAAGGACATACTTCTTCCCTTGTATTGTTTGGATTTTGGCGGGTCCACATAGGTCTATGTGCACCAATTCTAGTGGTTCGGATACACTAGATTCTGTAATGCTTTTGTGAGAGGATTTGGAAAGTTTTCCCTTTTCACAAGCGGCACAAAGTGTTTCATTGTCGAGCTTCAGAAGTGGCAGTCCTCGAACTAGATCATCGCCGATCAATTTGTTGATGTATCCGAAATTTAGATGGGAAAGGCGGCGGTGCCATAACCAACTAATATCTGCTGGGGCTTTGGATAGCAGACAAATATCGGGTTTACCATAAATAAGATCCATGTCTAGTGGATACATATTTCCGGCACGGTGTGAATCAACAATGATTTCTTTGGTGTTGGCGTTCATGATCAAGCTTTGTTGTTTCGTGAATAAAACTTCAAGATCGTTATCACACAGTTGAGAAACACTGATGAGGTTGTGTTTCAGGTCATCGACATAGGCAACTTTCTTTATGGTAAATTTACCATTTGTTATGTTTCCATAACCTTTGATTTTTGCCGTCATGTTGTTGCCAAATGTAACGTCTTGATTGGTTTGGGTGGGTCTGAAGTCACGAAGGTAGTTTCTGTTTCCTGTCATATGCTTGGAGCAGCCACTATCAATGTACCATGTATCATCATTGGGTTCTCCGGCATTAGATCCCTGCAATTAGACAGAAATTTTAGGTACCCAGATCTGAATGGGTCCTGATTTGTTAGCTTTTGCTATTTTGGGTTTGTTGTTCAATGACTTTGGTTTATTGTGATAGAATGGTTGAGGTTTGATTTGATTTATCAAGTTTTCCCAAAATATGATTTGTTTTTGATAACCTGTGAGTTGATAAGATCTGTGATTTGGTGAACGATATCCTAGATGTGAAAATTGATTTGAAAAGTTTTCTTCATATCTAGGGTATGATGAACGGTTTTGAAAAGGTTTTGGATAAGGTTTTGATTTTTGTTTGGAAACCTGTTTATGAGGTATGACGTAGGGTTTAATTGGTTTCTTTGGTTGGTTTTCAAAAACTTTTGGCTTGACAATTGGGGTTTTGGTGACTTGAATGGGTTTTTTGCTTATTTGTTGTTTCTTGGAGTATTTTTGTCCCGGACTTGTTTTTCCAACAATTGATGAACTCATTGTAGGAAAAGCAGTTGGTACAGAAGTACTATCAACCTCGTAAAAGGAATTTTCTCCATTCAAAAAGTTTTTTGATTTGATGGTTTTGTTGGTATGTTTGATTTGGTGAGTTAAAGAACTAGCTGAGTCTGTTTCAGAATTTAAGACTCTTTTGAAAGACTTTTTGGAAACAGTGAAAGAAGTATCATCCGGGCTACAGTTGATAACTGTTTCGTCATCTGAATCTTCCTCATTAACAGATGTGAAAAGATCTGGTAGAGTTGATTCAGAGTTTTCACAAATTATCATGTTTTCTTGATTTTCTAGTTCTTTTTCAAAGGTTTCTCTACCAATTCCTGGTCTGTAACTCGTATCAAAATTTCCAGTACCCAAGGTGTTTGCCTTGGTGAAAATATCATCACTGAGTTTTCTGGCAATTTTGATAGATTCCACATTCTGTATCAATCTTTTGTTTTCAGATTCAAGAAAAGTGATTTGGTTTAAAGAATCAGTCAGTTTTTCATTTATGATTTTGTGTTTTTCAGTTGACTCTTGAAAGTTTTGTGTCAACTGAATGATTTCCATTTCTAAAACTTCTTTTGTTTCAGAAGAAATGACTGATTGATTTTTTAATTCCAATTCCCTTTTCTGAATTAGAGATTGATTTAATTGTTCAAAGACGTGATTGTAATCTTCTGATTTTCTTTCAACGTCTCTTTCCAATTTGGTCCTTGTTCTGGTTAATTCTGCAAATTTGAGTTGTAGGGTTTGTAACTCACATTTGAAGATTTCAGAATTAACCACTGTGTCATGGTATTTCTTGAGATCAGCTTCTAAACTTTTCTCAATTTTGGATATATGGGACTCAAAAGGTAATTTAGAAAAACCGAGTTCAGAGATCATAGACCATACCTGTTCTATGACATTTGGAGCTCTTGAAGTTGTACCAACTACGAAGCAGAAGTTGGATTGTGTCGGTTTATTGTCGGCTTCGTCTTCAGAGGTTGGCCAGTATTCCACATTTGGTTCGTGGATTGCCATCAAAGCTCTTTGGTTTTCTTGGTTTTCCTTTTTCTTTAACTCGTCGGCTTTTTGAGCGTAGTATGCCGAGTCTTTTATTTTTGTCTTGTTTTTGGCTCGGCACTCTCTTGCGTAGTGATTAGTTCCTTTGCAATTGTGACAGATAATCACTTCTTCATCACTTTCTTCCTTTTGACTTTTGATTGGAAGTCGTTCTGGTGTTTAAGTTTGGATTTGTTGGGAAGATTGAGAGGAGTTTTGTTGGAATCCAGAATTTTGGTTGTTTGAAAAACCATTATTTTGATTATTGTATCCTTGATTTTGGAATCCCCGGTTTTGGTTTTGAAGACCGTTGTTTTGGTTATTGTTTTGATGATTTGAGTTGGGATTGTTTTGAAATCCCTGGTTTGAGTTATTTTGGAAAGAGGGTCTTTGCGAATTTTGTCCAAAATAAGGTCTTGGTTGAAAACCTTGGTTGTTTTGACCAAATTGTGGTCTTGGTTGAAATCCATAATTATTTTGTCCAAATTGTGGTCGGTTTTGAAAATTTGGTTTAAAATTCGATTGACCAAGATTTGGAATAAATCTTTGGAGATTTGTATTTGCAACCAAAGCACACAATTGTTGATAATCTGCTTCATCGTTCGAATCGAACTGATCAAAACAATTATTTACAAAATCTTGGCTTTGAAAAGTTGTGGTTTGATTAGAATGATTAAAGTTTTGATCGTTGAAAGGTGTTTGGTTTTGAGAAGATGTGGACACAAGAGCAAGTGGTCCTCCAAAAGCTGTAGATGTTGGTGGATCAATCGAGGATTCATACGATTGAAGTTCTCCGTATAAATTGTATAGAGTTTCCGTATGAATGGCAGGATTTCCCTGAATGATGAGTTTAACCATCTTCCAGTTTTCGTAAAGATTATTTAGAAATTTGAGATTGATCTCGTGTTGTGTCTTTTTGATGCCCAAGTTATTCAATTTTACCATGATAAAATTGAACCTATCATGTGCATCATGGATGGTTTCTGATGAAAGCATCTTGAAATTATCGAATTCATTTAAAACGGATGTTCTTTTATTTCCAATAATTCTTTGATTTCCACAAAAACGGTTTTTTAAGTTTTCCCAAATTTGATTCGTAGTCAACAATATTATGTCATCCGTTTGACTTAGAATACTGTGAGGTATGCCAGACACCAGTTCCTTTTTTGCTTGTAGTTCCAATTTTCTTCTGTTTTCAGCTTGAGTGACTTGATTTGTAGCAAGAGTAGTCATATTTTCTGGATCAGTATATGTGCCTTCAACACATTTCCAAACATCTTCATTTATTGTGTTAAGATGTAGATTCATTCGGCCAACCCACGAATTATACTCTTCAGGTATAAGTATGGGTGCCCGTGAACCAGATCCTAAGCTGTTGGCAATAGAAACTGAATTCATGTTAGAGTAATTAACAGAAGACATGTTTTTAAGATTTTTAATTTTAAATTATTTTAAAAAAAAATATTTTTAACAAGTGATATTAAAATAAAATATTCAACGAAACGCTTATGGAAGGTTTATATAAACGCTAACCAAAAGTTTTTCAACAAAAATTTCAAGGTAAATCACACGAGCTCTGATACCAATTGTTGAAAATAAAAGGACTTATCACCACAAATAAAGGTTTGCACCGTTTATTGTGTGACAAATATATATATATTAAAGATAAATGCGGAATAAATAATAAGAGTTGCAGAATAAAAATATATAATCTGATCGCCACAAATAAATGTTTGCACCGTTTACTGTGTAAAAGATATATAAATAATATAAATTGCAGTAATTAAATGACTTAAAGCGATAAATAATACAAATGACTATAATTAAAAGACATAAAACGATGAATAATATAAATACTATAATTATATAAATATATATATATATATATATATATATATATATATATATATATATATATATATATATATATATATATATATATATATATATATCAAGTAGGTTCGTCAATAGATTGACTGAACTGGGTTACAACAGGACTATGGAACGACTGGTCTATCAAGTAGGTTCTTCAAATAAATTGACTGAACTGGCTTAGGGTTGGACTGGATTTCTAATAGACTGTGTCCCTATTTGTTCTTGTTTGATGATCTTGGTGATCATATTTTATATTTTCAACATCACCAAAGGTGCACTTCTGGTCTTAGCATCTTTTTTGCTAAACTTCTTTAATATTTTTTAGATGTACTTTTATTGGGAAAGTTTTAAACTATCTACAACCAGTGTTGTAAAACTCCGCCTACTCGGTCGATTACTCGAAATCGGGTATATATCGAGGCACTTTTTTGAAATTTGTCAAAAAAAAAAAAACTCAGAATCGATCAAACTTTGGTTAAACTTGGTCTAACTCAGAGCAACCCAGTCTAACTTAGCCAACTCAGTCAAACTCGAAATTTTTTCTTTTTTTTAATTAAATAATTATAATTTTTAATTAATTAATTTAATATATATCATATCTTTAGATATTTATCAAAAAAATTGTTTCGTTTTTATTTGTATGTATTTTTTTCTTAAATGTGTATGTATTTCTGACTTTTAGTATTTCAGTGTGTATAATCATATAGTGTATACATGTTTACCCTATCCGAGTACTCGCCGAGTACTTTCGGGCTAGGTCTGGTACTTGCTACTTGCTAGTCGACCAACCTGAGACTGCCTAGCGACTTTTCCAACACTGGATGCAGTTTTTCCTCTAACAATGATCATGCCAAGTGTTTGCTTTGCAACTTTAAGATCCTTCATCTCAAACTCTTTAGATAAGAGGTTCTTCAACTTGTTGATATCTCGCATGTCGGATCCAACAAACAATATGTGGTCATCATGTAGTAGAAGGATGATGTAAGAGGAACCAAACTTCTTCAGGTAGCAATAGTGGGCGCTCTCAAGTCTCATGTACTCATTCCCCTTCATGAAATCATCAAACTTCAAGCATCATTGCCTCAGACCTTGCTTCAATCTATACAGATTTTTCTTTAAATTGCACATTAGGTTTTCCTTCCTAGCAATTTAAAAGCATTATGGTTATGTCATGTAGATATCCTCATCAATGTCACCATGCAAGAATGATGTCTTCACATCTAGCTGCTCAAGATGTAAATCTTCATCAGCCATAATACCACGGACCGATCTGATTGTGGACATCTTCATAATTGGAGAAAAGATTTCACTGTAATCAACTTCCATCTTTTGTTGGAACCCTTCCACCACCAAATGGCCATGTACCTATTTCTTCCATCAATCTCATATTTGACCCTGAATACTCATTTGTTCTGAAGTGTCTTCTTCCTTGTTGATAACTTGACAAGGGACCATGTATTGTTCTTTTCAAGTGAGCTCAACTCATCCTCCATAGAAGTCTTCCACTATATGAAGTCCTTCATCATCAAGACTTCAGGATAAGCCTTTAGTTTTACATTTTCAGTTAACAACAAATAATTTGATGAAGGAGAATATCTTGCTGAAGATCTCATTTCTCGAGTGATCTTCAGAGAGTTTCCAAAGTTAAAATTTCACTCTGAGTGTCTTGGGCTTCACTACTTTCATCTGAGAATTTGCTCGTGCTCACTCAGGACCCAAGCTTGGTATCTGAAACGACTATGAGGTTAAAGGGAGCTCGTACCCACAACTTAAAAATCCTTAAACTTATATATCTTGTTAATAAGTAGCTTGGTTCGAAATCCAAATGCTTATTGAACATGTGAATACGGGGGTTTAAGCCGGAAGTGTATATTTTCAAGTTTGTGTGCGCGATCGGGTTCCCATTTTGGATATAGTCTCACTTATCGAATTTGACCATATCAAGTTGTCTTAGTATGGATCAATATGATCGCTCAAATAACAAAGTTACAGTTTTCTCATAGTATTCTCGAGACACCAACTTAATAAAAAATATAATAATAAAATAATCCATTTGGTATGATTTTGTGAGCCTGGGAAGAATGCATGGATAACGTGGATTCCAAACTAGAAAAGCCAATATAAATATCATTAAACACTCAAAAGGTCGTAGCCGCATGTGCACATTAAACCGTCCAATCAACACTAATCCCGATACCCTTTTGAGCACCTTCTGTTCCCATGAAAGCTTGCTTTCACAGCAATCGAAAACCATAAGTTTTCACAATTTCCATTTATTAAAAGGTATTTTCGTTACATATTTACGGGTCAATTTTTTTTTTTCAGATTATATATAGGATTTTACACCTAATTTATCTAGAATGAAAAGAGTAGCAGAGGCGTTCCCACCGTGTGCGTAGATGAAGGATTCAAAGTATACGCTCATCGCCATTAGTGCTTAGTCCAGATACGTGTTGCTTGTTATCTACGTTAGCTTTAGGCTGCACCGCCGCCGTCGTCACCGGCCGTCAACTTTCTAACTCTATATAAACAATTCACACCCCAACCAGAATGATTGATGATATCACCCTACTAAAAAGTAGCACAACCACAAACCACTAACTCAAGTCGGTGCCTACGTAAGTGGTTGTTCTGTGCGAGTCATGTCATCATCAAACGGTGGCGTTCCGCCAGGGTTCCGGTTTCACCCCACCGACGAAGAGCTTCTTCATTTCTACTTGAAAAAGAAGATTTCCTTTGAAAAGTTTGACATGGATGTCATTAGGGAAGTCGACTTGAACAAGATTGAGCCATGGGACCTCCAAGGTGAACTTTTTTCTTTTTCTTTTCTTGATTTTTATGGTGTCGATGTAACTTGCTGAATTTTACTTTGGAAAGTTTCTATAGAGAGATGTAAGATAGGGTCATCGCCGGAAAATGAGTGGTACTTCTTCAGCCACAAGGATAAGAAGTATCCAACTGGGTCGAGGACCAACAGAGCAACGAACGCTGGATTCTGGAAGGCAACGGGACGAGACAAATGCATCCGTACCACCTTCAAGAAGATTGGTATGAGGAAAACACTAGTTTTTTATCGCGGGAGAGCTCCCCATGGCCAAAAGACTGATTGGATCATGCACGAGTATCGCCTTGAAGATACCGATGACCATCATGACCCTCTCAATCCCATTCCGATTTCGTCTCCAGTAAGTTGAATTCGTTTCCCTCTTGTTACCTGTGGTCGTAAGTTTGAGACTTAAGCTAATAGACTGCGCATTCCGTTATTTATACTTGTCGTACATTCTAACAGGAGGATGGGTGGGTGATTTGTCGAGTTTTCAAGAAGAGAAACTTATTCAAGGTTGGGGGAAACGAAGCATCGAGTGGTAGCATAGGGTTAGAACGACTCAACAACAACCACAACCAACCTCGTCAATTCCCATACGGTCATGACAATCATCAGTATCTAGAATATCAACAACAACAGAACTTCGATTTAGGCCTCAACTACAATCATCAACACCCTCACCTTATGCCCACCCACAAGCCTCTTGGATATGGTTTCTTGAATCTACCCTCCGAAGATTCACCAATCATGGTTAGACAGCTGATGTCAAACCCTAGAGAATGTGATAGTGGAAGTTGTGAGAACCCGCTCGATGTAGGGTACCAAGCTTGTGAGCCTGGTTTAGAGGTCGACACATGTGAACCAGCTCAAATCATGGCTAATGCTAATGTAAGAGAAGAAACATTGAACGGGTGGGGAATGATTGATAGGCTTGTAACTTCGCATATTAGTCAACATAACGAGGACGTCAATTCGACAAAAGGGATGTTGAGATATCGAGATGATGCAACATCATCTTCATCGATGCAACACATCAATCAGCTGTCCTTGCGAGGAGAGACGGACTTTTGGGGCTATGGAAAATAGCCCCATAGAAATATGCGATGTCGATTTTATCTTAAAACGATTACATATATACATTGATCGAAGCATGGTTCAGAGCGAAGATGACTCGTAACCCTTGAAACTACTGATTGTTTGATTATTAATTACAATATTATTTATGTCTTTAACTTCGTATAATTTGACATAATTTTGTCAAAATTAATTGAATGTCATAGAAATTTATTTCTGAGTCGGCGTATATTTATGTTAATTGAATGTACAACTATTTTCACAGTTTGGACAATGTTTTTATGGTTGTATATCATGCAAGTCATGGCTTTCCTATCATCCTATGTCTTCCTTTGCTTATGTTTTGTAGCAGTTAGATGGTGAAAACCGACAAAGGATGTTTTTTGTTCAAAGCCTGAGCAAGCATTTTTTAGGCCTTAACATGATATCACATCCGCAAACCACTGAGGCGATGATAAAGGAACTCATATATATTTTCATAATCTACTAAGACGTTTTCCTTAGAAGATTGCATACTAGAATCTTATTATCAATATTATTAAAAACCAATATCATGAACAGTTACATCACGATTTAACTTCTACACTACTAGAAAACAGGCATTTAACGACAGACGAATTATGACTTACAAAATGTCAGTCATAAAAGTCTGTCATCTTTTACGATTTACGACAAACATAATTGTCTGTCATAAATCTCAGTCATCTGTTGTAAATATTTACGGCATACAACATGTATGTCATGAAAAACTGTCTTAAATGAAAAAAAAAGCGCGTAATAATTTTTCCAAAATTTAAACACTGACACTGATTCACGAGAAGTTTCCATATATTTCCCTTTTCCCTATTTTCGCGCATTTCTCCTCACAACCCTAAAGTTTCGGCCGCCTCTCCCCCTTTCTCCTTCCTGATGTCGTCGATTACCTCCAATACCGGCGTCGACTACCTGCGTCGATAACCTCCAATGCAGGCGTCGATTACCGATCACAACTCCAAAGCTGCATCATCCTTCCCATGTTTCTCCTTCCTGTTGCTGTGGGAGATCGACTTGGAAACGGAAGGGTGTGATGATATCTACAGCAGCGCCTTTGATATCCCCCACATCAGAATCGGGCCATCGCCTTTGTCGTTTGCTTCCATGCCACCACCATAGCCGCAGACTGCTACTTTCCGATCAGAATCATGTAAAGACTTGGAGTTTCGAACCTTAATCCCCCACGTCCAACGATTTAAGAACACTAAAGTCTCACGATTTCAGGTTTGCTCCCCACTGCCACCACAGTTGTCGGACTGTTTCTTACCCGTCAAAATCAGCTAAAGAATCCGATTTTAGAACCCTAAATCACCACGAAATCAGAACCCTGAATCCTCATGATTTCAGGTTTGCACCCCCACCCCCACCACAGCCACTAGACTACTCATTACCCGCCTCAGCTCCAACCATCGTTCAGGGTTTGAAATTTGGGCGACTTTAGATTTACATCAATTTCATATATCAAAGTTCGGGTTTAGACTTCAGAGGTTTATATGGCTGAAAAGGTTTCTAATTTACATCTATTTCTACTTTCATCAGGTTAGAATGGTTTTCATCAGGTTAGTATTACATACATTTCTGTTTTCAGCGCATGATTTTCTTTAAATTTGAATGTGTTCTTGAGATTATAGAAACTCATTCATCCTAATCGGATCTTTCAGCTAGAATCTTGATTGTTAAAGATGTTAAAGCAGCGGAAATCCAGGTATTATTATTTCTTTATTTTTCATTTATTATTTAGTTTAACTTTTTATTACTTGTTTAATATAAATCCAGTTTTCAACTGTAAACCAAAGTAAGTATCCTAAATCTACATACCAAAAGCATTTCCTTCCTTCCTTTTACCCGTTTAGTTTTGTTCATTCTAATCTTTTTGTATAACAATGAAATCTAATTAACTTAACAAAAGGATGATTGTTTTCAGTTGATTATTGTTGTGGTTCCGGTGGTCATTCTTAATTAGATGCATAAGCAGGGATGAGGCTGCCTTAGTTGTGGCTCAGACGGTATAATACCTCTTGCTCTTATGTGAATTCATCTTTCCAACCAAATTTATTTTTAAAAAAGTTCAAATTTTCATAGGTTTTTAAGGTTTATACGAAAATGCACCAAATATGCACATGTTAATGCTCATCTTGCCATCTTAGCAGCTATTTGTTATGTCAGCAAGTTTGTTGGGAAGTAGCTGACTAGTTGGGTATGATCGTTTCTGAGTTTAATTACTGATTTGTGGAATCAGGTACTCCATTATGATGATGAGAGGAAGTTCAACAAAGATATTACGGTTGGCCTAATTCGTAGAGAATTACTAAACCTTACCAAGTATGATGTCCACATGGCCAAGTTTATTGATGGAAGAAAACATGGTATTTCTAAACAAGACCTAGTGTTATCTAAACAACAATTCTTATTGTAGTGAACTTTACAAATTTTACATAGGCTCTTGTTGTACAAATCTCTTTATAGGCCTAGTAAATTGTCATTTCATCACAGCCATACTTTAACTATATATTCACAAGGGCAACAACGAAAAAATTTTCCCTTGTTCAAACACCAGAAGCCAATGATGCAAGAGTACTTCCTAATGTGGTTAACATACTGGCTAAGGTTTGATCTTGCTCTTATTTCCTTCTATAAAGATGCATCAGTACTTCATATCAACTTTCATGCTAACTTTATTGTTATTGTGGAACAAGTGACTAACCATCTTGTAGCCAACAAGGATGATGACGAAGTATTGATATATGTTGAACCACATCCTCATGGTTTCCATTGCAGGTGTCAACTTCTGGCTTGAACCTGGCCTATTGGCTTTCATATGGGTGATCTGGAATAGAAGAAACAATTTCGTCTTCAACCTTAGTGCCAAACAACAACAATATGGCGAGTGACATCAAAATGCTTTCCTTTACCTAGTTGGAATGTAGAGCTAGAAATGGCAATTGTATTACATGGTGATCTTGGTGTAATAACTCGAAGAATGAGTGCCTTAAATTCCTTACCAATTATAGTAATACGTAACTCATAATAGCAATATATTTACAATTATTTACCATTTGAACGCTTCTTTGTAATTGACAAAGTATGTTTTATGCAATGGATTGTTTTTGTGTGTATGTGATACTTTATATTATGTTATTAGACATTAAATGTGATTTAATTTGAACATTAGTAAATTTAGAATTTTTTTTACAAAATTGGCTGTCATAATTGTATGTAATGAGTTAAAAAAAGTCAATAATTACGACCTACAAAATGTCAGTTATAAATGTATGTCTTGAATGTCTGTCATAAATGTCAGTCGTAAATTTATGATAGACAAATGTCTGTCATGTTTCATTTATGACTGGGGCTTTAGTGACAGACACATATTTGTCATCTATACCCTTTAATGACTAACATTGTCTGTCATTAAAGGCCCTTTTTCTAGTAGTGCTACCACTTCATGTTTTTACTTCTTCTCCCCTCTTTCTCTTTACGATTACCTCACCACGAGCATCCTCCTGAATGTCTCCGCTGACCAACACCACCCAATACGCAACAGCTGGCTACGCCCATCACCCCTGCTCTGCGGTGCCTTCTCTCTTAACCACCAACACCACCCCTGCCTTCTCTATTAACCACCATATTCTGCCTTCTCCGTTCGAATTAAATTAGGTACCTTTTTATGATTCAATTGGGCTCTTCTTTTAAAATCTATGGTGTGTTCTGTAAAATACTAACGAGCCCTAGAATAAGGTTATCAAGATCAAGATCTAGTGTGGTTTCAATGTTGGTTTACATAAACGTAGTTAGAGAAATATGCTTCTAAAACTATTGTTTTAACTTATTCTTGTTGGGTCTAAAAGTCATATATCTCACGAGGCATTTATGTTTTACGTATTTTTGTTTTAATGCTATGTACCTCAGGTTCAGGATGATTGGCATTGAATGATAAAAGGGATGAATTTAGAAGCTGTTATGTGGATTATATATAGAAAAGATGATGAGAAGATAGTATTATCCCTAATGCGGTATAGTTATGATATGTAATTGAGAGGCATTGTGTTTATGGTTTAGAATAACCCTTGTAGCTGTACTGTAAAGTTTTGATTTGTCCCGTATTTTTAGGCTATTTTTGATTGAGTCGAATCTATATGGATTTTATCCAATTAGCCCAGTGGTCATGCCGAATCTTTGGTAGAAATGTTAAATGATTACGGGACGTTAGCTTTGAGATGTTTTATTGCTTTACTATGGTTGTGTTGATATAAGTTTGCAACCCTCAATGTTTAAATAATTTTGAACTTAATTGTTTTGATTTGGGACCAAAAAGTTTTAAATCATGGTTTAATGACTAAGTGAAAAGTTTTACTATGGTTGTATTGTTTTTAATGACTTTCGACTTAGCTGGGAAGAGGTATCGGGTTATATACCCGCTGAAGGGTTTCTATGCAATCAATGAACAAACAAATACTTATGGTTCACATGCAACCCTAAAAGATCTATGTTTTCTTCTATGAAGATTATGAACTAAAACCTAAGGGAAACATTTTAATTCTAAAGATCAAATTGAGAATACCAACCTTTTGATCTTATGATCCTGAAGCAAGCAGCAAAGGAAACCTGCCTTAAATGCAAGTCACACCCAAAGCAATGGAGAAGACAGTCCAGCAGAGTAATCACAGTGAGAGTTGGCGCAGGAAATAAGGGTGCCAGGGGGTTCCTTTTATAGCCTCCTAGGGTTATAGCCGAAACCCTAAGGAGCCTCCAAAGTGGGCAAGCCTGTTGATCACTTGGACCAGATCCCCACACCCTAATTAGGGTTTTCGCCAACCCTAGAGAAGCCTCCAGGGTGGTGCCACTTTTTAGCCCCTGGACTTTTCTTTGCCAGTTATTCAACTATTGAATAAATACAAACCAGTCCCTGCACTTTCAATTAATTAATTTAATCACTAAATTAAATCCAATTAATTCTAGATTAAATCTTAATTAATTATTACAGATTCTAATTAATATATTAACACTTAAATATATTAATAAACCATTTAATTAATTCTATTGATTTATTAAACAATTAATAAATCAACCTTTTACTCTATTGAACTCTATCCTAACCTCCAGCTATGAGGGCAACCCAAATGGACTTATGCTTCAATTAACAAGGTAGACACAATTATAAGTCATGGCTTAGACACCTAATCCAACAGTCTCCCACTTGGATAAGTCTATGACTTTAATTGTCCTTTCACCTTCTGATTAATATCAGTTTCCTAGAAACTATTTATGAACTCTTACCCACTCAGTTCTGTCCAAAGATAAGTGATCAGATAATCCTCCGTCCAACAAGATATTTTCAGACTCAAGACATGGATTAGTATCAATCTTGGTCTGATACTCTGTTTCTCGATTTCTGATTTGCTTATGACTTTAATACTGCTAATTGAAAACATCAATTCAGTCCCAGTTGGCCAACACTTTTAGTCAACTTCAAATCATCGAGAGGCCTACAGATATCTGTTGCCCCATCGGGTTAGGGGACGGATAAGTTTCGACTTATATGTATGTATATTTTACCAGTTAGAATACTCACAACAGTGCGTTTTATAGCACCGATTTATCAGCATGTTTTCGCACTATCAATGAGCAACCGACTTGCAAATTACAGACCATATCTCTCCACTTTAATATCAAAAGATATTATCGTCTTAACATTGCTCGTGATGTAATCCATGAAGCAATCTGTTAAGCGTGGGTTTATCCAATACTCAAATCTCTATTTTCTAAGTACTCATGAATGTTGTAGCAGTCTTACTGCATTGTCTAACTCCTTAGACAATCTACAACCTATTCATGACAGTCTTCGTTCACACTTACTCCATAACAGTATGATCGACTGTGGAATTTCAAATAATCTAATTATTTAGGAAGTTAAACATGCAAATATAGAAACATAATAATAAACAATTGACAAAGGCAGTAACAATACTCATTTATAAATCTCCATTATAAAATCACCAAGTCAATTACATTTATACTGTTACAAGTTCAAAATTCTATCTAATTACTAAAACTAATATCATCCTTCAGTCCAATGCTCCGAGCATGCTGATTGTGCTTGATCCTACTCAGTGCCTTAGTCAAAGGATCTGCAGGATTGTCTTCTGATGATACTCTCTTAACCAGTAAGTGACCTTCTTCTATGCGATGTCGAATGTAATGGTACTTTCTGTCGATATGCATGGACTTTCCATGATCTCGCAGTTCTTTTGTCAAAGCGACCGCTCCTTTATTATCGCAGAACAGTTCCATCGGCTCCTGAATGCTCGGGACAACTCCAAGGACACCGATAAAGTTCTTCAGCCAAGCCGCTTCCTTAGACGCTTCACTCGCTGCAATGTACTCTGATTCGCATGTTGAATCAGCCACCGTTTCCTGTTTGGAACTTTTCCAAGTGACCGCTCCACCGTTCAAAAGAAATACCCAGCCCGACTGGGACCGACCATTGTCCCTATCTTTCTGGAAGCTGGCATCTGTATATCTACCCACTTTCAAGTGATCACTGCCACCAAGGACTAATACCATATTCTTTGTCCTTCGCAGATACTTGAGTATGTTTTTAACCGCTATCCAGTGTGCCTTTCCAGGATTGCCCTGGTACCGACTAACCATGCTCAATGCAAAGGATGCGTCAGGGCGAGTACATGTCATACCATACATGATCGACCCTATTGCCGAAGCATAAGGCACCCGACTAATCTCAGCTATTTCCTCATCGGTACTCGGGCTTTGAGTCTTACTCAATTTGGCATTACTTTGGATTGGTAGTTCTCCCTTTTTGGAATTTTCCATGTTAAATCTTTTTAACACCTTTTCCAAATATGCACACTGACTTAGACCTATTAACTTTCTCTTTCTATCCCTTAGTATTCTTATCCCGAGAATATAAGCAGCTTCTCCAAGGTCTTTCATGGCGAAACATTTCCCGAGCCAAGACTTGACATCTTCCAAGGTCGGAATGTCGTTTCCCATGAGCAGTATGTCATCAACATACAGCACCAGAAAAGTGACTATACTCCCACTAGGCTTGACATATACACAGGACTCATCTTCACTCCTAGAGAAACCAAACTCTTTGACTTTCTCATAGAAGCAGAGATTCCAGCTGAGAGATGATTGCTTCAACCCGTAGATTGATCTTCCAAGCTTACATACTTTATCAGGATGTTTTGTGTCTACAAAACCCTCTGGCTGATTCATATAAACATTCTCAGTCAGTTTCCCGTTAAGGAAGGCGGTTTTGACATCCATCTGCCAAATTTCATAATTGTGAAATGCAGCTATGGCAAGCATTATCCTGATTGACTTAATCTTGGCTACTGGTGAGAAGGTTTCATCATAGTCAACCCCCGGGGTTTGAGTGAATCCCTTCGCAACCAGCCGAGCTTTATAAGTATGTACTTTACCATCCATGTCGGTCTTCTTCTTGAAGATCCATTTGCACCCGACTGTCTTTCGACCCGGTACATTGTCAACCAAGTTCCAAACTTGATTGTCATACATGGACTTAATCTCGATGTTCATTGCCTCTTTCCACTTGGTAGACTCGGGGCCCGCCATTGCTTCGCGGTAGTTAGCTGGCTCATCCAAATTAGTCAATGTACAATCACTGACCAACGTGTCACCGTCCGAAGTAATATGGAAACCATAAAACTCGAGCGGCATGCTAACTCTACCCGAACGCCTAAGGGGCAATAAGATGTCGGTGGGTCCAACAGGAACTTCTTCCTCATGTTGGTTGCTAGTTTCTTCTAAGGTTGTTTCATCGGGCGTCTCCTGAATTTCTTCGAGATCGATCATACTCCCACTGTCCTCTTTGGATATGAGTTCTCTCTCTCGAAAGAACCCCTGTCTTCCTACAAAGACCACGTCCTCGCTCGATCTGTAGAACAAGTATCCAAATGACTGTTTCGGGTATCCGATGAAGAAATACCTATCACTTCTTTCTGTGAGCTTGTCTGAAGTCTCTCGTCTCACGAAAGCTTCACAGCCCCATACTTTGATGTGTGCTAACGAGGGATCTTTCCCCGTCCACATCTCGTGCGGTATTTTCGCAACCTTCTTAGTTGGGACAAGATTTAGGATATGGGTGGCAGTCTCTAAGGCATACCCCCAGAAATGGATTGGAAGTGAAGCTCGACTCATCATGGAACGAACCATGTCCAACAAGGTTTAGTTTCGCCTTTCAGCAAAACCATTCAACTGAGGTGTTCTTGGAGGCGACAACTGTGAAACAATTCCACATTCCTTGAGGTAATCCAGAAACTCGATACTAAGATACTCACCGCCTCTGTCGGATCTAAGCATCTTTATCTTTCTGCCCAACTGATTTTCTGCTTCATTTTTGAACTCTTTGAACTTTTCAAAGGTTTCTGACTTGTTCTTGATTAAGTAGATATACCCATATCTACTAAAATCGTCAGTAAAGGTCACATAGAACCGCGTGCCATCTTTTGTGGTTGTTCTGAAGAGACCACACACATCTGTGTGTATGATATCCAACAAACCTTCACCTCTTTCAAAGGAACCTTTGAATGGTGATTTTGTCATCTTGCCAAGCAAGCAAGATTCGCATACATCATCCGACCCGAGGTCGAATGATTCCAACACTCCATCCTTTTGGAGTTGGGCGATGCGTTTCTTGTTGATATGGCCAAGGCGACAGTGCCACAGACATGCCTTTTCTATACCGCTTGAAGAATCAATAGCTGAAACATTTTTACCATAATTATCAACACACATAATAGATTCATACACTCCATTACAAGGCATAGCATTAAATATAAAAACATCATTTTTGAAAACAGAAATTGAACCATTCAATTTATTTAATTTATAATAAAAGCCCTGTTTGAACAATGCATGAAAAGAAATTGTGTTCTTTGCCATATCAGACGCATGGCAACAATTATGTAAATCTAATCTAACTCCACTACTAAGCACTAGTCTATAGACACCGATCTTGGTAACAGGTGACGTTCGCCTATTGCCCATGACCAGGTTCAATCTACCGTCCTCCAGCTCCCTACTTTCCTCTAGGCCCTACAAATCAGAACATATATGAAAACCACATCTTGTATCAAGGACCCAAGAACGGGAAAAAGATGAGTTATTAGATATAGAATATGTACCTGCTTGTGATGGCTTTACTTTGCCATCCTTGATGTCTTGTAGATACCTGGGGCAGCTTCTCTTCCAGTGACCCTTCTCCTTGCATTAGAAACAGTCTGCTTCTTTGGGGTTCGTGACGTGTGGAATGCCGGAAGACTTAGCTCTCGGGGCACTGCTAGATGTCCCGACATGAGTCTTTTCCCTCCAGTTTTGCTTTGGAGGGCCCTTCCTTTTCTTTCCCTTGCCAGATCCAATAGCTAGGACAGGCGGGTTGACCGAGAGCACACTTTTCCCTTTCATCCCGTCCTCAGCAGTACGAAGCATGCGGTGGAGTTCAGCCAAAGTCGCCTGACTATTGTTCAAATGATAAGCCAGCGTGAACTGGTCATAAGAACTCGGTAGAGAATTCAGCACAATGTCAACTGCTAAATCCTCATGAACAGGGATCTCCAGCTTTCTAAGCCTTTCAACATAGCCTTGCATTCTTTGCACATGAGTGCAGATGGACTCTCCATCCCGAGGCTTGCCATTAGTGAAAGCTTTAACCACCTCACTCCTTTCGATGTGCTCCTGCTTGCGGAACTTTTCCGCGAGCTCTTTGTGTATCTCGTAAGGCCAGTAGTCCTTATAAATACGCTGCAGTTCAGGGTTCATGGTGGCGATCATAATGCAGGCCACTTTGTTCGCATCATCTGAGTTTTTGGTGTACGAGGCGATTTCCTCGGGAGTAGCGGTATCTGGGTCAACCTCAACTAGCTCGGTTTCCAGAACATACTCTTTGTGTTCAAACCGTAGAGCCATTTTGATGTTGTGGATCCAGTCATTGTAGTTAGTGCCGTCCAACGTCACTTTTGAGCATAATGACAGAATCGAGGTGACATTACCGGGATTTGAGTGGGGAACGGATTGGTCAGAAGACATCTGAATAAGAAGAAGGTAGTTTTAATTAGACATTTATTAAATAATCCTTATATTCACCCAATAATAAATATAAGGCTAGGATCCTACAATAACAATCTACAATATCGAAAAGAGATGTCGTAATCTTTATTGCAAATTTTATAAGGTAGGCGAATGACGATTCAACCAATTCCACCACGGAAAATAATCTAATTATAATGGAATTCCTAGTTTCTTTTGAGATTTATCGAACTGTTCGATAGCATGTTTTAATCTCGGGAATGCCCCGCTCGTTTGTGACTAGGATACCGAGGATCACAAACCGGGTGTGAATAACCATGCAAATTGCTCGGTACTCTTGAAGTCAATTGTCATCTCTAATTAACGTACCGGTTAACCACACACGCTACGTTAATAATGACAAAATCAAGAAACCCATTGCGACTCTTTGCGAACCCTAGTTGACGTGTCGGTTAACCACACACGCTCCACCAACGTTCCACAAAGTGCAATGTGCAATTTCATGGATTAGCACCGATTCACATTTTTAAACCTAAAGTAACTAGATTGGGATTTGTTTAAAGTTCTAGTACTTTCAATTATAGCATTATACTTTTAAGAGGCTTTAGCGGTTCTATCAAACCCGTTCGGCTAACGACACTCGACTGACCAAGAGAGCGGTGGGTAAGAGTAGATACCCACTAGACTGCCGTTTTATAGGCAGTCGCCTTATACCCTCTTTATAGGATAGTTTTGTGAATGAGGCCTACTAACGGTAAGACTAACCTTTTAATCTTATATATAAATATTAACTTTTAATCATAAATATATAAGATATATTTTAATCTTATTAAAATATTTTAGAATTAATTTATTCAGAATTTTCGCTAATTTATTCTATTTTTCAAAAATTTTAAATTAATCCTTTAAGCTGATTTAATTTATCTTTTAATTAACAATTGATTAAATTAATTAAATCTAAGATAGATAACACAAATTAATCAAATTAATTTACCTACCCTAAACCCCTAATGGATCGAAAATTGCAAGCAAGGGTTTAAGTGTTCCAGTTATTTCATATATTCAATTACCAAAAATAACAACATACTTTCCAAAGCAAGCAAAAAGGGGGACCATAGGGGTTGGCGGCTAGGGTTAGGAAACCCTAGCCTTGAATTCGATCTTAGGCCATTCCAAGAAGTGTTTTTCGCAAAAACACTTAAGGCACAAACTGTTCAAATCAAATCACAAGAAAACAAGCTAGCTCTGATACCACTGAAGGGTTTCTATGCAATCAATGAACAAACAAATACTTATGGTTCACATGCAACCCTAAAAGATCTATGTTTTCTTCTATGAAGATTATGAACTAAAACCTAAGGGAAACATTTTTAATTCTAAAGATCAAATTGAGAATACCAACCTTTTGATCTTATGATCCTGAAGTAAGTAGCAAAGGAATCCTGCCTCAAATGCAAGTCACACCCAAAGCAATGGAGAAGACAGTCCAGCAGAGTAATCACAGTGAGAGTTGGCGCAGGAAATAAGGGTGCCAGGGGGTTCCTTTTATAGCCTCCTAGGGTTATAGCTGAAATCCTAAGGAGCCTCCAAAGTGGGCAAGCCTGTTGACCACTTGAACCAGATCCCCACACCCTAATTAGGGTTTTCGACAACCCTAGAGAAGCGTCCAGGGTGGCGCCACTTTTTGGCCCCTGTACTTTTCTTTGCCAGTTATTCAACTATTGAATAAATACAAACCAGTCCATGTACTTTTAATTAATTAATTTAATCACTAAATTAAATCCAATTGATTCTAGATTAAATCTTAATTAATTATTATAGTTTCTAATTAATATATTAACACTTAAATATATTAATAAACCATTTAATTAATTCTATTGATTTATTAAACAATTAATAAATCAACCTTTTACTCTACTGAACTCTATCCTAACCTCCAGCTATGAGGGCAACCCAAATGGACTTATGCTTCAATTAACAAGGTAGACATAATTATAAGTCATGGCTTAGACACCTAATCCAACACCCACGTGGGTGGAGGTCGTAAGTTCTACTCCGACTAACGCCCATGTGGGGGATTTTCCTAGGTGAGGTGGTCAAGGGGGAGCAAATGGAGGCGATTGCGGCCTACCCGGATATTGAATCCGCTCTAACGTTCTAGAGTACTCCAAATTATTATCCGCCGGTTCCAAAAAAAATGTTTTTAAAAGAATGAAACTTTTACTTCACGATGTTTTATAAATTATTCCACCAATTAAGGTGTATATTAGTTGGGGTGTTACAACAGGCACCCAATATACCATACATATCGTCAAACCATCTAGATTCTTTTAGATCATAATCTTCAACAAAAGATTTCCACCTTTCTTCAAATTCAATTTCCTCCAACTTTGAATTCCAAACAAGCGAATTAAATCTCTTTTTGAACTAAGAATCGTTGAAAATATCAATAATAACTTACAAATTGCTGAAAAAGGATAATCAACTTAGTTTGTTACAAATGTTGTAAAAACATCATTAGAAAAATATAACATATAATGCATACCTTGTTTTGAAGTTTGATGTGATATGCCACATACAAAGCCTATGAATAGATTTGTTGAAAACATTTTGAATGGCAATTTTCATTGTCGCATCTTGATCTGACAAAACCAATCTAGGTTGTTTCTTGAAAGCTCTGAAAAACATTCAAAAAGCCATACATACGACTTGTCATCTTCTATGCTCGACAAACCAACACCAAAAGTAACGCAACATTTATGGTTATCAATACCGATAAAGGGTACAAAAACCATATTTTGTCTGAAAATGTGAAATAGGTTGGTATTATGACAATATACAATAATTTAGAACATGGTGAACTTTAATCTGAAATGAGATAATCATAATTTACTGGTTGGTGCGAATGTGGCATCAAATGAGAGAATATCATCAAATTCCTTATAGTGTAACTTCGCTGTTTCATCAGCCTAAAATATGGCATCTAACTTCTTGTTGTCACATTTAAACTCAAATGAAAAATTAGAAACATGATTCATCATGGCAACCATCTGGACACAAAAAATTTAGCATCAGTACCACGCAAATGCCAATTCAAATCACGTGTAAAATTCTTGAAATCAATAACATTTCCACCAAGAAAAAAATATCCTCCATGAAAATCAAAAAACAATCTATTGGCCTTCGTAGCTCCGATATTATGGCTCGTCGTATTGAAAATGAATGATTTTTTTTGCATAAAATCAAGTTTCCGTTTCATTTTAGAAAGATGCATGTTCTCTTTTGTGAACAACGGATGGTTATGCCTATATTCCACATCATATATTTCGAATAACATAGTACCAGGAATAACTCAACATTTAATACCAGCCACACACCTAATACAATGCATGTCAACCCTTTTCTTAATCCTACAGTTAGAATCCAATGTATATTGGAAAGAAACATCAGGATCTCCTTCACCATTGCACACAAAGTATATTAATGAAACAAACCCGTTAATCTTCTTTTTAGTAGTTTTCTAGACATCAAATCCACTTTGTACAACATAAAAATATTACATGGTGTTTACATGATCATAAGAATGTTATTCTGCCCACATAGCAGGTCTTATATCATCGGGAACATTAGGTATCCAATATGTATGATCGCCAGGGGTTGAATATTGGTTGATATTACAAGACTCGATACTCATAACATCTTACCGGAATTTGATTGATACAATAATTTTTAAACGAAATATAATCTTATCGGAATTTGATTGATACATCTACACGACACTTATAACATCTTCTTCATTTGTACCGATGCTTGGGTTCATGATGGAAGTTTCCATACAACCAGTGTTGACATTAACATTGGGGGAACCAAGTTATCATTTTCAACTCCTGTTAACACTATGTTTTTATGATCCATTAACTGAAAATATTGATTCTTTATGTTATTCTAGACTAAATCTATATTATTAAAGATAACAAACTATCAATAAAATCACATAAAATGATATAAAACATAATGATTCAACTGAAAATATCTCATTTCAATGAAATACTTACTGATAACAATACTTAAAATGAAAAAACAGCTTAACTGAACGTCATAATGTTCTTCAAAATCAAACCGTTTGCATTCTCCTTATTCTTCTTCTTCAATGGGTAGTTCCTCGAATCGTTGTAGCCGACTTCACGGCAAATTGAACATGAACGAGGAGCCCTAATGCGACTACCGTTAAGAATATTTGTATTTTTATTTGGACTCACAGCGTTGGAACAATTCATTGAATTCATCATTTGATTCGTAAGACACAAATTTATATATTATTGAAACATATAACAATGATGTTGATGATGATAGAGATTTAAGGAAACTGAAATATAATGCTTAATTAATGAGATCGTGCCAACTAATGATATGATGCAATACGACTATATTAACCTTTCGAGTCTTCTACTAATCATATCATAACCATTGGATTTATCTTGAATGTAAGGCCATATTTGGTTCCTTAGTTTTTACAGTAAAACTAGTTCTTATATGATCATTATATATATATATATATATATATATATATATATATATATATATATATATATATATATATATATATATATATATATATATATATATATATATATATATATAATGATCATATATAGATGATATATATATATATATATATATATATATATATATATATATATATATATATATACATATATTTATAGTCTCTAATCAAATTCATACCATATGAATTTAAAACTTCATTATTTTCTCCAAAATAATATTAAAAAGTTTATGAATATTTCAATGAATAAGTTCACATAAATATTCAAGGGGTATTTTATTGATTTACGGTGTGACCTTAATGAATTATATGTTCTTGGCAATATCATTTTATATTGACTCTTGGGCATATAGGTCCAACACAAACATGCAATAGAATATTATACATTAAAATACATATCATCTTCTCCCGCTAGATGATCCATGCACAAGAGTTTTAGCAACTAAAATAAAAGTCAAGAAGATGAAGAGATAGACCTTTTCTTGTGTTGGAGGATACAAAGGGTAATACCTCTATCGTTAACCCAAAGTTCCAAACATGCAAGAATATTCTCCAAATCTTCATGTAGCTCTCAAGGACACCAAGAACACACACTATGTGTGTGTTTGATTCACTTAAAGAGAGTGAGAGGAGAGAGACTCGAGAATCAGAGAGATAGACTCGAGAATCAGAGAAAAGGGGAAAAATATAGCTTATTGGTGTGTGGTGAGACTCATATCTCTTTCTTATGCATGCACTCTCATTTGTAGGTAGAATGCTTGTAAATATAAGAAAACTTTATACACCAACAAAGTCAAAAGTAATGAGTGCATCCATGCAAAACTTACACTCTAATCCCTCAATTTTGAATAGTTACAAGCTACAACTTTAACTAATCAAATATGACTAAAATAGTCTCTCTTTTAATTTCTAATTTCTAATTAACCCACAATGGGCTTAATAAACTAGCTTTTATTTCTTGTATATATTGTTTGGACTTTGTGTGCAACCCAATAGGAAATATGCAATGGTTTGTTAGATCTATATACTCAAAAATCATTATAGAATGATATTGCTAATAACATATGATTCTATATGGTCACACCTTTATCAACTTGGTACTTATTGAATATTTATTAAGTATTTGATAGTTAATAAATAAATTTAACTCTTGCATATAATTAGAGAATAATTATTGTTTTATGAAAATAATAATTAAAAGGGATCAAACTAGTTATTATATCATATGATATGATATATTAAGTCATGTACAAGTTTTTGGACATTTTGGATTCCACTAACTTATACATGATACATTATTATTTAAAGGGAGGGCTTGCCACATCTCCTTTGTCCTTTTCTCTTGATTGGCCGAATTATACATGGTGCGGGTGGAGGTTGCTTGTCAACCTTCTCCTTACACATCACATACCTCTTAAAGACCATTTCTTTGCATTTAATGAAAGTATGGGACATGGGACATACATGTAAGTATTGAAAGGTTTTCTGCAAATCTATGAACTAAAACCCTAAGTTCACATGAAACATAGATTGGATCTATGTTTTCTAACTTTGAACATATAATAATTCCTAAAGGCCAAACAAAAATTACTAAAAGAAATAATAAAGAAAAACTAACCTTTTAGTTGTTTCTTGCAAGGTTAGCAACACAAATGCCTTGCCTCAAATGGAGTCACACCTAGAAGTTGGGGAACTCGAAAAGCCAGGGAGAGGGAGAAAAACCCTTAAAATTCCGTGGTCCTTATGGGGTAATGGGGCTCCCTATTTATAGCCTCAAGGGTTTAACAGATAAGCCTTACAGATAAGCCTTATTCGAATTCAAACCAGATAAACCTTTTATCTTTAAATTCAAACCCTTATTTATCTATATATATAATTCGAAAATTATGGATATAAATATCCTAATTTTCGTTCTCCATATATATAATATAATTATCTATTGCTCAACTATTGAACAATTACAAATCAGCCCCTGCACCTTTAATTAATTCAATTAATCACCAAATTAATTCCAATTAATTCCAGATTAATTTCTAATTAATTAATATAGTTTCTAATTAATATATTATCACCATAATATATTAATAAACTATTTATTTTATTTCTATTGATTTATTAATCACATAATAAATCAACCTTTCTTTCTCCCGGTTTTTCTGTTCAACCTCTAGCTATGAGGGCAACCCAAATAGACTTTGCTACTATCAATTAGGTAAATACAAATTATTAGTCATGGCTTAGACACCTAATCCAGCAGTCTCCCACTTGGATAAGTCTATGACTATAATTGCTAGTTAACCTTCTAATTGACAAGCAAATTGTAGCTTCCTAGAAACTGCTGCCGAACTCTGACCTAGTCAGTTCTGTCCATAGATAAGTGATCATATGATCCTCCGTCCAACAAGATATTTTCGAACATGAGACATGGATTGAGATCAATCTCTGTCCGATACTCTGTTTCCCGATTTCCGATTTTACATATGACATAAGACTTCTAATTGAACACATCAATTCAGTCATGGCTGGCCAGCACTTTAGTCAACTTCAAAATCATCGAGAGGCCTACATATATCTGTTTCCCATCAGGGTCAATGAACGAATAAGCTTCGACTCATATGCTTATATCTTTTACCAGTCAAATCATCCACAACAACACGTTTTATAACATCGAGTTACCGATGCGGTTTCGTATTATCAATGAACAATTTCCTTGCAAATTATAACTCATATGTCTCCACTTCAAGATCATAAGATGTTATCGTCTCAACATTGCTCGTGATATAATCCATGAATCAATCTATTGAGCGTGGGTTTATCCAATACTCAAATCTCCATTTTCTAAGTACTCATGAACGTTGTAGCAATCCTATTGCTATGTCTAACTCCTTAGACAATCTACAAACCAATTCATGACAGTCTTGATTCAACACTTACTTCCCAAAGTATGAGCGACTGTGGACCTTTCTGAATAATTAAATTATTCGGGAAGTAAAACATGCAAAAGCGAAACATAAAATCTGACTGGCAGCTACTCCTGCTTATTACCAAGTCTCCACGAGGTAATCACCAAGTCGTATTGTAACACCCCAACTTCACACCATTTTTTTTACAAAGAATTCATAATACAAAACATTTAATTATAAATATGGGGTATTACTAATCTGCATCATTACCACAATTTAAACATTTTGCTACATACTTTACATAACGAAAACTATCGTCCCACGCCCGACTCTTCTAAGTCATTTCCTGATCACCTGAGTACATAACATTTAAAAAAAATAATACGTAAGACATATTGTCTCATGAGTAATATGGATTTAGACCCAAAATAGTTTTCCATATTTCAACATTCCAAATTTTCATATTATTTAATTTCCTATGAGCGCACCCATAGGTATTCCTTTTCATTTGTGAGCACATTCCTACGAGTGCACCCGTAGGTTTTATACGAGACGCACTCGTATAACTACTTCCTCAATAGCATGAAACGGATTCATCTATCAAGGTAAGACAACTACTTCGCGACGGGAGGTATCATCCCAGTAGTGTCTTTGACCACCCCTACCGCAGCAGGCCGTGATCTTTATCCGGATACTAAACAACTTATCATCATGAGCCAATCACATTATTAGTTCACTGTATTTCTGATTCTCTTTCTTTACACATTATAAGCATCTTTTTCATAAAAATACTTTTAAAGCCATAAAACCACTTTGACTCCAAAACATTTTTGAATAAAATTCATTTTTGCTATGTACTTTAAAAATCCACATAATACTCACCTTATGCGTAAAAGTAGGTCGCACACACAAGAACGTGATACTCAAGAACTCTTCTTCTTTCCCGAACCTACATTCCACATGGTACTGCTTAGAACGAATTAACGTTTACATTTATTACTTATAATTATATAAGTATACATGTATTTTCCCGATACTCGACACGTACCGTGTCCCACTATACCCTCCCTTTACCTTATAATTACATCATTGAGGTTTATTAATTATCTTTAATAAGCATATAACACCTACTACGAACTCTAAGCCGCAACCACGACCAAAACCCACAAAAGAATACTTGACAGCAAAGCTGATTTTTAGACCCACGACAAGATTTGTAATATTAAACCAATGAGAGTTTAAACATAAAATCCAATAAAAATCATGTGAAAACTAGACCCAAGCAGGATGTCACAGGGTCTAACCTCATGTCATTTTCCCCTTCCAAGAATAAACTAAAAATCACCAAAGTTGACTTATACAATCAGTTCACCCACTGAACCACCCTTGAAGAAATAATAATCGATCAAAATGGGTTAAGAACTGAATTCGGAAATTTGGTATGGACAAAATAGACTTCAAAATTGAACTAAGGCAAGTGGCCTTGCTCCCAAAAGCGTTTTGTACAATTTACAATGAATTTCTCAAGGCAGGGAACCAAATCTGACAAAACTTGGACAAGTCAGTGAATATTGCACAATTCACCTAACTTAGGATCCAAATTAAACCAAGGCCTTCTAGAACAAGAAACTAGACATGTAACCCATTCCAGAAAGGTAAAATTCACCCCAAATGGACACTCAGACGATTTTATATAAATTTAACAAAATTGGTAAAAAAACAGTAAATACCCAATCTTTACATAACTAACATTGAGGGTAGAGTTTTCAACTCCAAACCCATAAAGAACCTCATTAAGACCTTAAAAGGTCTGAAACAAGTCCAATAAAACCACCAACTCAGAATACTTAGGGTAGGATTTGATCATTTGAGCCATTCACAACAACAACACTCACATACACACACAATGATGTGCATATGTGAGAAATTCGGCTACAAGAGAACCCACCCCGAGAACACAAGATTAGAGCTTGAAATAAACATCTTAATCCTTAGGAATCAGATACAAGTCATTTGAGAGCAATAATAACACATACACACACCCACACACCACGATGGGTGTGTGATAGTGATCATAGATTCGGCTAGAAGAAAGAAAATAAATCACTAGTGATACCTTTCAACAACACGAGACACAAATCGATCACTTTGCTGCAAACCTCCTCCTAAATCACTTGAGAACACCTCAACACACCACAAGAGCTCACCCCTTTCAGCACGACTTGGACAGCAGCAATCAAGGAACGATATCCGAGAAGGAGAAGCACACGAAGAAGAGAGATGTGAGAGGTGGGTTACGATCACATCTAATGAATGTTCTAGAGTATGAATACCAATTATGAACCATTAGCAAAAGGAATGGCTGAACCAAAAAGGAAAAAGAAAAAGAACAAAAAAATGAGGAGAGACCCAGCTGGCCTTCCCTTCTCGTCAATCAACAGGAAGAAGGAAATAATTGTATAAAGCTTCATGAAATTACAAGAATGGTCCCTTGTCTTATTTAACTTATTTTCATTTAACCCAAAGTTAATTTAATTCACATCCTAAGTTTTTTTAAATTTGACATAATCCACTCCCAACATGTAGTTTAATTTTTATAAGAATATTATTATTTGCGTAATAATCAAGATTTAAAACTACATTTTGTTTCCTAAATAAAGTTTATCTCTTTTTCTTCTAAAAACTAAAACAATTAACGTAAATCTTAACGTTAAACAAAAAAAAGGATGTTACAACTCTCCTCCACTTATAAGAATTTCGTCCCCGAAATTCAACACCAAGATATTAAGTAATCAAGGTTGAAACTTTCATTAACTCATAATTCCACAAGATTAATTATCTGTGAATATAACAGCCCATAACTACTAGCCCAACGATATGAGCCCAAATAAGTTAAACTTTAGCCCATTAGGCCTAGAGTCCAACACGTAATAAAAAGTCAAAATAATTCAATGTCAATATCTCTCCAATGTTAACAGATAGGTCATATACTTTGTTTTTATGTGATATCACATCACTATTGATCAACAGCGTTCATCAGTCTGTATTAAAATAATCAGTAAACGACACCATTATATTCGCTTTTATTCCAAAAAGTCTCCTCAATATTCCGTTATCGCCAGAGACAAACAGCGGATTTGAAAAAAAAACGGCACTTGGGTAATGAAGAGTCGCATTCACTGTAGATAGTTTGGAATTTTCAGTAATAAGACGTAGGGTGTCCTTTCGATTCCAACTGCAAGATGCTATATATATTCAAGTATGTAGTATCGTTCATTTCCACCTTCCTCCTTCGGTCTCATTTTCTCTCATCACTACTTTGTTCATAAACGGACTCATAATTAAGGTTGACTCATGGAAAATAGATCTTCAATGGGCGATCGGTCAAACCCTGGACCTGGTTTTTCGCAAGGAGAGGGTACTTCAAACCAGGAATTCTTAATAGAGTTCGGTGACTTAACATTCTAGACATCTATCATCCATATTTTGTTTATCTTTCTAATGTTTTGTTTGATTTTGAATTATGTTACAGTCTTCCAGATATACTACCAATAGAGCAACTCCACGGTGAGCCGGAAATTTTTCCCTAGCTGATCATTAACTCAGAAGATCCGGTGCATGTATCTTTAGACTTTGCATATAATACTAGCATACATCACCCATACAACATCTATAGATAGAGTTATGCACTTCTTCCCTCCTAATAGGCGTAAGGGGGTATATTGAGGTTCAAGTCCTTCTGTGACCCAAATGAATAGCCTAATGAGGAAGATACCACCCCTAACACCCCTAGAATCTCTATTCATGCTCACAACATGTCATTACACGTCTGAACACACTATTGTCGTTTAAGCAACTTCTTTCCCCCTTCAAATGAACAATTCTCCCCCACTTGGGCTCAAACCCGATCGTACCCGATCCTTTCAACGACATGCCACCTACTCCTGCAACGATGCTTCATGCTCTTTACTTTCAATCACATTGCGTGTCTTCATTCTAGCAATTTCAGCTGCACCAAAAGCTTAATTTCATTTCTCGTAGTCGCACTCGTCGACTTGACCGGCTCCCCCACTTGATTGAACATAACACTTGTCTCGAAGCCTCGACATCTCTTTAGTAAGCACACTTTACTACCACCTCCCACTTCTTCAACTTCTTTGGAGAATGAAAAGTAAACCTAGCTTATCAACCCAACAACTCACATCGAAGCTAAACACCATCTCATAGCGCGTGTTGTGATGATGTAACGACATTTACATCAACCATTGTATACAGCTCATCATCCGTTAGCCACACCAACCGTCCCCAACATCTCCTTGATCGTGAGTTGTAAAGCTCAACCACATGCCCTTTCTATCCCTACCCTAACTGCTCTTGCAGCACATGACTGCTCCATCACTTACATCATCTCTGTGAATTTCCGTGTCATCCCAGACAAGCTCTCTGTCGTCTGCTCCAAAACTTGAGACACATACTACCTCTGGAACCGCATCACAAAATCCTCCCAAGTCAAAACCCCGACCTGAGCCGCTGACATAGATGTGGTCTCCACTTTCTTTGGTCAACTTTTACCGTTCATTACTCTTTACTTGTTATGGCTAATACCAAAAGTAACTTTTACCTTTCTTATTACCCCAACTGCATCATAATAACGCTTCAATAAAGACTTGCATTTCTGACTCAACAATTACTGGTTTTAGCTCATCATACTTATTAAGCATACACTACTTTCATACTTATATAAATTACCACCATTTTTTATAGACATTCAATCTTTACGTAGACCTGGCAAAATCAGTCACGACACGATAACTCGACACGAACCCGACACGAAATTAGCGGGTTTGGGTTAGAGGTTTCAACCCGTTTAAGTAAACGGGTTGACACGACACGACACGAAAGTTAAACGGGTTGGGTTAGGGTTGATACTTTCAACTCGAAGATGACACGAATGACCCGTTTATATATATATATATATATATATATATATATATATATATATATATATATATATATATATATATATATATATATAACTGCGAAACTTACGTTATGTATATAACGTGTGGATGTTTAACAATAAGTAGCAGATTGGTTGGGTGGTTAAAGCTCATGGCCTTATGGCACATAAGGCTTTGAGGTACATGGTTCGACTCTTGTCAAACACATTTATTGTTTTGCCAGCAAGAATAAAAGCTCTCAACTAGTTCTATTTTGTCTACGAAATTTTCCATCCCACATCGCTGGTGGGATGAAAGTTTCTCCCTTCTCCTCTCCTATATAATAAGAATCAAGTTTGTGCTTCTAATACTCATGGGTTAAGCCTTGGACAAGAGATCCGATTGGGCCGAATTGGTCTAAGTTGGGCCGAATAAGTCCGATTTGGGTGACAAGAGTTCCAACTGGGCCGATTTGGTCTAAGTTGGACCGAATAAGTCTGATTTGGGTTGAATTAAACCGATTTGACCCGAGTTCGTTTTAGTTTCCAATTTTTCGCGTGTCGTGTCGGGTTGACACGGGTCCGATCGTGTCGTGTCCGTGTCACAGGTCTCAACCCGTTTATATAAACGTGTCGTGTCCGGGTTCACTACTCTCAACCCGTTTAATGTCTTGACACGACACGAACCCGACACGACACGACCCGTTTGCCACCTCTATCTTTACGTCTCATACATTTTACTTATAAACTTTCTAGGCTTGAAACCCAAAATTTCTTTCATTGTATCTTTTACCATTTTTCTTTATGTGTTATAAGGCTATATGCCCAACACATTACATTACTCTTTCATGTAAACTTCATTTCGTCACACCCTTTACTCTTACATTTCTTAAGGCGATATACCCTATACATTTCTTTACAACATTATATATTTCATATTGCATATAAGCCTTACTTCTTATGTATCTTTAAGTGATACACAACTCCCATTTATTTTCTCGTTATCTTTCGTTCTTTTATATTTCAGGCTATATGCCAAATATATTATCTCACCCTTTTACTTCACACTTTATTGTATTCTAATTAGAATTCCTATTTCATAACCGCCTTTATACTTTTATACATTGTATCAGTGCTAAAACTTATTCATTCTTTTACATCTATAAGCACGTATAAACATATATATATATATATATACACATTCTTACGTTTCATTATTACTAGCCATGTACTGATTCATTTCTCACAATCTTTGGATACTTTTACCCGTTATATTCATTCACACTCGGAAGTAGTAACTTTCTATCTGTTTATTATAATTCTTACTCTATCTTTGATCCTTCGTCCAACGCTTATTTTGACATTTACTCTTATTTCTTGCCTCATATCAATTATGACCTTTAGTCATCATTCTTACATTCTTTTTGTTATCATTGATTAACGTACCATGAGATAACCTTTTATCATTTGTATTTCTTCTTATACTTATTTTATGTGATCATTGGATTTAATTCCGAATAATAATTCATCTGTAACATCCCAAAATTTTAGGGTAAAATTAAAAAAAATTTAAACGAACACTTCAATATAAGAAAAGCCACTTAATTAATTTTCATAAAATTCCATAAATTATAAGTTTAATGAAAACACCCCAGGATTAACAGAAGTTAACGAAAACACAATATAGCGGAATATTAATTCAAAAACAGTCCTCCAATGAAGCAGCACAGTGTATACACGTCATGCCTTGCCATCCATGGTACCTGATGTACCTGAAACAGTAGTTTATATAGGGAAAGGGTAAGCACGGAGCTTAGTGAGTTCCTCAAAATACCATACGATCCATCACATAACATACAACACATCATAACCATTCATATGTCTGTGAGACTCGCGGGCTATCCCTGTTCCGCTGAAGACTCACGGGCAATTCCCGTTCTGTCTTATCGCTCGCAGGCTTCTCCCGTTCCGTCTAATGACTCCCAGGCTATTCTCGTTCCGCCTATTGGCTCGCGGGCTATCCCGTTCCGTCTAATGACTCGCAGGCTATTCCTGTTCCGCCTATTGGCTCGCGGGCTATCCCGTTCCGTCCACAAACAATCATTATCATAGCAATAATTCATACAATTATCATAACAGGTAAGATCACATTAGTCTAACATATCTTCCTTCCTACGCATGCAATATCACCTATAGTATAGTGAGAAGACTCACCTGATTATAGTTGACTATTTCGTTTATCTTTCTCGGCTTTGTATTTCCTTCAACTTTAACTGTTAACATAATAAGAAATCTATCATTTCTTAATCCTTAACTATATTGTAGTCGTATCATTAAACCCTTCAGTAATTCCAATATGATACTCCATGATTTATCAAGTAAAGAACAGCCAGGTAGAAGATTAGATGGGGTGGCAGGATCCTTTCAGCATTTTAGCCTTTCGGAAAATCCAACAACCAGATCCCAAGTAATCGGCCTAGTCACCGTCCTCGTAAGTAAATCAATCGGTATTATTTTCGGAATTACGAATTGTTATAATAACGACATTTTAAGGTTTTTGTTTACTATTGTTAGAAATGAGTATGATATAACATATGTTATACTTATTAAATATTCTACTTCTTAACACAAAAACTATTTTACAATACCTAATTAAGCTATAGAAAAGTTTGTAGTTACCTTATGACCAGTCGTCGGAACCTATAACTTCTTCGCTAGGCTTTTGAGCTTCCTTCCACTCACTTCTTACACTCTAGTGCTTAGAAACCTATATATATTGGATTGAGATTTGTTGGTGTGGTTTATGAGATATTTTGGGGGGTATTTATACTTGAATTCTTGAATAAAAAAATGGCATGACACTTTTGACAAAAGATTTTAATAATATAATTTTGTTGAAATTAAAGGCCTTCTAGAATCAGTCTGTTCAAGACTGTTTTAGCCGATCTTAAACCCATTAAATTCATGTTTTTATTTGATATTCAGAAAATTCATCTCAATACCTTTTCAGGGATGTATTTTACGTATTTATACGATGTTTCTATGATTTATTATGAATTTTTGAAAACAGACTATCTAATCTGTCAATTCCGAACTAATCAGTAAAGATGGCATTTTTTACCATAGATAATGTCATTTTCAAGCTTACTGTTATTTTTGGTAATTGTACTAGACTCAATTTGTAAACTTTGTGCACTGGTTTGAGGTCCAAATGATTTTTTTAGAATTAATTATGATTTTTCTAAAAACGACACACAATGCTGATTTTCATATGAAATTGTAACTAAAGTTTTTCTTAGCTTTATAACTACCAATGATCATGTAATTCCTAACACTCTTATTTTAAGTATATGTTATAATCAGGATACGGGTCTTACAAGTCTCCCCCACTTATTTGGATTTCGTCCCGAAATCCGCATTCTCGAACGCCTCTATGTATTTCCCATCGAGTCCTTGTGTCCTTCAAAAATCCTCCTCGTCTTATTGCCGAAACTTTACAAGATTTAATTATCTTTCTCTTTCAACATTCACATACCTCTGTAATAATGCTTAAGGTCCTATTATTCTCATTCACTCCATACTTCTTTTCTTCTAATTACTCTACATGTACAAAAACTCTAACTGTTTCTCACAGTCCCACACATCGACTTGACCGGCTACTATCTACAGTACATATTTAGTACTTTCTAATCTACCTATATACATAGTTAACCTAGTTAACTTGCAACACCTAATTTTAACACTATTTCGTATATATATGAATTCGTCATATTTCAACACACATTTGCCTCAATTCAACATTTCTTTTAAATACTTTTTGGCTAAATAAGTCTATTTTTGTAGAATCTCCAAATTTTTGTGTTTCACCGAAATATAAAATTTACATCATCTTTTGTAAGTTTATTATTATTATTATTATTATTTTATTATTATTATTTTATTTATATTTTTTTTTAGAGTACCGAACACTCTTTAAACTATTTCCATTATATAGAAACATAAAATTTTGTTTTATTTCAAAAGTCTCTTTATTATCTCGTTCTCACCAGAGTCAAGCAGGGAATTTTGAAAAAATGTCACTTGGGGTAGTGAAAAGTCGCATCTACTGTAGTTAGTTTGAATTTCGTGAGGTGTCCTTTCAGTTCCGTGTGTCCTTTCGGTTCCAGCTGCAAGATACTATATATACAGGTATGTAGTATCATTCATTTTCAGTCTCATCCTCTCTTATCACTAGTTTGTTCGTAAACGAACTCATATTAAAGTCGAGTCATGGAAAACAGATCTTCAATGGGCGATCTGTCGAACCCTGGACCTGGTTTTCCGCAAGGAGAGGGTACTTCAAACCAAGCATTCTTAATAGAGTTCGGTGACTCTAACATTCTAGACATCTATCATCCATACTTTGATTACCTTTCTAATGTTTTGTTTGATTTTGAATTATGGTACAGTCTTCCAGATATACTACCAATAGAGCAACTCCACGATGAGCCAGAAATTTTTCCCGAGTTGAATATTAACTCAGATGATCTGGTGCATGCATCTGACTTTGCACTTGACTTTGCACTTAATCAGACTCCATGCCTTCTACCAGGTTAAATTCTTTTGAATGATCCATTTATAAGTATTCTATTTTGTTTTATCATTTGACATGTGTTATTTGTAGACCCATTTGTGGATGGTCTAACTGAGTACAATCCATTCATCGACGTACCCTCAATGAGCAGTGAGATCATCCCCATGAATCAAGGATTCATGGCTGACATTCAAAATGACAATCAATTACAGACGATTGATAACATCAATATTGATATGAATCCCGAGTTTGGGGTTGGTTTTCAATACCAAAATCACCTTCAGGTGATTCAAAGGAACCTAGAAGGATTTCAAAATCCTGGTATTTTAGTTGAAAACCAACAATTATTACCGATAGAAACCACTGGCTTTAATGAATCAATGTCCATCTTTGGGTCAGAAAATCAGGATCATGTTCAAATGATCCAGAATGATAACAATACAATTGGATTTGAACCTTCTAGTTCAGAAAACGTAGCAGGTGGCAGTGGAAGAGGTTTCAAGTACTTATTAAGTAGGGAAATAATAGCTGAACACTTCAGCGAACCAATTGAGAAAGCTGCGAAGGAACTCAACATTGGAACGACACAATTAAAAAAACGCTGTAGAGAATTAGGTATCGATCATTGGCCCCAACGACAACTTACGAGTTTGCAAACCCTTATTGATCGTGCTGAGGTAAAGAACTACATTTTTTTAATTCCTTTATATCATAAGGTTGAAATTACTAAAGTTATTTGTGCCACAGGAATTTGGTAATGAATTTATTGAGGCAACAGAATTATCGGGAGATTTAATACCCAACCTAAAAAGAGAAAAAGAAGCGATAATTGAAGGGTCACAATCGGGTCTAACAGACGGCACAAAGAAGCTAATACAAGCTGCTCATAAGGTTGTATTTAGGAAAAGAAAAATTCAGGAAAAGGGGGAAACTTCATCAAGAACTCATACACAGCAGCAATCTCCGCCATCTAATTCTGGTATGAGTAGTATTAACCCTGGTTTACTCGAGTCTTCGAGTGAGGAGAATTTTTGAGGCTTTGTAGGTTAGTAGTTCTGTAAACTTTTCTTAATGTATTAATAATAAGTTGTAGTAATGAATTAAATATATAGACGTGTTACTATAATTTTAATAATTTCATCGATTCAATATAATATTTATGTTGTTCCCTTAATTTTGTATTCCTCCCCCACTTGGACTAAAGTCCAAGTCTGTTTATTCGATTTATAATTTTTTTACGAGCCCTTACTCTCGAACAAAAACCAAGCCCACTCTGCTCAGCCAACAACTTGCATCAGGGGCAAACACCATCTCAATAAATATGTTTCGATAATGTAAAGACGTTTACATCAACCACCATATGTTACTCATCCGCTTGCGACCCTAGTCAACACCTCTAGCGTCAGTTACCTCAATCACGAGCGAGTGATCCAGACTCTCAACCCACACAACCTGATCAATCACTCAAGCAAGATCAATACAAGGGTAGGTAGCCCCACTATTACATAGCATGACTCAAAAATACCCGCTATCATCTCAGGCGCCGCTTGCACCTCTTTGACCGTGAGTTGGAAAACTCACCCTTGCATCCTCTAGTCCCTGTCTGAACTTGTGTGCCCATTAGTTGCATGAAAAATAGCTACCACACTAGCACTTTGACACTCTCCCTTTCAACAGTCTTTAAGCTCAGTAGTCAACTTAAGCATGATCGGTCCAACCAAACTGGTATGATTACATCTTAATTGTTCCTACTGAACCTCACAATCAACATTCAACAATCGAATGGATAAAGGTTTACCACGTTACACTAGCATTTAAGTCAACTATGCTAGACACTCACATACTCAGCTCCTTGGATCCTTCGTGACGAACTCCCGACTCGAACGCGGATCATGTGCTTTCGATAGTAGGAGCTCTACTACTACCTTCCACACCTATCCATGTCCGTTCCAAGACCCGTCTCGAAATATCCAATTCGCTTCTCACCGATAATTTTAACACATATGCCCTTATAAGGCATATGTCACCCCTTCTAGGAATACTTGGAATCCCACCCCCACCCTGCTATTCTAACTAAGACGGAACTTCCTCCAGTGATGACAGGTTGTTTCGCGAACGTAGTTGTATACAATATCGAACTAAACAGTCTTTCAAATAAGAGAGTCTTCCCTAAGGCAACAACCAAACAAGGAACATGCAATAAGGTCAACTCACACATTCTATGACTATTCAGTCCATATTGTATACAACTTAGTGGAAATCTCTAAGCAACTTATCGGCACTAGCATACAGTTCTATTAGCAAATAGCAGATAATAATACAACAATGTGTGATCTCTACCAGGCATTTCAGCAAACATATACCATATGTTTTTTTTAACATCCATAATATTAAATACTTAACCCTTTTCTCATACTGGCCTCGGCTGACGGTACACACTGTGTCTTCAGTTCACCCATTATAAAACATCTTTCTTTCGTAAAAATGTTTTAAGAAAACTCTTAAGCCTCAACTTGAGTCCAGAACTCACTAAGTGAGCCTGATTCTCTCAAGCTGTGCTCTGATACCAACTTGTAACATCCCAAAATTTTAGGGTAAAATTAAAAAAATTTTAAACGAACACTTCAATATAAGAAAAGCCACTTAATTAATTTTCATAAAATTCCATAAATTATAAGTTTAATGAAAACACCCCAGGATTAACAGAAGTTAACGAAAACACAATATAGCGGAATATTAATTCAAAAACAGTCCTCCAATGAAGCAGCACAGTGTATACACGTCACGCCTTGCCATCCATGGTACCTGATGTACCTGAAACAGTAGTTTATATAGGGAAAGGGTAAGCACGGAGCTTAGTGAGTTCCTCAAAATACCATACGATCCATCACATAACATACAACACATCATAACCATTCATATGTCTGTGAGACTCGCGGGCTATCCCTGTTCCGCTGAAGACTCACGGGCAATTCCCGTTCTGTCTTATCGCTCGCAGGCTTCTCCCGTTCCGTCTAATGACTCCCAGGCTATTCTCGTTCTGCCTATTGGCTCGCGGGCTATCCCGTTCCGTCTAATGACTCGCAGGCTATTCCTGTTCTGCCTATTGGCTCGCGGGCTATCCCGTTCCGTCCACAAACAATCATTATCATAGCAATAATTCATACAATTATCATAACAGGTAATATCACATTAGTCTAACATATCTTCCTTCCTACGCATGCAATATCACCTATAGTATAGTGAGAAGACTCACCTGATTATAGTTGACTATTTCGTTTATCTTTCTCGGCTTTGTATTTCCTTCAACTTTAACTGTTAACATAATAAGAAATCTATCATTTCTTAATCCTTAACTATATTGTAGTCGTATCATTAAACCCTTCAGTAATTCCAATATGATACTCCATGATTTATCAAGTAAAGAACAGCCAGGTAGAAGATTAGATGGGGTGGCAGGATCCTTTCAGCATTTTAGCCTTTCGGAAAATCCAACAACCAGATCCCAAGTAATCGGCCTAGTCACCGTCCTCGTAAGTAAATCAATCGGTATTATTTTCGGAATTACGAATTGTTATAATAACGACATTTTAAGGTTTTTGTTTACTATTGTTAGAAATGAGTATGATATAACATATGTTATACTTATTAAATATTCTACTTCTTAACACAAAAACTATTTTACAATACCTAATTAAGCTATAGAAAAGTTTGTAGTTACCTTATGACCAGTCGTCGGAACCTATAACTTCTTCGCTAGGCTTTTGAGCTTCCTTCCACTCACTTCTTACACTCTAGTGCTTAGAAACCTATATATATTGGATTGAGATTTGTTGGTGTGGTTTATGAGATGTTTTGGGGGGTATTTATACTTGAATTCTTGAATAAAAAATGGCATGACACTTTTGACAAAAGATTTTAATAATATAATTTTGTTGAAATTAAAGGCCTTCTAGAATCAGTCTGTTCAAGACTGTTTTAGCCGATCTTAAACCCATTAAATTCATGTTTTTATTTGATATTCAGAAAATTCATCTCAATACCTTTTTAGGGATGTATTTTACGTATTTATACGATTTTTCTATGATTTATTATGAATTTTTGAAAACAGACTATCTAATCTGTCAATTCCGAACTAATCAGTAAAGATGGCATTTTTTACCATAGATAATGTCATTTTCAAGCTTACTGTTATTTTTGGTAATTGTACTAGACTCAATTTGTAAACTTTGTGCACTGGTTTGAGGTCCAAATGATTTTTCTAGAATTAATTATGATTTTTCTAAAAACGACACAAAATGCTGATTTTCATATGAAATTGTAACTAAAGTTTTTCTTAGCTTTATAACTACCAATGATCATGTAATTCCTAACACTCTTATTTTAAGTATATGTTATAATCAGGATACGGGTCTTACATCATCTCATCATCATTTTCTTTAATAACTTTCATTATACTCCTCTGATTATTCTCATCGTTTGTCTTTAACAGTTTTCCATTTTTCATTTCTTTCCCATTCGTATAACTTACTTTGTTATATCATTCCTTATAGCACTATACTTATGACGTATCTATTTGCTTCAATCATTAGATGTCTTTATTTGTCGTATTTCCTTCGGGTTTGGAAGTCACAACTTCCCATTTCTTAATTTTCATTTCTGCCTTTGATTCCTTATCTAATACTTAATTAAGTATTTTACTTTCATTTTATAATAACATTTTTTTATCACAACTTTTAGTACACATACCTTGATCCCCTGGTTGTCCATGGGAGACACATCATGTTACTTCTCAATATTTATTCTTTACCCTTTGGTACAATCATTGGGTTCATCTACAATTACAAAACTCAGCTCATTTCCTTTTACCTTTCCCAATTAAATGTTTTCCTTCTTCTTTCTTATATGAGTTTTATTCATATATATACGTATTCATATTCTTTTCCGTTCTTTCTTTCTTTGGTCACCGTAGTGGAACTATTTTTTTTTAATCCATAATCATATACGTTTCCGTTAGACAACGGAATTTTCCAGTTATACATTTTCTTTTATATTTGTAATATATACCCCATTTCTCCCAATTCCAAATTCTCAACAGATTTCTACATTCTTGTCATATTTCTTTTACTATTTTTCTGAAATTCCATTACATATATTTTACATTATTCCCCATATGGTACGATGGTTATCACAACCACATATTTGAATTTTTTTCCCTCATCACCTTTCCCACACTCGTTATCTTATCTTCAATACTCTTCATTCATACTTTCTCATGTTTTATAACATGTACTTTATAATAATTCATATAGAGTATGGGGTTTTCCCCTACTACCTACCTCATACTTGTTATTTCATCTTTAATACTTTTCAATTATACTTTAACATTTTCAGTCTTACTTGATTTTATTACATAGGTATACCAAACCTGTACCCCTCAAACCTCCAGCACTCACCCCTTGCAGATTCACATGATTCCCGGGTGGTTCAACCAAACTCAAATATATATCATGTGATTATGATAGTACGGGCCCATATTATTATAACCACCTATACATATTTGTTTCCGGCTTTACCACAAGGACTCATGTTTCACTGTTTCAGGTTTACCCCCGCTTTTACTTACTTACGACCTCATATTTAAGTATGTACCTTACCTAACTCCTACACAGTTTAAGTCTAGGTTCAAGTATTGACACCTAGTTCGCTTAAACTATGGCTCTGATACCAAATTGTAACACCCCAACTTCACACCATTTTTTTTACAAAGAATTCATAATACAAAACATTTAATTATAAATATGGGGTATTACTAATCTGCATCATTACCACAATTTAAACATTTTGCTACATACTTTACATAACGAAAACTATCGTCCCACGCCCGACTCTTCTAAGTCATTTCCTGATCACCTGAGTACATAACATTTAAAAAAAATAATACGTAAGACATATTGTCTCATGAGTAATATGGGTTTAGACCCAAAATAGTTTTCCATATTTCAACATTCCAAATTTTCATATTATTTAATTTCCTATGAGCGCACCCATAGGTATTCCTTTTCATTTGTGAGCACATTCCTACGAGCGCACCCGTAGGTTTTATACGAGACGCACTCGTATAACTACTTCCTCAATAGCATGAAACGGATTCATCTATCAAGGTAAGACAACTACTTCGCGACGGGAGGTACCATCCCAGTAGTGTCTTTGACCACCCCTACCGCAGCAGGCCGTGATCTTTATCCGGATACTAAACAACTTATCATCATGAGCCAATCACATTATTAGTTCACTGTATTTCTGATTCTCTTTCTTTACACATTATAAGCATCTTTTTCATAAAAATACTTTTAAAGTCATAAAACCACTTTGACTCCAAAACATTTTTGAATAAAATTCATTTTTGCTATGTACTTTAAAAATCCACATAATACTCACCTTATGCGTAAAAGTAGGTCGCACACACAAGCACGTGATACTCAAGAACTCTTCTTCTTTCCCGAACCTACATTCCACATGGTACTGCTTAGAACGAATTAACGTTTACATTTATTACTTATAATTATATAAGTATACATGTATTTTCCCGATACTCGACACGTACCGTGTCCCACTATACCCTCCCTTTACCTTATAATTACATCATTGAGGTTTATTAATTATCTTTAATAAGCATATAACACCTACTACGAACTCTAAGCCGCAACCACGACCAAAACCCACAAAAGAATACTTGACAGCAAAGTTGATTTTTAGACCCACGGCAAGATTTGTAATATTAAACCAATGAGAGTTTAAACATAAAATCCAATAAAAATCATGTGAAAACTAGACCCAAGCAGGATGTCACAGGGTCTGACCTCATGTCATTTGCCCCTTCCAAGAATAAACGAAAAATCACCAAAGTTGACTTATACAATCAGTTCACCCACTGAACCACCCTTGAAGAAATAATAATCGATCAAAATGGGTTACGAACTGAATTCTGAAATTTGGTATGGACAAAATAGACTTCAAAATTGAACTAAGGCAAGTGGCCTTGATCCCAAAAGAGTTTTGTACAATTTACAATGAATTTCTCAAGGTAGGGAACCAAATCTGACAAAACTTGGACAAGTCAGTGAATATTGCACAATTCACCTAACTTAGGATCCAAATTAAACCAAGGCCTTCTAGAACAAGAAACTAGACATGTAACCCATTCCAGAAAGGTAAAATTCACCCCAAATGGACACTCAGACGATTTTATATGAATTTAACAAGATTGGTAAAAAAAAACAGTAAATTCCCAATCTTTACCTAACTAACATTGAGGGTAGAGTTTTCAACTCCAAACCCATAAAGAACCTCATTAAGACCTTAAAAGGTCTGAAACAAGTCCAATAAAACCACCAACTCAGAATACTTAGGGTAGGATTTGATCATTTGAGCCATTCACAACAACAACACTCACATACACACACAATGATGTGCATATGTGAGAAATTCGGCTACAAGAGAACCCACCCCGAGAACACAAGATTAGAGCTTGAAATAAACATCTTAATCCTTAGGAATCAGATACAAGTCATTTGAGAGCAATAATAACACATACACACACCCACAGACCACGATGGGTGTGTGATAGTGATCATAGATTCGGCTAGAAGAAAGAAAATAAATCACTAGTGATACCTTTCAACAACACGAGACACAAATCGATCACTTTGCTGCAAACCTCCTCCTAAATCACTTGAGAACACCTAAACACACCACAAGAGCTCACCCCTTTCAGCACGACTTGGACAGCAGCAATCAAGGAACGATATCCGAGAAGGAGAAGCACACGAAGAAGAGAGATGTGAGAGGTGGGTTACGATCACATCTAATGAATGTTCTAGAGTATGAATACCAATTATGAACCATTAGCAAAAGGAATGGCTGAACCAAAAAGGAAAAAGAAATAGAACAAAAAAATGAGGAGAGACCCAGCTGGCCTTCCCTTCTCGTCAATCAACAGGAAGAAGGAAATAATTGTATAAAGCTTCATGAAATTACAAGAATGGTCCCTTGTCTTATTTAACTTATTTTCATTTAACCCAAAGTTAATTTAATTCACATCCTAAGTTTTTTTAAATTTGACATAATCCACTCCCAACATGTAGTTTAATTTTTATAAGAATATTATTATTTGCGTAATAATCAAGATTTAAAACTACATTTTGTTTCCTAAATAAAGTTTATCTCTTTTTCTTCTAAAAACTAAAACAATTAACGTAAATCTTAACGTTAAACAAAAAAAAAGGATGTTACACGTATTTTGTCATAATACTATTATCAGTTTCTTGTTTTCTTTTAAACTTTAATTCAAGCCTTTTATATCTATGTCTATATGACCTTTCACTCTTTCTATGTATCCAAAATGTCTTACATTGATACACTTTATTGCAGATAATCCAATCGGACACTCTTCTGATAATATTTCAATTTGTCATTCTGTCATTCTCACTTACAACTCCATTCTGGTGATGCATACTGTGACTTCCCATGGTTCTCGGGGTCTTTAGTCTACATGACTGCACCCTAAGACTATTTCGAGGTGTTATGATGTGCTGGTGAACCACACGCGCTCCATCAGAATACCAACAAAACTCTTTAACCATGAAGTTCTTTAGCACACCTACTTGATGTTAACAATTAAAGAATTTGAAAACCCTTTCAAATTACTACATTCACCCCAATCATTTCCCAATGATTTCTCACGTGTGTTCAAATAATCCATTCAGTATTCTCAGCCAGGTTATATCCTGAATCCAACTTACTATGCTCTAAGCATCAAGTCATCAGGACATGTTCATGACACTTCTGATCGATCCAACAAGCTCGTGGAATCTGATCTAATCTTATTCCAAAACCCTTTCAGAATCTAAAGATTACTTATAATCCCTGTGTCATGACTTTCGAAAACCATTTCCTTTCGGAGACTCTTTCTCATGCATCTTGAATCTTATCAAGATCATGTATACAATGGCTAGGTCTATACTAACGATTTTATCTATCCGACAGATGTCTGTGAACTACGTGAGTATGTTGCACATTCTTTATTTCTGTCATGCCAAGTCATCATACTTTGCAATGATAGGAAACTCCTTTCCCGGGGTTATGCATCTTGAATCTCATCAAGATCATTTTGGCAGAATTTCGATCTATCTAATAGATGTTCGCAACCACCTGAGTACGTTGTATTTCTTAAAGTCTTTCATAGCGAACCATATCTTAAATCCAGGTCACTACACTTTGTAATGATAAGAGACGTTTCCTAGAAACAGTATGTAACTAACATACATTGGTAGATAACAACGATACTCCCACTGGCTTTGACACGGTTGTTTGACTCTTTCGGACTATTCACAAAATCCAAACCTTTTGGCACATTTTGAGAATCCGAAGTCCAAACCTTTCTGACATAGTTATGGGAATCTTTCAGGCTATTCACAAAATTGAAACTTTTTGGCATATTTTGAGAATCCGAATATCCTTTCTTGCGAGATGCTCGTGAGATGAATCCCGGGACCATGTACCTTTTGTATTGGCATGCTCTTTGTGAGTCCCTATTAGTGTGCTGGTAAACAACACACGCTCCACTAACGACTCATACTGTGCCATGCAGAATCCTCTCAGATTTCATCTTCTATTGAGAGTGCTTCTCTCGGAATCAATTGCTTGACTCTGAGTATTGACTCACTCAACCAGATGTTCTGTAAGTACATTTCTATCTATGCCGCTTTCTTTTGATGATTCAATTACTCCCACTGGTTGTTAGAACAGGTGTAACATCAATCAAATTGCCACATAGACTATGTCTCGTCCTAAGGCTCTCTCATTTGGTAGCAACCAGGCTCACCAACGCTTGCAAGTAGTCGGATTACTTATCCGTACCATCTTTAGTGTTTTACCACTAATCGGTATGTCACCCATATCATAACTCCTTATGACGGTGACCAATACTACTGGTCAAGAGAATAGTATGTCAGGTTTAATAGGAATCTGATTCCTGGTCAAGGCCTAGTGATGACTAGAGGTTCTTTCACTCGGCTAATCTCTAAACTCATTCAGGATTATTCTTACTCTCACTGTTTCCTTAGAATATGAGTCCTTTCCAAAAGAACTCTCCTTTCATAGGTACAGCCAGGATAGCCAATGAAACGACATTGCTGATCAGGTTCAAGCTAGTCATGAGGTTTGGACGAACGCTACATGACCCTGGACTTTCTATGTACAAGTGGGACGGTCCCAGCTTTACACTTTAGACAGTGTCTGCATAACCTACTTAGTCTAAGATATGGTCGGAATATGGTTTCTATGGTCTAACTGGTTGAATATTCAATTCATCGAAAAACTAATTGGAAGTGTATCTTATACATCGAGGATCGAACTATTTCGACCAATGCTCCATCATCTTCCCTAAGACACATTATAACCATTAATGTTCTTGGAAGAGGATAAACTATGAAACTCTTTTCCCAGTTTATGTTGTCACTCAGGTTCTGTTGATCTTATACTTCCTTTGAAGTCCTTGAACAGTTAAAGGTTTCAATCAATCCACTTATTCTGATAAGCGAAGCCATAATTGTCAAACTAATTGGCAAATATCATGGAGTATAACTAATTGTGTTCTGTTCGAAGATTCGAGCAATACATAGTAACTTATGTGTCTGTTGCTCAAAATCTTAAGGTCTTTTACATCTCTATGTAAATTTATGACTTTGTTAATTTTGTTCAAGGTATGCAATCATCACCTGACTCCGAGTCAACTGATTCCAAAATCTTATCCATTGGATCTATGGGTGATTCATTTCTTGCCACAAATAATTTTATTAAGCACTCAATTCATCATGCGACTCTAAGTCAAATGATTCCAAAGTCCTGTCCAACTGAACATTTGGTTGAATTGATCCTTATAAAATTTTACTATAACAATCATAGATAACACAATTCATGAATCCAAACACTTTGGATGCATCAACATTCAAGTTATTACCATTCATGCAATTAACACACTCATATAACATTTCAAGGATAATTTAAACAAACATGTATTAAAAGAAAATCAACATTTTATTAAAACAAAAATATCCTTGAACAATGTACTATATGACAGATAATGTTGCTTGCATCTAATAAGCCAATAACAAGATTATAATATCTAACTAAACTCAAAATTTGCATAAGCTGGAGATCCGATCCATATGTGCTCCTATGCTTCAACATCCCGTCTCCTACAGATTCCACGCATACAAAGCAAATGTGAGGAACACATCCTGTATCAAGGAAATGAGGATCAGGAGTTCTGAGTTTTTAAGATATTACTGAGTTGCCAAACTGTTCGGCTTTGGAGCATTTTTCCAATATTTCTGTGACTGTGTCCCACCCTATGGATTCCTAGTTTGAGACATCAAACAATCGGTCCAGATGATCTGGATCATTTCTTGATTCTCCTTAATACTGGACTCAATCCTGAAGCAGTTGAATCAATGGAACTATGCTTCTCCATGAACGACTCAAGTAGAGACAACATTGAATGCATTTACATGATTGTCTTATCTGCTTATCCTTCCTATACATCTGGATGAACATAACAGCGAGTTGAGCTAATGCTTAACTCCCGATCAAAAGGAGAAACCAATCTTATACAGTTTGCCTATGTATCCCTCAATCTAGAGAACATGCAAACGGGCGCTACTTTCTTCTAGCTTGCACACTTCAAGCTCTTTGAAGATCCTAGTTCGTTCTTTATCAACCGGTTCTCGGAACCTTTCCTCAACCAACTGTGCTAACTTATCTGACCCCAGGAATTCTAAATCCCTGCGGAACTCGGGGTCAATGATCAGTAGCATAAGACAACGAACTTCCTTGGACTCAATAGTCAAGGAGTCATGCTCATCACAAGCTGCTGTGTGATGCCATGCTTTGGGGAGCGGACACACAATCAGATATGGCTCGCCAGCAAAACTAAGAATCATTCTCTATTTGTGAAGCCATAGTCCAGGCCAGTCAGCCTTTCCATTTTAACAGGTGCTTTCTGAAGCTCTCAGAAACGGGTGAAGGAGGAGAAGGAGGAGAATTGACACTATCTTAAGACATCTATAAACGTTGAATCTATTAGTTTAATTAATCCTTTTAAATAATTACCCAATATATTATTTAACAATGCTAGGATCCAAAACCCAGCTATGGTGTGAAAAGGGATGCCGTAATCACAACATAGTGGTCATTAAGGTAGATATACACTTATCAATTTCAGTCTTATGAAATTCCTAGATCTGTGAGATTCATTGAACTGTTCAATGGCATGTTTAATCTCGGATATGCTCTTCTATTTGTGACTGGGATGCCGAGGATCACAAACAAGATGTGAATAACCATGCAAATATGCTTGGTAACCTCAATGACATTTATCATCTCTAATTGATGTGCCGGTTAACCACACGCGCTCCATCAACAATGATAAATCATGAGAAACCCATTACCACTCTTTATGAGCCCCTATTAGTGTGCCGGTTAACCACACACGCTCCATTAATGTCTCATAAAGTGTAATGTGCAATTTCATGGGTTAGCATCTCTTTCACATTTTTCCTAAAGTAACTAGATTAGGATTTTATAAAGCTGTTCTAGTACTTTAATTAATAACATTATACTTTTAATGAGATTAAGCTGTCCTATCAAACCCGTTCGGCCAACGACCCTCCACTGATCAAGAGAGCGGTGGGTGAGAGTGGACACCCATTTAACCGCCATTTTATAGGCAGTTTCCTTATACCCTCCTTATAGACCAGCTTCGTGAATGAGGCCTACTATTGAATCGACTGACCAATTATCTTATACATATAATATTAACTTTTATTTATAATATATATAAGATGTATTTTAAACTTTTAAAATATTTCTGGTTTATCTATTTAATTGTTTTTTGAAATTAACCTATTAATTTTAAAATTAAATTTAAACCTTTAAATGATTTAATTTATCCTTTAATTAAACAATTAATTAAATTAATTAAATCCAGATCGGCATCACAAATTGATCAAATTAATTTAATCATATCTTAAACCCTCTAGATTTCGAAATTAGCAGATAAGGGGTTTAAGGCTGTCCATTTATTAAATAATCACAGTTACCAAAAATAGAAAACATTCTAAAACCTTATATCACAAAATCGCCAAATGAAGAGGGGAGAGGCTAGGGTTTCGAAAACGCTAACCCAAAAGTTGATTGGTCTTAAATTAGGGTTTAGATCGAATAAACCCTAAAATATAGGAAAACAATTACAGCTATTCAAATAGAAACACAACCTGGCTCTGATACCACTGAAAGGTTTTCTACAAATCTATGAACTAAAACCCTAAGTTCACATGGAACCTAGATTGGATCTATGTTTTCTAACTTTGAACATATAATAATTCCTAAAGGCCAAACAAAAATTACTAAAAGAAATAATAAAGAAAAACTAACCTTTTAGTTGTTTCTTGCAAGCTTAGCAACGCAAATGCCTTGCCTCAAATGGAGTCACACCCAGAAGCTGGGGAACTCGAAAAGCCAAAGAGAGGGAGAAAAACCCTTAAAATTTCGTGGTCCTTATGGGGTAATGGGGCTCCCTATTTATAGCCTCAAGGGTTTAACAGATAAGCCTTATTCGAATTCAAACCGGATAAACCTTTTATCTTTAAATTCAAACCCTTATTTATCTATATATATAATTCGAAAATTATGGATATAAATATCCTAATTTTCGTTCTCCATATATATAATATAATTATCTATTGCTCAACTATTAAACAATTATAAATCAGCCCCTGCACCTTTAATTAATTCAATTAATCACCAAATTAATTCCAATTAATTTCAGATTAATATTTAATTAATTAATATAGTTTCTAATTAATATATTATCACCATAATATATTAATAAACTATTTATTTTATTTCTATTGATTTATTAATCACATAATAAATCAACATTTCTCTCTCCTGGTTTTTCTGTTCAACCTCTAGCTATGAGGGCAACCCAAATGAACTTTGCATCTAGTTTTTCTCTCCCTCTCTTGAACTGTCATCTTTCTCCTCTCTCTCTCTCTCTCTCTCTCTCGCTATTGCTCTCTTGTGAAGACTAGCAAAGGTTTGAGTGGTTTAAAGTGCTTCTCCTTTAGTGCTTTATTGTGTTAAGCACTTAAAGACTTAAAAAGTTCTTTTATTGTAACATCCAAAAAACTCATAATTTTTTTTCTTTTAAAACCAAATATAATAAAACATACGTCCAATCATTCATTCATTTAAATCATGCATGTAGTTCCTCAAAAGATAAATAGTGTTTCATAATTCATTATAAAATACATCACATCGGAAGTCACAAAATGGATGCCAATGCCTGCGATCACGCCGTGCCCGAGCCTCCCGCGCCATGAGAACCTGGAACGTTTTAAACTTAAAACCATAAGCACATCGCTTAGTGAGTTCCCCAGATTTTCCAATAATTCGTAAACATCGTATAACAACATCGTATGACTCTCGGGCTTGTCTCGATCCGTCGAAAATCATCGTGTGACTCTCGGGCTTGCCCCAATCCGTCGAAAATCATCGTCTGACTCTCGGGCTTGCCCCGATCCGTCGGAAATCATCGTGTGACTCTCAGGCTTGCCCCGATCCGTCCTCGGCTCTCGAGCTTGCCCTAATCCGCCGATAAACATCATCATCATCATAATCAAGAAAGTGAGGAGACACACCTGATTTGTTGCTAAGCTAAAGTAAGGAAAGGTCAGTGAAATCCTCCGAGCTTCCTATTATCCAAACATCCCATTATTACACAATTTTCATCTAAAATCCCTAACCCAACAATTAACACTAGGGTTTCCTTAGGGTTTTGACTCAAAAGTCCACTGACCAAGAAGTCAAAGTCAACAGGTCAACAAAAGTCAACATTGGTCAAAACAGAAGATTAGTGCCGCTAACCTTAGGGTTAGCTCTGCTAATCGCACTATTAAGCCATTCTCTCCATTAAGTGCTTAATCTGTTTAGAAAGTAGCTCCAACTTTTAGGAGTTATCCAAAACAGTCCCTTAACTTATGAAAACGTAATTTTAACCACCAATCCTAGCCAAACAAGCTCATGGTGACAAATCTAGCTCCAAAAATGGAGATTAACAACTTAAAACTTCATTCACAACCATATTAAGACTAGGCTTGGGTTTTTCTCAAGGATTTAGAGACTTAAAGGAGAAGAGCTCATCCTTAGCCTCTATATCCCACCCTCATCCAAGATATGGAGCCATTATTGTGTTGAAAAGCTTAGAAATAGCTTCATAGGTCCAGAAATAGCTTCATAGCTCCATTAACAACAAGAACTAAGGAAAACAAGCATCTAAACACTTACAATGGTCCAGGAACAGCAAGAACTTGACTCCTTCTAAGCACCACTCTCTCTTGAACACCTTGCTACCTTCTTCTTCCTCCAAGAACCTTCACAAACCCACAAATGAAGCTTAAACAACCATGGAAGCTTGAGAGAGAGAGTTTAAGGGTGTTTCCTGGAGTTCTAGAGGTAAAATGACGAAGTGGAAGGTGTTATATGACTTAAAAATGACCCACTTCATGAAATCTTGGACTTATTCCCGCTTAGACGAAGTTAGTGCCGCTAACCTGAAAGTTAGCGCCGCTAACTGCAAGCCCATGCAGAATAAACGTCGCGAGCAGTCTGAAACGTGTCTCATACGGGATTTGCAAAGTTAGCGCCGTTAACCTTCTTTTTTCCCCAATATCATTATTTTGTCCTTTTATTTTAACAATTAGATACTATTTCTTTGATACCTGGTTTCAGGCTTTACATTTATACAAAAAAGGAACTGGCATTCCAAGTGCCTTACTCTTGGTGGTGGATACTTGTAGAGAATATCAAGCTTCTTGTCTTTGACATCTTCTTCAACTTCCCAATTCCAAGTGGATCAAAGGCTCTAAAGGTTGTCATTCTAAAACATCCTATATATGTTTTAATATCATTCTTACCTATGTAAATAGATCCTTGATATTTTTTTAAAATGGTATAAAATAAACTAGTTATTTTAAAATGCTTCCATTGTCGTTTTAGCATAAAACCCTCTATTTTATTTATCAAAACCCATTATTGGTATCAAAGTCATCTTTCATATGTAAGAATGATTTTATCATGTGTGATAATCTTTGTTTGTTGGAAAACAATGATGGATTTCTTTTGGCTAAGAAATATCCATATTTGTTTCTTTGGCAACTCGTAGTTTTAAAATTGTTTATTTTTATATAACCATTTTTTATGCATTTTGGTTATATAAAAGTTGCCTTAGAAAAAACAAAGTGTTGTTTATTTCATATGACGATGTTGTGTATAAACATGCCTTTAGGACACTTGTGGTTGTTATTTATTCATTCATATGACGATGTAATAGATATTATTTCATTTTATTCATTTGGTATGCAATAGATTAGTTTAGACTAGTTTGTTTATTATTACAAAATATAAAAAGATGGAGCTTATGAAGATCATTTCAATAAGTGTCATCATTAAGTCCTTTAGGAAATGACTTAATAATTGTTGTGATGACTCACAATAATTATTACTCTAAAATGGCTTTGTTTATACATTTTTTGATGCATGCTTGCGATGTTTATTTTGTTGTTATATAATGTTGTATGTTTGAAAATATGTTTTCCATTCACAAGGACATTTAACAAAATAACATCAAGTTAGAGTTTGAAATTTTAAATAATGAAGTTTCTACATAAGATGTATAAAAATTGATTTTTTATTAAAAGGAGTTTTAATTTTTGAAACTCTTCAAATAGCCAAACTTGTATGTACTTAAAAGGTTTAAAATAATTTCTAAACTAAATCTAAAGTTCACCGGTGATCTGGAGGTTGTCCCAAGCATCAAGAATTCCATTGAGATATTTTGTGATAAAACCGGTGCCATTTCTATCACAAGCATCAAGAATGCCATTTCATTTTACAAACGAAAAATGGTTGTGAAATTTTGGACGTTACACCTGCCTACTTCACCTTTCGTAGGAGGAAGACCCTTTACACAACTTTTCATATATACATATGTTGCGACCACCAGAGGTGAATTTCTGCTTCAACCAACATGTTTTCCCATGTTTTCTGTTGAGTTATTAAATGGTTAGCCTATGTGGCTCAATTTCCTGTTCATAGGGTACCTTCGTATTTAAATTTCCAAGTAAATCAGTTACAATAAATTCAATCATGTCATTAAAAACGTTGTTGCAGGCTCGCTACATTACAATCAAATCAGGGTTGTGTAAAAGGCCATCTTTTAGATACTAAAATTTGAGATTATGTATTTATTACCTATATGTCTTTTGTGAATGGTGAAATTAAAATTAGACCGTTTTACAGACTATTAGGTTGTGTTTAGTAGTATCTTAATGACTCAATTAAGATGCAAGTTTTAATCACTAAGATTCAGACCATTTGGTTCGAGCAGTTATCTCATCTGAGCGAATAAGTTTTCCTACGTACGATTAAGTTTTGAAAGTATATCTGAATAAACATTATTACTCTGTTGCCCCTTAGCCTAAAACATCCCTTATTTCAGTCGACTTCTTCACATCTCAAGGAGTGTTTGAGATTGCTTTTCAAAAGAATGTATCGACTTATTGCTTTTTTTTAAAGTCAATAAGTTAAAAAGTGTTTCATAAATTAAAAGCACTTTTCAAAATAATTTTTTCAATGTTTCAAAAAGAAGATTTCAAAAAATTACAAATCCCAACTTTTCAAAACAGTTTATGACTTTTTGAAGTTAAAAACAATAATACCCTCACTAAATACCTACAAACATAACCCTTTTATAAACTTGCAGATTTACGTCCCCATCCTTATTTTACACGTAAAAACTAAGAAAAAACAGTAAAAACATATCATTTAAAAAATAGTTAAATAAAATACTTTTCAAAAAACAATTTATTACTTTATTGACTTTTGTTACCACAAAAACTAATACAAACAATTTTATAAAGGGTTTATTTCATAAAAAACCTATATTTTCAAGTTTTTTTATTTAAACCTAAAACTTTATTTTTTTTTTCAAAAAAGACCTAATTTTAGAGAAACTTTTTAATTTAGCTCATTTCCTGGTTTTGCAGGTTACTTATATTTTTAGTTTTATTTTTCAGAATAGACCCTAATTTCTTTTTTTTTTTCCGAAAAGACCTTAAATTTATTTGTTCAGAAAACTTTTTAATTTAGACGTTTTACCCTGTTAGGTTTATCCGCAAGTTAAACGATTTTTCAGGGCCTCACAAAGAAAATGATTTTCTTCGTTTTTGTAATTGACATAACTTTCATATAAGATGTCAAAATTCTACCAACTTTATATCCTTGTAAAGTTGTAAATAATACTACAACTTTGTTTTACTGACTTTTGTTTGAATATCTTTAAATCTGTTGCTATAGTCCCTTAAACATGAACATAAATCTATTTAGATAACTTTTTTTATTGCCATTTTCAAACCTTCATATCTTTTTCATTACAAATCTAATTGATCTGAAACTCTTCCCTATGTAATAATTAATTAATGACAACGTTTTCCCAATTCCTTATAGGTTTAGAGATATATAGCTATAAACATCACATCCCGCAATACTTCAATATTTTATTTGTTTGAATACCAATTTTCAAATGAGCATATTTATTGCTATACACATCTATTTCACTTGATTCTTTTTCTATTTACTATTTGAAATATATACAACTTTTATTTACGAAGTTTTTTTTACTGACTTCAGATCTTGACATATTCTTCTCCAAACATGGTCTCTTAATAATATTTATTTTCCATCAATATTATTGTCCATGTGCCCAAGCGTTTGTTGTAGGCATTTTTGTGAAAAATGATAAAAAAGAATCAACAAAATTGGAGTTCATATAAAGAAACTATAAGCTTGTAAAATTAGAATAAAAATTCAAGTAATGTTGATGGAAAATAAGTGTTAGCAAGAGGTCGTGTTTGGTGATGAATAAGTCAAGATATAAAGCTACTAAAAAGAAACTTTCTAAATTAAAGTTGTAGTGTATATTTCAAAGAGAACATAAGAAAAATAATCATGTGAAACAGATATGTGTATAGTTATATCTCTCAAAATCTATAAGGAATTCATGAAAACTCACTATTATGAAAATTATAGTATTTGAAGTAATAAAATCATAGAAAAAAGTTTTAAGTTAATTGAAGTTATAATGAATGAGATATGAAGGTTTTAAGAAAAAAAAGTTTCTAAAAAAGAAATTTACATTACAAACCCGGGTAAGGGGACTAAATTAAAAAGTTTCTCAATTAGAGTTATAATGAAAGAGATATGAAAGTTCGAAAATGACAAAAAATTATCTAAATAGGTTTATGCTCATGTTTAAGGGACTACAGCGAATGATTTGAACACATTCAAACAAAAGCCAATAAAACAAAGTTATAATATTACTTACGACCTTTATGGAGATATAAAGTTGATTTAATTTATACATCATATATGAAAGTTATGCAAATTACAAAAACGAAGAAAAATCATTTTTTTTTTGAAAATTTTTTCAAAAAAATCGTTTAACTTGCGGATAAACCCCTGACCGGGAAAATAGGCTAAATTAAAAAGTTTTATGAACAAGAAAACTTAAGAGTATTTTCTTTTAAAAAAAAATATACATAACATACAAAACCAGATAAAAGGGTCAAATGAAAAAGTTTCTATAAAATTTAGATGTTTTTATGAAAAAAAAATTACGTCTCATATTTAAACAGAAAAAACCTTAAAATTTTAAATAGAAAAAGCTTAAAAATACAATATTTTTTTATGAAATAAACCCATTTATAAAAACTAATTTTTACCCGTAATCTGTAATCACTCTACGGGTTCAAAAAGCAACCCGAAACACCGTCACACACAAAACCTTCAACGAACTCCCTCCACCACCGCTCCAGCACCGTCGCCGACTCGCTGCCGCCCTGCTCCAGCCCCAACGCCAACTCGCCGGCCCTACTCCAGCCCTATCACCGAATCACCTCACTCCACCAGCGGGTAATTACTGAAACAATTGAGTTTATGTTTTGTCATCGGGATTATCATCTTTTTATTGACACCACAAATCAGTGTCGTTGGCTGTAGAGCTTTACGTTCGACAACTGCTGCTGTGCCCGTTTCCGGCATTATTTCTGTCTATTACTCACGTAGCTTCTGTGATTGATTTCCCATTTATGCGCATTAAATCTTGTACATTACGCATTATCTTGTACATCACATAGTCACTGCTGTAGGAGACACCAGTTGCTCTAGAGAAACAGAGTTTGCAGATGTTGACTGAAATTTGGAGGATGATTACTTTATTGTTCGATGGATTAGAAACATCAGTGGTCAATAATATGATTCGTTTGTTGAACTCTCTCGTTTATATCAACTATTTCAAGGAACATTCACGCCCTTAAATGATTCAGATCTGAATCAAATGGCGCCTTACTTAATGTAGGATAAGCATCATTAGCTAGCAAATTAGTTTCTCACAGAAGTCGGTTTTGTTTTTTTGTAGAATTGGTCATGGGGGAAGAAGAAATTAGAGATGATGGGAGCGACCTTCCCTCCAATCAGAAAGAAACCATTGAATTGGCCTCTGATTTTACTGCAACAGATGATAGAAACATGAAGTCCACCCAAGAGAATCAAGAAGAAGACAGTAATGCTGAAGAAGACGAAGATGATGATGATGATGAAGATGAAGAAGATACATACACATTAAGATTTGAAGGAGACACAGATCCCTTATCTCTCACAGAGGTGGATGCTTTTGGAGTTCAGCCTTATGAACGTTTGGAACGTATGGAAAACGAGTATGAAGCTTTGGCTGCTAAAAAGCGTAAAGCAAACCTCAATAACAACAATGAAGGGTAATTATCAAAATTATATATAAACCTTGAATAAGGAAATGACATGAACAGTGAACACTCCTTAACATCTCAAAAGTTTTTTCCAGAATGCCACCAGAAAAGAAGCTGAGACAAGAGGATTTTCCTGGAGCAAACTTTGAAGAATTATTGGCGGAAATGACATATGGAATGAGACGAAAGAAAAGGGTATGCTATTTTCTTTTTGTTAAATCCTTATGATTATAACCATTCTTTTTGCTCAATATGTAAACTTTCTATCTAGTTTTCACTAGATTGTCAAGTCTTAACATTCATAATTGGTTTCTTGTTGCTAACTGTATTATAAATATAATCAACTTTTGATTATTTACGGATACCATTTGTAGCAGAATAAGAAAAGGGGTAGGAGGAAGGGATCAAAAAGGAAAATTAGTCCAGAAATTACACGCAAATTAGGTGATGCTACACTATACTACGCGCATGGGCGATATGAAGAGGTACACTTTTATGTTTGTTGTCTATTTTGTGTGGATTTTTTTTGTTTATAAAGATTTTGTTATTTTTTTGCACTTTAGGCCATACCTCTATTGAAAGAAGTCATTCTGATTTGCCCGAATTTGCCTGATTCTTACCAAACACTTGGTCTTATATATGATGCTATTGGGAATAAAATGAAAGCAGTTGGCTATTACATGCTTGCTGCATATTTGGCACCTAAAGATGCATCTTTATGGAAGCTACTTGTTGCTTATTCTTTGTGAGTTTTCTTCCACTAAACACACATCTTTATGTCTCTATATTAAGGGATATATATATTCAGGAAAGTCCTTACATTTTGACCCTATATTCGATTAAGTCCTAATTGTTTTTTTATATACAATTAAGCTCAATATTTTGTTAAATGTTTACAATTTTAGTTATATATAAAAAGGAAATATTCATTAAAGTCCTTACATTTTGACCCTTTTAACAATTTAGAGTTGAATTTTCAGTTTTTTATTCAATTAAGTCCTAATTGTTTTTTTTTATATTCAATTAAGCTCAATATTTTGTTAAATGTTTACAATTTTAGTTATATATAAAAAGGAAATATCAAATATTCATTAAAGTCCTTACATTTTGACTCTTTTAACAATTTAGAGTTGAATTTTTAGTTATTATTCAATTAAGTCCTTACATTTTTTACCTTTACATTTTGACCCTATACATCATCAGTTGTAAAAATATAAAAACGGCATAACCAACTACTACCCAAAATTGTAAACATTTAACAAAATGTTGGACTTAATTGAATAAAAAAAAAAATTAGGATTAATCAAATATATCGTCAAAATATAAGGACTTTCCCGAATATATCCCCTATATTAATACCATTTGAGCATGAAGCAACATGTATAAAAGATAAATGATTAAGTATTAAGTATTAACTATCCCAAATAGCAACCAACTTTACAATTTGCCTAATAGCAATATACATGCATTTTTCTACAAAAACAATTATATAAATAATAATTATGCAGGGAACTAAAAAATGATGGACAAGCCATACATTGTCTTGACCGAGCAATAAGGGCAGATCCGGAAGATATGAGTCTCAGATATCACCGTGCCTCACTTTTTGTTGAAATTGGAGAGCTTTTAAAGGCTGCTGAATCATATGAGAAAATATGGCAACTTCGTCCTAAAAATTTTGAAGCACTAAAGACAGCAGCAATGGTTTGATTTTTGAAAACTACAAATCTTTATATATGCATATTTTTGTAAAGTTATCTCCTAATGAATGGCAATTCTTTTTTTTTTCTTTTAGTTGTACCAAAAATGTAGCCAGCATGAACGCATTGTGAGCAATCTTGAAGATTATTTAAAAAAGAACCGAAAAGATGCTGATTTGAATGTGGTTCAATTATTGGCTTCAATGCATATGTTGGGAAATGCACATGAGAAAGCGCTAGAACATATTGAATATGCACAACAGAATTATTGTGGTGGTAAAGATTTGCCAATTGAGATGTTGGTTCAAGCGGGAATTTGTCATGCTCATCTTGGAAACATGGAAAAAGCAGAGGTTTGTTATCTAGACTAAATAAATTGTCTGAATGAGACCAAATGACCATTATACCCTTACATCCCAAAAAACAAATTTCGTAACATTCATCAATTGTAACAATATTCATTGGTTTTAGAGTGAGGAGTTGGGAGGAAAAAGTGTACAAATAGGTAAAGGGTTAGTGTCTTAATACATTCAGGTGGTGTTTCTTTTTTGCTTAATGGACTTAATGCATAAAAGATTCAATGGTTCAGCTATATATGATTGTTTTTTTTTTTTTTACTTAATGCTAACAAAATGTCTTAGTAGGTTAAGTTAGGAAATAGGTGTCCTTAACATTAAGTCATGGGTTTATATTTATTTTTCCCAAATTGCCCTTATTTCCCCAATGAAAATTATATTTTATATAATGAATTATGAGTAATTTCATGCTTATACATTGGTCATTTGTTATTCGGCAAGTTTATAAGGGTAAAATAGTCATTTATTCAGATTCAGACAGTTCATTCAATACAAAAAAGGAATAGTATATATATATATATATATATATATATATATATATATATATATATATATATATATATATATATATATATATATATATATATATATATATATATATATATATATATCAGCAACACTATTTTATATAATGAATTATGAGTAATTTCATGCTTATATATTGGTCATTTGTTATTTGGCAAGTTTATAAGGGTAAAATAGTCATTTATTCAGATTCAGACAGTTCATTCAATACAAAAAAGAAATAGTATATATATCAGCAACACTATTTTATATAATGAATTATGAGTAATTTCATGCTTATATATTGGTCATTTGTTATTCGGCAAGTTTATAAGGGTAAAATAGTCATTTATTCAGATTCAGACAGTTCATTCAATACAAAAAAGAAATAGTATATATATATATATATATATATATATATATATATATATATATATATATATATATATATATATATATATATCCGCAACACTATTTTATATAATGAATTATGAGTAATTTCATGCTTATATATTGGTCATTTGTTATTTGGCAAGTTTATAAGGGTAAAATAGTCATTTATTCAGATTCAGACAGTTCATTCAATACAAAAAAGAAATAGTATATATATCAGCAACACTATTTTATATAATGAATTATGAGTAATTTCATGCTTATATATTGGTCATTTGTTATTCGGCAAGTTTATAAGGGTAAAATAGTCATTTATTCAGATTCAGACAGTTCATTCAATACAAAAAAGAAATAGTATATATATATATATATATATATATATATATATATATATATATATATATATATATATATATATATATATATATCCGCAACACTATTTTATATAATGAATTATGAGTAATTTCATGCTTATATATTGGTCATTTGTTATTTGGCAAGTTTATAAGGGTAAAATAGTCATTTATTCAGATTCAGACAGTTCATTCAATACAAAAAAGTAATAGTATATATATCAGCAACACTATTTTATATAATGAATTATGAGTAATTTCATGCTTATATATTGGTCATTTGTTATTCGGCAAGTTTATAAGGGTAAAATAGTCATTTATTCAGATTCAGACAGTTCATTCAATACAAAAAAGAAATAGTATATATATATATATATATATATATATATATATATATATATATATATATATATATATATATATATATATATATATATCAGCAACACTATTTTATATAATGAATTATGAGTAATTTCATGCTTATATATTGGTCATTTGTTATTTGGCAAGTTTATAAGGGTAAAATAGTCATTTATTCAGATTCAGACAGTTCATTCAATACAAAAAAGAAATAGTATATATATATATATATATATATATATATATATATATATATATATATATATATATATATATATATATATATATATATATATATATATATATATATCAGCCAAGGTTCTAAATAGCGTAAGGCGTGGCGTGGCGGCAATGTCAAGCCTCAAGTTTTACGAGCCTTGGCGAGTCATGGCGTTTTTCAAGGCGTGATGTAAGGCGGCAATTTTATATGAATGTATAATTATATTATACATATAAATATAGATTTATATCAAATATATCAGGTTTTTAGAAGTGTTTTATCAATAACTAATAACTAAAAGTTAACAAAAACCCAAATGTTATATATATATATATATATATATATATATATATATATATATATATATATATATATATATATATATATATATATATATATATATATATATATATATATATATATATATATCAGCCAAGGTTCTAAATAGCGTAAGGCGTGGCGTGGCGGCAATGTCAAGCCTCAAGTTTTACGAGCCTTGGCGAGTCATGGCGTTTTTCAAGGCGTGATGTAAGGCGGCAATTTTATATGAATGTATAATTATATTATACATATAAATATAGATTTATATCAAATATATCAGGTTTTTAGAAGTGTTTTATCAATAACTAATAACTAAAAGTTAACAAAAACCCAAATGTTATGTGCCCAATCAAGAAATGCAACAAAAAGAAGAAAAAACGGGCCTCAAATAGTAAAAACTCGCGCCATGGCACGCCATGGCTCGCCTTGGCACGCGCTACGCCTAGCAGTGCCGCCATGAGTGTTTTCGGGACGGCAGAGCCGCGCCTTACGCCAAGGCACGCCTTGACGCGCGCCATGGCGCGCCTTTTAGAACACTGATATCAGCAACACTATTTTATATAATGAATTATGAGTAATTTCATGCTTATATATTGGTCATTTGTTATTCGGCAAGTTTATAAGGGTAAAATAGTCATTTATTCAGATTCAGACAGTTCATTCAGTACAAAAAAGAAACAGTATATATATCAGCAACACTATATCTATTCAGATACCGTTACCCATTCAGCAACATGTATCAATTCAACACTTAATATGGAAAAAAAAAAAAACATGTCCTAAGTAAAAAAGAAACAACCATGTATAGCTGTCCAGATTAAGATCTTAACCCATTAAGGAAAAAAGAAACAGCCCGTAACTTAAGAGTAGAACGGTGTAATAATAAGAGATAAAGCTACAATGCTATAATAAAATTTATCTGGAAAGTACATTGCTATTTCTTCCATTTAGGCTTTAACTATACTCCATGACTTCTTGCTTTATGAAACTAATCTTACTTGGTATTTTATTGTTAGGCTTTCTTCAGTGTGTTCACACACGAGACCGTAAATGATTATTCTCACTTAATAATCGAAGCTGCAGACTCGTTAGTGAGTCTTAAGCACCATGAATCTGCATTAAAGTACTACTTGATGTTAGAAGGCAATGATGGTGTCAATAAAGTAAGTACATAACCTCACTCTCGATCTCTCTTTTCTGTGAAAAAGACGTAAATACCCTCGTCATCCTCATCATCAGAAATAGCCCTAGAAAGCTTGGCACGGATAACTTGTTATATAAGCTTACTTGCCTATTTTGTTGATTTCTAATTTTTATGAATTTTTTTTCCTGTTAAATCGCGTAAAGGTGCTACTTTATTTAAAAATCGGGCGTTGTTACTACTTCCTAAATTCAAGAACACAAGCAATTGACTACTTCTACAAAGGTATGATTCAAATTTCATCTATGGACACATGTTCTATAATTTGTATGAGTAGATGAAAAGTTAAAATGGTCACTTACTCACTTTCAGTCAAAATAGGAATATTTTTTTATTTTTTTATTATCATTATTATTTTTTGTGTTGTGAAGCTATAAGAAAGTTTCATGACTGTTTTCTAACTATTCTTTTAAGTTTTACATTTGATTCAATCATTGAAATTTCAAAATTTGTTCGGTGTTATATTTTATTGACAGCTGTACATGAACAAGAAGACAACATTGATGCCAGGTTGGAATTAGTGTCAGTTCTTTTAGAAGCAGATAAAGATGATGAAGCCATTTCTGTGCTTTCTCCTCCTTCTGATTCAGGTTAATTTCAGGGAATCATTACTCGTAATTTTTTTTTAGAGTAAATTACAGTTTTGGTCCCTGTGGTTTACATCAAATTACAGTTTTGGTCCTAGTTTTGAAAATCTTGCATTGGTGGTCTCTGTGGTTTCCAAATCTTTCATTTTTGGTCCCTCTGGTTTCCAAATCTTTCACTTTTGGTCCCTCTTACACAAACGGTAATAGATGGAGGGACCAAAAGTGAAAGATTTGGAAACCATAGGGATCAAAAGTGAAAGGCTTGGAAACCAGAAGGACCACTAGTGCAAGATTTTTAAAACTAGGACCAAAACTGTAATTGGGTGTAAACCACAGGAACCAAAACTGTAACTTTTTACTATTTTTTTTTTTTTTTTTTTTTTTTTTTTTTTTTCAGTTTGTTTATATTCCTATTGTTTACAGAATCAAGAATTGGTGAAACCTCTGATGGGAAAAAACCTTGGTGGACTGATAAAAATATAAAGTTAAAGCTTTGTTATATTTATAAATCCAAAGGTTCGACCGAGGCATTTGTTGATACAATATTTCCATTGGTTCGTGAAACATTGTTTCTTGAAACAATTCAGCGAAAGGTGATTTTAATTTTAGTGCATGCAATATTTTTATATTTCATTTTACTTTAAAAAGATTTCTATTTCATATCTTTTGATAAAAAGTTGGTTTTTTTATTAGGTTAGACCAAAGAAAAGAATAACAAAACGCGAGCTTCATAAAAGAGCTCGAGTACTAGACGACCATCAATCTGGCAATGTATTTCAGGGATATCGTCCCGTTGCTTCATCTTCAGATTTGTAAGCGTTTTTTATTTTTTATTTTTTATTTTTTTATTCTGACCAATTATTTGCATAAATGAAATTATTTATTTCTTTTGATGGTCAACAGGTCAAAAGCTAACCGAGCAAAGAGGTTGCTTCAGAAACGAGAAGAAAGACGGGCTGCAGCATCGGCGGATGGAGTTGCATGCCAAAGTGACGAATCAGATGATGATTCTCCCGTTAAGTATTTTAAAATATCATCTGTAGCATTATAAATTTATAATTGACAATCTTGTTTTATTTATATCTAATTATTAAATCATTTAATTGTCTCAATGTGGTAGGCGTATAGAGAGCCTCCCCTTCCTAATCTCTTAAAGGATGAAGAGCTTCTTATGCTAATCATAGATGTAAGTACTTATTGGTTTTTTCTTCTTAATATGGAAAATGGAAAACTATAATTATTTTCATATAAAAGTGATTAAACTTTCTTCACCGTTTTAACGATTTAGCCATTTAGTTAAAGGATAATGTCATAAAAGCCCTTAAGTTTGTCAGAAATATTCGGTTTTATCCTTTTATGTATTTTTGGTTCATTAAAGCCTTTAACTTTAGTAGAAATATTCAGTTTTACCCTTTTATGCATATTTGGTTCATTAAATCCCTTAAGTTTAGCAGAAATGTTCGATTTTACCCTTTTATGCATTTTTGATTCATTAATACACTTAAGTTTGGCATAAATGTTACCGGCTCACAAGGGTAAAACTGAACATTTCTGCTAAACTTAAGGGTTTTAATGAACCAAAAATAGACTGAAGGGCTTTTACGAACAAAAAATGCATAAAAGGGTAAAATCGAACATTTATGCTACAGTTATGAGTTTTAATGAACCAAAAATGCATAAAAGGGTAAAACCGAATATTTCTGACAATTTTAAGGGCTTTTATGACATTATCCCTTTAGTTAAGTGGCTAAATGGATAAAATGGTGCAAGTACGTTTTAATTTTCAGTATTTTGTGCTATTGCATACCTTTGAATATTCTTGATTGGATGTTTGTTTAATCTTCAATACTATCGCGTATCTTTTATGTGTAGTTGTGTAGAGGATTAGTATCAATTCAAAGATATTGGGAAGCACTTGAAATAATCACTTCAACTTTGAAATTGGCACAAAGCACTCTAACAACAGAGAAACAAGAGGAGCTCCGGTCACTTGGAGCACGTAAGTTTTTAAGATCCTAAAAGAAATCCATTACTTATTTTACATTTGCTTCTTTCAGATGTTTTGATCAAAGTCCCTAAACCCTAAACTTTAGAAAACCTTCTGGCTGATTCATGTAAACATCCTCAGCCAACTTCCCGTTAAGGAAAGCGGTTTTAACATCCATTTGCTTAATTTCATAATCATGAAATACAGCTATGACGAGCATTATCCTATAGAATTTTAGTTTGCAAGTGTAGCATGTTCTTCAAAATTTATGAGTGGCTTGATAAGCCCAAAGAGTTGAGAATGATAATCTGAAAAGACTAAATGCAAGAAATAACAACCAACTTTCATTTATGTGTTTATTATAGCATCCTACTTTCATTTTTGTCTATTACAACATTGTAATTTCATTTCTTCCGATTAAGGCATTGTACTTAGAAATATTTACCAACTAATAGCGTTTGTACTTTCAATTTTTTTCTTATTAGGACATTATACTTTGAAAAGCCTGTCCAATTATAGCATTGAAAATTGTTTTGTATTTACATGGGTAGATTTTTTGAACTACACTGTGGTAAACTTGTAATATGAAGAAGTGAAAGTAGGATGCTATATTATTTGAAGTTTTCCCGTTATGTATATGGCATTCAGGTTAATGTAAAATAAATTCGAGTATTTATCATTTTTGTTCTCATACAGAAATAGCATACAATATCGATGCTCCCACGAATGGATGGGATTGTGCTCGATACATTGTTACCCAAAATCCTTACAGCTTTGCAGCATGGAACATCTACTATAAAATTATGTCAAGGTACATGCTTTATTATATTTGCATCACATCAAACTAAAACACTTCATGATAGAAAACTTGTGGAAATGTAAGGAAAAAATAAATGCGGCCAAGTTTGTGAAAATTTAGGACTTCATTTCCGTGACCTTCTCTGTTAAGTCGTTCTTTCTGTATTAAGTAAGAAAGAAAAATTAGTATATAACTTATTAATATCGAATTTGAAAATACTCTATACATTATTTTTTGTTTTTTTTTATTAGATCGAGGCTCGATAAGCATAATAAGTTCTTGCTCGAGAAGCTTGCGAAACATGAAGATTGTGTACCAGCACTTTTAATCAAAGGACATGTATTTACAATGCATAGCCAGCATCAAATAGCTGCAAGATATTACCTCAAAGCATATAGATTGATGCCAGAAAACGCGTTATTAAATCTTTGTGCTGGTATCTTTTTTTTCAATTAATTAATTTTCTAATCTTACTATCTTAGATTTTTTTTTTTTTCCTTAAATTTGTCTATTTTTCTCTCAAGGAACGGCCCTAATTAACCTAGCCCTTGGGTTGCGACTTCATAACAAGCATCAATGTGTCTTGCAAGGTTTAGCTTTTCTCTACAACAATCTTCGCCTTTCAGATAACAGCCAGGTGATTATATTATATAATATAAATTTATTCATGTTTTAGTTTCTTGTTGAATATATAGAAATATATATGTTTGTATTACAGGAAGCTTTATACAACCTTGCACGTGCGTACCACCATGTTGGTCTAATTTCACTTGCGGCTACATGTTATGAAAAGGTGCTTGCCATTTATCAAAAAGATGTCCCGATTCCAAGACTACCGAATGATAATCTAGAACTCACAAATGATTTAAAACCCGGATACTGTGACCTTAGAAGAGAAGCCGCGTACAATTTGCACCTTATTTATAAAAGTAGTGGGGCCGTGGATCTTGCTAGACAGGTGCTTAAAGACAACTGTAGTCTTTAGGTTATTCACAATCGATTTTGGTTCGTGGTAAAAGACGTGAATACCCTCTTCCCCAGTTATCTCTACATTAGTCCATTTGATGACACTATTTCAAATGTGGTTTTGACGTATCAAATAGTAATTTATATTGTTAACAAAATATCATAATTTTGTATATTAATAAATATATTGAATAGTATTAAGATGAATACAGTAATATATGATTTATTTATCAATACATATAATAATCAAATAAAGATGTTTAATTTTAGTTGGTCTTTTAAACACTTAAATAGCTTATTTCTATATCTAATTCTAAAGTATGCTAATTTTATATTATCTTTATTTGATATGATAAAATACAAAAAGAAACATCGCTCAAACTAAACTTAGAATAAAAAAAGTACAGATGTAAACTCATAGTTCATGATATCCCGAATGTCCAAAATTCATTTTTATCAAAAAGATCTTTTTTCTATTAAGTTGTTAAGACATTACATTCCGAAAAATCTACCAAACTATAACAGAAATTGTCACTGGTATAATTGCGTAGATGTTTCAAACTATAATGTTGTAATAAGAGAAACTAGAATTAATAAAAGAAATTACGTTTCTAATCATGCATTTAATCCTAAATATGACAATGGCAAAGATAGAACCCCTTGTCATAAAATCAAAAGTATAGATTACAAGAGGATTTGATTGTCATAATTTGGAGTACAAATTGGGGGCCAGTTTACAGGGTTGGGGTTCGCTCAATGTTTCCAGAAATTACAGTTAGTAAATTGTTTCCAAAGGGATCGCTCAAGTGAGAAGCTAGGTTTTCAACCGGTCCCTGTCCAGTCACATATGCTTGAATGAAGAACGCAAACATGGAGAACATTGCTAGTCTACCATTCTTGATCTCCTTCACCTTCAACAGTGCAAACTGGTCCGGATCCTTGGCCAATCCCAACGGGTCAAATGGCCCACCCGGGTGAAGCTTGTCCTCCAAATCCTGCACATAAAATCTCCCAAATTGGAAAAAATTCATACATATATATTGAAACTATGATGAATGTTTATGTTCATACCAAGCCGTTGATGATTCTGTAGTATTCTGCACCACCAACAAGAACGACCTCAGCAACAACAGCCAAGACGAGGTTAATTGGAATGTTCTTCCCGAAGTAATTCAATGTGTTCCCATCCAATAGTAGCGCCCCCGTCTGCACATGCCCAAATCAATTTAGTTATCAGATAATTTGAACCCTAGAATTTTCACCTTTAATTAGTTCGATCATGTGATACGAACCTTGAACCAGACGGCTTCAGGGCCACAGTTAGCACCGTATTTGTTGAAGGCCTCAGGAATGATGCAACCGGCTGCTCCCAACATTGCCCATCGCGCATGGATGAGTTCGTACGCTTGGTATCTGCACGCCATACAATCGAGTTAACTCGCCACTAGAGATTCAATTATTGTTTGCTCTGAGTTGACTCGCTTAACTCTATGTATTCTCTTGAGTTACAAGTGAACTTACTTGGCAAAGTCTTCTGGTTTCTTGCCAAGTCCAAAAGGATCGTAACCGTAACTGCATCCATACACGGTAATGAACAAGAAATCATTTTAGCGTATATTGTGTATGTATATTTGGGGTGTATATCTATGTATAGCTTTGACTTACTCTCCGGCGACTTCTCCGTTGAGGTACTCGGGGATTTCTGATCGGTCCAAAAGACCTTCCGGCAAGAAGATTCTTCTCTCAGGGCCTGTAAAACCATTAATTGCGGATTATTATTGTTAAATTACCATGAAGATGATTGCAGAAATTAGTGGTGGTGAATGGTGATGATACTCACCGTACCACTTGGCGAGCTCGTCGGAAGCCGGGGTGACGGCGACTGGCTTAGCCTTGGGTGCAGGTTTCTTCTTTTGGAAAAGGGCGACTGTCTTAAAGGTAGCAGGGCTGGAAGCCGAAGGAGCTGCCCTGGATGCAGCGGAGAAGTTGAGTGGGTTTCCACGCATTTCCGACACTCCCAGGGAGGCTGCCGACGTTGAAGCTGCCAAAGACGCCATTCTTTCCGATGTTGGGTGTCGCCGGAAAACCTCTTAGTTGGTTGGTCTGGTTATATTATTTGTTTGTGTTTGTCTGTGATGGGAATCGAGAAGGGAGAGGTACTTGCTAAATGGGAAGTTCTGGTGGATGTGCACTTGCCACGTGAAGTGGCTGTCATTGGTGGGATGAGGGAAATGCAATCTGATTCGCCTATCCTATAGGATTATGTGGCTGATGTGGCGGATTATGATGTCTGACGTGTACTCAATGTGTGGGACGCACACTGAGGAAGTTGAATTTGTGGAAGAAAATGGCAAAGTGCGGATAAGTTAACATCTCATGTCCACATATCTAAGTTCATAAAAAAAAAAAAATAAGGGTATGTAAATATGTTCATCCTAGCACTAACGATTTCTTTTGGGATGAGTTGTAGGCTTATGAATCAAATTTTACCCTACATAGAAATTGAACATATCTATTTAGGATATCCAATTTTATTTTAAAAGACGATGGTAATTAGTAGGGGTGTTATTCGGTCGGTTTTTTTGGTTTTCGGTTTTTTCGGTTCGGTTTTTCGGTTTTTTAGCATATTAAAACTAACCATAACCAAACCAAATAAGGTTCGGTTTAATCGGTTTTGGTTTATTCGGTTACGGTTTAATCGGATTGGTTTACCGGTTAAACCAAATAAACACTCGTAAGAAAAAGTAGACATAAACTTAAGAAAAACTCACTGAACTTTTACCAAATGAAAACAAAAACACTATACGTAAGTACATAACATATGAGGAAAAAAGGGACGGTAAAAAAGACGATCTCAAATAGTCAAATGGGTATGTCGAATTTGGACTTTGGACTAATTGTATATATAGTTTATTGTAACTTATTAACGAATTATAAAATTTTCTGTTAACAAATATATATATAAATTAAGATATAAAATATTAATTTATAAAAATATATATTAATTAATAATTTATTTGGTTTTTCGGTTTAACCAAAACAATTAAATTTTAACCAAAACCAAACCGAATAAGGTATCCTTATTCGGTTAACCAAACCAAATTAACCAAAAACCAAATAACCCGAATCAAACAACTCAAACATCATTCGGTTCGGTTCGGTTATTCGGTTTCAGTTTTTTCTCACACCCCTAGTAATTAGTGGAGTAAATTACAAGAATGGTACATGTGGTTTGCAGTAATTCATGTATTTGGTCTTTAATTTTTTTTTTAACTTGGACCGTTTCTACTATTTGGTTTTGTTACATGTTTGGTCTTACCAGACATAAAATGACAATTTTACCATTAAAATTTTTCTTTTTTCTATTTTTCCTTTTATTGTTTATTATTTTTAAATTAAAAAATGACCCCATACCTCCACCCCCATTGAAACCTCTCTCTCTCTCTCTCTCTCTCTCTCTCTCTCTCTCTCTCTCTCTTCGATGCTCATTCAATCATAGAATCAAACCTTCAACAAACAAGTTCCTTCTTTCGGTTTTAACCAATGTTCTTAACAACTACCTGATCCCAACCCTAGATTCTTAATCTCGTCTGCTCAGCGAAATGGCTTCTTAGATGTCGGCGGTGATGTCGCAAAGAGGCATAATACCTTTGTAATTCCTTCGATTAGCATACCAATTACTCATAACTATTTCACAGGTACATATCACTTTGAAAACCCAAATGTTCGTTAAAAATGTTCATGAAACCATATTATGATCAATCCACGTAACCTAGTCCAATTGAAACGAAACATGAGATGAAAGAAGAAAAATCCTGTTAATAATACCAACGTTTTATCCGACGTGCATTGCCGATCCGTTTCCGTCGACCATGACTCCGAAGAGCATGGGGGATGGGGGATATGGTGGAGAGAGAGATGTTTGAATGGGGTTGAGGGTACGTGAGAAGTGAGATTACTTTTTTTTTCTCAATTTAAAAATAATAAACACAAAAAAAATTAAAAAAGAAAATATTTAAGGGTACAATTGTCTTTTTATGTCTGGTAGGGACCAAGCAAGCAACAAACCCTAACAATAGGGACGGTCTGAGTTAAAAAAAAGAGTTAGAGTCCAAACGCATAAATTACCACAAATCATATGGATCATTCGTGTAATTTACTCTAATCAGTGACTATATATATATATATATATATATATATATATATATATATATATATATATATATATATATATATATATATATATATATATATATATATATATATATATATATATATATATATATATAGGGCCCGGATCCTGTGAGAACTCTTTTTCCGGTGAGAACTCGCGATATATATATATATATATATATATATATATATATATATATATATATATATATATATATATATATATATATATATATATATATATATATATAATAAAATAGATCATAGTATTATATCGGAGAAAAAAAGATTCAAAAAAAACTTTTGGATCATTATTTTTTTATAATGAAATAATGATCCAAAATAAAAACAGAAAAATTGGATCATTACGTTTTTCAATGATCCAAAAAAAAATTTTCAATTTTTTTGATAATGATATAGTACTATTCTCGATTTTATGATTTGTATTTTCTTTTATATTTTTTTTTCAATTTTTTTATGGTGTCCTCGCGAGTCCTCATTGAAAAAAGAGTCATCACCCGATCCTGATTATATATATATATATATATATATATATATATATATATATATATATATATATATATATATATATATATATATATATATATATATATATATATATATATATATATATATATTCCCCATGATCAGGTTTATCCTTCCATGCTCCACCTACTTACTTTCTTTTATTCCCTGCAAATCAGAACAAATGTGAAAATCACATCCTATATATATATATATATATATATATATATATATATATATATATATATATATATATATATATATATATAGGATGTGATTTTCACATTTGTTCTGATTTGCAGGGAATATATATATATATATATATATATATATATATATATATATATATATATATATATATATATATATATATATATATATATATATATGATGTGATTTTCACATTTGTTCTGATTTGCAGGGAATATATATATATATATATATATATATATATATATATATATATATATATATATATATATATATATATATATATATATATATATATATATATATATGATGTGATTTTCACATTTGTTCTGATTTGCAGGGAATAAAAGAAAGTAAGTAGGTGGAGCATGGAAGGATAAACCTGATCATGGGGAATAGGCGATCGTCACCTGTTACCAAGATTGGAGTTTATAGTCTAGTGATTGGTAGTGGTGTTAGTTTAGATTTATTGAATTGTTGTTACTCGCCAGAAATGGCTCGGAATATTATTTCTTTTCATGCATTGTTCAAACAAGGTTATATATATTCTTTTGATAATTTGAATGGATCTATTTCTGCTTATAAAAATGGTGTTTTTATTTTTGAAGCTTTACCTTGTGATGGTGTGTATGAAACTGTAACTTGTGAAGATAATTTAGGCAATAGTGTATTTCAAATTGATTCATTTAATGGTATACAAAAGGCATGCTTGTGGCACTATCGTCTTGGACATATTAACAAGAAACGCATCGCCCAACTCTAAAAGGATGGAGTGTTGGAATCATTCCACCTTAGGTCGGATGATGTATGCGAATCTTGTCTTTTAGAAAAGATGACAAAATCACCTTTCACGGGATCTTGTGAAAGAGGTGAATGTCTGTTGGATCTCATACACACGGATGTGTGTGGACCCTTCAGATCAAACACAAGGGATGCTAATCGATTCTATGTGACTTTTACGGATGATTATAGCAGATATGGCTATATCTACTTGATCAATCATAAGTCAGAAACCTTTGAAAAGTTCAAAGAGTTTAAGAATGAAGTCGAGAATCAATTAGGCAGGAAGATAAAGATGCTTAGATCCGACAGAGGCAGTGAGTATCTTAGTATCGAGTTCCTAGACTATCTTAAGGAATGTGTAATTGTTTCACAGCTGTCTCCTCCTAGGACACCACAATTGAATGGTGTGGCTGAGAGGCGTAACCGAACCTTGTTGGACATGGTCCGTTCCATGATGAGTCGAGCTTCTCTTCCTATCCTCTTATGGGGGTATGCCTTATAGACAGCCGTCAACATCCTCAATCTTGTCCCTACTAAGAAGCTTGTAACGACGATTTTCCAAAAAACAAAAAAAAAAATGAATAGTAACTCCGGCGTGAATAGTAACTCCGACGTGAATAGTAACTCCGGTGTGAATAGTAACCGAGAGATGAAGTAAGCGCTTACCTCGTGATGACATCGACGATGATGTCGTGATGACGTCATGATGACGTCGTGAATAGTGTCGCTGATGTCGTGATGACGTCGTGAATAGTGTTTTTGAGCCCTATAAATAGAGGCCCAACCTCTTCATTTCAAACCACAACAAACACCAAACAACCTTACGATATCGGGGAGTGTTCTGGTGAGAAAAATAGATCGGGAGAGGTAAGGAACGAGCGATAGCTTGTAGCGAAGTGCTCGAGAGTTGTCGGAAGAGTTGAACGGGGAACGAGCCAGCGACAATACTAAGTGAGTAATCGCTACTTTATTTCTTTAATAGTTTATAAAGTGTTAAACTATTATATGTGGAAGTTATGTACTATTCGTAATTCCAAAAATAATGCCCAATGATTTACTTACGAGAACGGTGCCTAGGCCGGTTACATGGGATCTGGTTGTTGGATTTTCCGAAAGGCTAAAATGCTGAAAGGATCCTGCCACCCCATCTAATCTTCTACCTGGCTGTTCTTTATTTGATAAATCACGAGATATCATATTGGAATTATAGAGAATATAAAGCAGAGTGATGGTGTGATCCGTAGTAATGCCGGTTGAAATAGTAGTTCACCTATAAACAAATATATAGGTACAAACCAAGCAGTTATAGTGGGTGTAAGAAGGCAGGAATAACCAGATACCGTATACCAAAAATCAATGTGAGTAATCTATCCCTAAGTGTTATTTTTACTGTGGGGCCACATTATCGGTTATTGTGATTGAGACCATCTTTCCATGGGGTCACATACTCGGTAATTGTGGTTGAGACCACATATATGCTGTGACGATCGAATTAAGTAGTAATTGTGGTGGGACCACATACAAATGTTGTGATGGCCTACTTGGCTGGCAGTTTTATCACACATTCAACAGGTGTACATTGAGTCCTTGAGACTCGGTATCACAGGGGGCTGTGATATGATGTGGAAGCTGAAAATTTAATGTTGTTATAACACTTATCGATTATTCACTGAGCTTGTAAAGCTCATCCTTGTTGATACTAACTGTGCAGGTGCTGTAGACCCTACTAAAGGGAATGATCTAATTCTGGGTTAGAACTGATGACCGTAGCAGCCCGGCTTTGGGGAGATACCACTTGTACCTTTTTCTTGTAATATATACCCTGTATAATATTTTGTTGAATAAAATATGTTTTAAAGTGGGGAAAATAAATGGGTATATTTATATTGAAAGCCGGGTGTTACAAGTTGGTATCAGATCCAGGTTTAAGTGAATTAGGTTTCTATAGGGTAGATACCTAGACTTGAACCTTAGGAAATAGTGGAATTCGGGATTGGAAAAGGATAATTTATGTTATCTGATTAAGAGACTAATCTTTCTGTTGAACTTTGAAGATGGCAAACACCAGGAGTGGTCAGAGCCGAGGAGGTGCTAGGCAGGGAGCTTCCAGGGGAGGCAGATCTCGATCACAGGGCTCAGTGCACCGGGAGGCGGGAGAGGCAGCAAGGAACCAGCCGGATTTACGAGCTATCATTACTGATGTGGTACGGGAGCTATTACCCACTATAGTAGAGACACATAGGGAGGGTACTGCAAAGCAGGTGCATGATGGAGCCCCCAAAGACGAGGGACACGCCGAAAGTGGAGTACACGTGGCAGATAAGGGTAAAGGCGTGGAGGGAACTTCGGAAGTGAAAAACAAATGTACGTATAAGAATTTCCTTAGTTGCAAGCCTAAGGAATTTACGGGAACTGATAGTCCCGTACAAGCGATGGAATGGTTGATACATACGGAGAAAGTTTTCCGGATTAGCAAGTGTGATGAGGCAGACAAGGTAGAGTTTGCTACCAACCTTTTCGCTGGAAATGCCCAGTATTGGTGGCAAGTTTTCAGTAGAGCTTTGGGTTCAGATTTGCTTGGAATGTTGACCTGGGAACAGTTTAAAGCAAAATTCACTGAAGAATACTGTTCCGAAGTAGCAGTGAAGAAGCTGACAGAAGAGTTCTTACATTTGGAACAAGGGACTCGTTCTGTGCAAGAATATACTATGGATTTCCTGGAGAAAGCTAGATTTTGTGAACATGAGGTTGATACTGAGAAAAGAAAGATAGACAAGTACGTATGGGGATTTGAAAACCCGGATTCGAGAGGTTGTACAGCCACTCAAGCTGACTACCTTTGGGCAAGTAGTTGATCGGGCGGTGGAACATGAGGCGGAGCTGCAACGCCAACAAGGTGAAAGGAGGGCCGCAGAAGCAAAAAGAAAGTCTGAGGAACGTCCGTGGATTTCTCAGAAGAAGTCCCAACAATCAGAATTTGGGTCGCGGGGTCAGACTCGGAAGGATGAAGGCAAATGGTGCGACAAATGCCGGAGGAAGCATACGGGAGATTGTCCTACTAGTCCCTCACCATTGTATTGTTTTAAGTGTGGGAAGACAGGACACTATGCTCGAGATTGCAACCAAGCAACTCGAGTATGTTTCCAGTGTGGAGCCAAAGATCATATCCGATCAGAATGTCCACAGCTAAAGACAGGAGGATCCCGAGACAGGACACGGGAGGAGCAGGGAAGAGAAAGGAAGGAGACACGAGGTGGACCAGTAGTCTCCCGAGCATTCCAGATGACAGTTGAGGAGGCCCGGGAAAAGACTGATGTCATTACAGGTATTTTTAAATTGAATTCGATCCCTGCATATGTATTCTTTGATCCTGGAGCCACCGACTCCTTTATATCCACATCATTCATGCCCCAAATTTCTATACCCTTAACCCCGTTGAATGAAGAACTGGAGGTAGAAGTAGCAGGTGGTAGATATGTATATGTCTCTGAACAGATGCCAGGGTGTCAGCTTGAGATTAACGGGACCATTTTCCCTATTGATCTGAAGCTGATCACCACCAGAGACTTTGAAGTAATTGTAGGAATGGACTGGTTAGCATCCAATGATGCTCAAGTCGATTGTAAAAGAAAAAGAATTGCAGTTCTGGCACCAGACGGGTCGCAAATAATAATTCAAGGTGAACGGCCACGTACAAGGATGCCTGTCATGTCTTTTGCCAAAGTACGACGTCATAACAACAAAGAAGGAATATTTTACATGGCATGTGTGGTCTCGACAGAGCCTACCAAACGATCCGTTGATGATATCGCTGTTGTAAAGGAGTTTGCTGATGTTTTTCCCGATGAGCTTCCAGGATTACCTCCGGATCGGCAGCTAGAGTTTACCATCGATTTGGTTCCAGGAGCAGCCCCTATTGCTCGTGCTCCTTATCGATTGGCACCATCAGAAATGGTAGAGTTGAGGAAGCAGTTGCAGGAATTACTCGATCGGGGATTCATTCGACCGAGTACTTCACCTTGGGGAGCACCTATCCTGTTTGTGAAGAAGAAGGACGGGTCTATGCGAATGTGTATAGACTATAGAGAACTGAACAAGATCACCATAAAGAACAAATATCCATTGCCCAGGATTGATGATTTATTCGATCAACTTCAGGGAGCATCCTATTTCTCTAAGATTGATCTAAGATCGGGATATCATCAGCTGAAGATTCGGGAGTCGGATATCCCGAAGACTGCCTTCCGTACCCGTTACGGACATTATGAGTTCCTGGTGATGCCGTTTGGGTTAACCAATGCCCCTGCAGCTTTCATGGACTTGATGAACAGAGTGTGTCGTCCATTTCTTGATACCTCTGTTATCGTGTTCATTGATGATATACTGATCTATTCCCGGAGTCAGGAAGAGCACGAGACGCATCTACGTCAAGTTTTGGAATTACTCCGTCAAGAGAAGCTGTATGCCAAGTTCTCAAAGTGTGAATTTTGGCTTCGTGAAGTTCAGTTTCTGGGACATGTTATTAGCAGCAAAGGTGTTGAAGTTGATCCTGCAAAGATCGAGGCTGTAATGAAGTGGGAGCCGCCGCGGAATCCATCAGAAATACGCAGTTTTCTTGGGCTAGCTGGATATTACAGGAGATTTGTGGAGAACTTCTCTTCTATTGCAGCACCTTTGACTAAATTAACTAAGAAGGGCGAGAAGTTTGAATGGACTGAGGAGCAGCAAGCTGCATTTCAGAAGCTGAAGCAAGCTCTCTGTGAAGCCCCAGTACTTGCATTACCACAAGGTGGGGAAGACTTTGTGATCTACAGTGACGCTTCTAGGGTGGGCCTGGGATGCGTTTTAATGCAGAGGGGCCGAGTGATTGCATACGCATCCAGACAATTGAAAGAAGCTGAGAAAAGATACCCGGTACATGATCTTGAACTAGCTGCCGTAGTATTAGCATTAAAGTTGTGGAGGCACTACCTATACGGGGTAAAGTTCAAGATCTATACGGACCATAAGAGTCTCAAATATTTGTTCGATCAGAAGGAGTTGAACATGAGGCAGCAGAGATGGATGGACTTACTCAAAGACTATGACTGCGAGATTTTGTACCATCCAGGGAAGGCGAATGTAGTTGCAGACGCGCTAAGTCGAAAGGAGAGACCCATTAGGGTTGTGTCTGCTTGTATGAGCATAGTTAGTCGGCTACCTGAGCTGATTCGAACAGCCCAAGAGGAAGCAGGGAAGGCGGAGCATGTGAAAAGTGAACGCATGGTTAGCTATATTAACCAACTCGAGGAAAATTCTCAGCGATTGAAGACCTTTAAAGGTCGAGTATGGGTGCCAAAGCAGGGTGAGGCACGGAAGTTACTCCTCGAGGATGCGCATTGTTCTCGTTATGCTATACACCCGGGTAGCACCAAGATGTACCGGACGCTGAAACCGATGTATTGGTGGCCGGGAATGAAGCGGGATATAGGAAGATATGTGGAACGGTGCCAAACGTGCTTACAAATAAAGTCCAATCATCAAAAGCCGTATGGAGAAATTCAGCCTCTACCAGTTCCAATGAAAAAGTGGGACGAGGTCACTATGGACTTTGTGACAAAACTTCCTCGGACGCCACGAGGACACGATGCAATATGGGTAATCGTGGATCGACTGACCAAATCCGCTCAGTTCATACCCATACGTGAAGATTATAAAGTTAGCAAATTAGCCAGAATCTATATTGATGAAGTAGTCTGTAGACACGGGGTACCATCCTCCATTATATCCGACCGAGATAGTCGATTTATGTCTGGGTTTTGGCAGAGCTTCCAAAAGCAGTTTGGATCGAAAGTTTTAATGAGTACTGCTTACCATCCTCAGACTGATGGACAGAGTGAAAGGACTATTCAGACATTGGAGGATATGCTTCGTGCCTGTGTTATAGATTTTGGTGGAAGCTGGGAGGATCACTTGCCTTTGGTGGAATTCGCATATAATAATAGCTATCATTCCAGCATTCAGATGGCGCCATACGAGGCATTGTATGGAGCACCATGTCGTACTCCGACATGTTGGACAGAGTTAGGGGAAAAGCCGTTAGCTGGACCCGAGATTGTAGCTCAAACCGAGGAGAAAATTCGAGAAATTCGAGAACATTTGAAGGTTGCTCAAAACCGCCAAAAGCAGTATGCTGATCGTCGATTGAAACCTATAAAGTTTAAGGTTGGCGATATGGTGATGCTTAAGGTTTCCCCGTGGAAGGGTCTGATTCGTTTTGGAAAGAAAGGTAAGCTGAGTCCTCGCTTTATTGGCCCGTTCCGGGTATTACAAAGGGTGGGAGCTGTAGCCTACCGGTTAGAGCTACCTGAGGAGCTAAGAGGCATTCACAACGTCTTCCATGTGTCACATTTGAGAAAGACTCTGTTTGACGAGTCCCAACGAGTGCCTTTACCTAAAATTGAAATAGATGAAAAGCTGAGGTATCCAGAGCAGCCAGAAAAGATTTTAGACCGCAAAGTGAGACAGCTAAGGAACAAGAAGATTAATATGGTAAAAGTACAGTGGCGATATCACAAGGGCTCGGATGTAACTTGGGAAGTGCTCGAGAGTTGTCGGAAGAGTTGAACGGGGAACGAGCCAGCGACAATACTAAGTGAGTAATCGCTACTTTATTTCTTTAATAGTTTATAAAGTGTTCAACTATTATATGTGGAAGTTATGTACTATTCGTAATTCCAAAAATAATGCCCAATGATTTACTTACGAGAACGGTGCCTAGGCCGGTTACATGGGATCTGGTTGTTGGATTTTCCGAAAGGCTAAAATGCTGAAAGGATCTTGCCACCCCATCTAATCTTCTACCTGGCTGTTCTTTATTTGATAAATCACGAGGTATCATATTGGAATTATAGAGAATATAAAGCAGAGTGATGGTGTGATCCGTAGTAATGCCGGTTGAAATAGTAGTTCACCTATAAACAAATATATAGGTACAAACCAAGCAGTTATAGTGGGTGTAAGAAGGCAAGAATAACCAGATACCGTATACCAAAAATCAATGTGAGTAATCTATCCTTAAGTGTTATTTTTACTGTGGGGCCACATTATCGGTTATTGTGATTGAGACCATCTTTCCATGGGGTCACATATTCAGTAATTGTGGTTGAGACCACATATATGCTGTGACGATCGAATTAAGTAGTAATTGTGGTGGGACCACATACAAATGTTGTGATGGCCTACTTGGCTGGCAGTTTTATCACACATTCAACAGGTGTACATTGAGTCCTTGAGACTCGGTATCACAGGGGGCTGTGATATGATGTGGAAGCTGAAAATTTAATGTTGTTATAACACTTATCGATTATTCACTGAGCTTGTAAAGCTCATCCTTGTTGATACTAACTGTGCAGGTGCTGTAGACCCTACTAAAGGGAAGGATCTAATTCGGGGTTAGAACTGATGACCGTAGCAGCCCGGCTTTGGGGAGATACCACTTGTACCTTTTTCTTGTAATATATACCCTGTATAATATTTTGTTGAATAAAATATGTTTTAAAGTGTGGAAAATAAATGGGTATATTTATATTGAAAGCCGGGTGTTACAAAGGTTGCCAAAACACCTCACGAAATGTGGACAGGGAAAGTTCCCTCGTTGACACATGTCAAAGTCTGGGGTTGTGAAGCTTTCGTAAGACGAGAGACTCACGACAAACTAGCAGCTAGAAGTGAGAGGTGTATTTTCATTGGTTACCCAAACAGTCTTTTGGATATTTGTTCTACAGACCGAGCGAGGACGTGGTCTTTGTAGCATGAAGAGGGGTCTTTCGTGAGAGAGAGAGAGCTCATATTCAAAGAGGACAGTGGGATTACCATTGACCTTGAAGAAATTCAGGAGTCAACCAATGAAGGAACCTTGGAAGATACTAGCACTCAACCAGAGGAAGAAGTTCCTGTTGAGTCGATAGACAATTCGTTACCTCTTAGACATTCCAGTAGAGTTAGCATGTCATCCGAGTTCTATAGATTCCATATAACTACGGATGGTGACACATTTGTCAGTGATAGGACACTGGTAAATTTGGATGAGCCAGCTAACTACAAGGAAGAGGCAGTGGCAGACCCTGAGGCTGCTAAATGGAAAGAGGCAATGGACAGCGAGATCAAGTCCATGTATGACAACCAAGTTTGGAATTTGGTTGATAATGTACCAGGTCGAAAGACGGTTGGGTGCAAATGGATCTTCAAGAAGAAGACCGACATGGATGGAAAGGTACACACCTTCAAGGCTCGACTGCTTGCGAAGGGCTTTACTCGAACCCCAGGGGTTGACTATGATGAGACCTTCTCACCAGTGGCTAATATAAAGTCTATTAGGATAATGCTCGCCATAGCTACGTTTCATGATTATGAAATTTGGCAGATGGATGTCAAAACCGATTTCCTTAACCGGAAGTTGGCTGAGAATGTTTACATGAATTAGCCAGAGGGTTTTGTAGATGCAAAGTATCCCAATAAAGTGTGTAAGCTTGAGAAATCAATCTACGGATTGAAACAAGCTTCTCGCAGCTGGAATCTCTGCTTTCATGAGAAAGTCAAAGAGTTTGGTTTCTCTAGGAGTGAAGATGAGTCCTGCGTATATATAAAGGCTAGTGGGAGTATAGTGATTTTCTGGTGCTATATGTTGATGACATATTGCTCATGGGAAACAACATTCCAACATTGCAAGAAGTTAAATCTTGGCTTGGAAAGTGTTTCGCAATGAAAGACCTCGGAGAAGTAGCCTATATTCTCGGGATAATGATATTGAGAGATAGAAAGAAGAGACTAATTAGACTTAGTCAAAGTACATACTGGGATAAGGTACTAAAGATGTTTAGTATGGAAAATTCCAAGAAAGGAGAGCTTCCTATCCAGAGCAATGCAAAATTGAGTAAGACTCAAACCCGAGTACGGATGAGGAAATAGCTGACATGAGTCGGGTACCTTACGCTTCGGCTGTGGGGTCGATCATGTACGCTATGACATTTTATATAAGTTTACATAGGATAAATTTAATTACGGTGCGGTTTTTTAATCGGTGCGGTTCGATTTTAGTTGAACAGGTTAGTAAAAAACCGGTTTCAATTTTGAAAGTTAGGGTCGTTCTTTTAGTAGGAACATTTTATATAAGTTTACATAGGATAAATTTAATTTACGACCAACTATTTATATCGCCATATTCAGTATTATGTGTTTCTAGATATATATATATATATATATATATATATCTAAATTTATTATTTTTAATACATCTAATCTTTAAATTGTTTAAATTTTTCTTGAGCGTGGGCTACACATAAAAAGAAAAGCACGTGAATAGGTTTTTCACCTAATTTTAATCATACTCATTTAAAAAACTTAACCATAGGAATACTCCTTTGTGTTATAACTAGTGGGATGCCCCGCGCGTTATGGCGGATTTATTCAAATCTATACTTTTGACACCGTTTTCGTCTTGGTGATTTATTTAAATATACGCATGTTATTATTTTGGTTTTGTATCGTTTAATGCTACGGAAAAGATTGTCTGTAGAATAGGCAAAATATTATAAAAACAAATATTTAGAAAATAAATTTTCACATAATTTGTAGAAACGATGGATTTTATAAAATCATGTATGAAAATGAAGTTGTAAACAAATCATACGAAAATAATTTTGAAAGTATTATAAAAACAAATATTTAGAAAATAAATTTTCACATAATTTGTAGAGACGGTGGAATTTATAAAAATCATGTATAAAATGAAGTTGTAAAAAAAATTATACGAAAAGAATTTTGAAAAATAAAACAACTTATAAAATACAGAGAAAACCTAAAAGAATAAATAGGAGAAAATTAAAAGAAAAACGTTTATGACCGCTTAGGACCATTTATTTAAATTAAAGATTAAAAGGGCCTAAAAAGTCAAAATTTATAGTCAAGTGTTTGTTGAAAAATTTGTTTAAAGTAAAAAAATAAAAAAGGGAGCAAAGGGTGTCAAACCCGTGTCCTTTAGTTTTCAATTCCTGCACCTTACCACTCAACCACTTTGTGTTTTATGTCTTGAATTGCCAAATGATTAATATAATAAATTTCTGAAAAAAGGTTTGATGTGACAATGTTTGATGTGACGTTATGAACAGTAAACATTTTGTAAAATGTTTATATATAGAATAGATTTATCATGAAATAAAAAAAATATTAAAAGCTCGTTATAACATAATGATTTATCATGTAGATAAAATACTCTTTTGTGTTATACTAGATTGAAAGTTGAAAATAACAAATAATTTTATAATCATTTGGATCAAATGATTATTTTTGATGGTGTAATCATTTGGATTAATTGAATATTCTCTTTCACATGCTACGAATGCAAAAAGTCCCTAAGAGCATCCACAATAGGAGTTTTTAACAAGCTTTTTCAAAAGCTTTTTCAATCAAAAACCTCTTCTTTTTTTTAACAAGCTATAGTGTAGATTTTTTCCAAAGCAAGGTTTTTCAAATAGCTTGCTAATTAGCATGCTAATTAGCAAGCTCTATGGTTAAAGCTTTTTCATAAATAATCGTATTGTATTATATATCTATTCTATTTATATATTTCTTCACCTAATAAATTAAATGGAGCATTAATTGAAGGATAAAAAAGCTTAAGTGAAAAAGCTCTCTATAGTAGGTGAAAAAGCTCCATGACTTTTAAATGACGTGGCATCTAAAAAACACCAAAAAGCATTGTGAAAAAGCTTGCCTATTGTAGATGCTCTAACTATTCCTACATTCTGACTTGAGTACATGATTAACATTGGGGTCAATCTACTTAGACCCCTTTTCAAAGGGTCCTATTATCTTTACCCCTTAATTATTGGCATTACCCCTTAATAATTACTAAGTTGGTAAATCTAACTTTTCTAACTTATTGAAACCGTAAATCTCGTGTTCCCATAAAGAACATTTTGAAAATTACATGTATAGTTATGGAAAATCAAATTTCAACTACATTTAATAAATTATTATAAACAGATTCTAACTTCGTAGACTTCCGGCCACTGATTCCGGCATAATTATCCGACCAGTTGTATCCAAACCACGAAGCTTACCTGATCTGAAAAAGAGAGAGAGGTTCCGTGAGAGAAAAAAAACAGAAAGATAAAGAGGCTGTTCATGTTGAGGCCGCCGGTAAGGTCGAGCGTGATAGAGAGACGGTGATGGGCTGAGAGATGGTGAGGTGCTGCTGCTGTAGCCGGCGGTGAGGCGCTGCTATTGTAGCCGCCGGTGAGAGCCGCCAGTGAGAGTGAGAAATCAAGACTCAGAGGAGATCGAGAGATGATGTCGAACGAGAGAGAGGATCAGAGATGTGTGACATATCGCTTTTGAGGGAGAAAGAGAGATTTGAGAGATCGTGTTTGAGAGACGAGAGAGATATTTGAGGAGATAGTACGACTAACGTGGATAGATTTAGGGTTTCATTTAGTTTTTAATTTTTACTAACTCATTTTACTAACGATATGTAGTTTTTTATGTGAAAATATTTATAATAAATACTACATCATATTATGACACGCTTCAAAGGAATTTACTTATTGAAAATACATCTTATATTTTCACAAAATTCAAAGGTGTACGTAGATATGGTTTAAAAAAGTATCTTATCTACGTCATATAAAATATTTTATTTAATATTTTGTGTTTTATAAATTAAAAAATTAAAAAATCTTTAAATAAATAGTAATGATTATATATTAAATAAATAATAATGATTAAAGGGTATGCTAAGTAAAAAAAATTAAATTATTATGTAATGATTATAGTTATTTAAAAAAAAGTTGATATAATAATTAGGGGTGGGTCTAATTGGACCCCTTTAAAAGGGAATTGCCAAAAATACATCCTCTTTTTACTTGAAATACACCCTATTCAAAGTCAATGCTTTTCTATTTGTTAAAATTGCATTGTTTTCTGAAAAAATTAGATATAATTTGTTGAAAATGTTTTGACTTTTGTTAAAGGTGTATCTAAAATTCTCAATTGACCCCTTAATTATTACTTTTCCATATTTCCATAAATACCTATAATCACAATATATTAATTAGGTAATCATTGCTTTAAATTTTAGTTTGAAAAATAATGAAAATCTATCATTGACCCGATTTAAATAAAAAAACCCAATCTAATATTGAAGCCCAACATACTAAAAACCCTAGATGTATCATATAAAACCCATAAACCCTAAAACACTCTCATTTTTATCGGCAGCTACATTTAGGACAAAATCAGGAAACACCACCGGAAGGGTCCTCCAGCAAAGGTAGATCGCCGGAAACGTTCATCACCGGAGCCACTCTCATTCCCCGGTCTCTGTTTTCTACCATCAAAGTAAACTACAACCAGAGGCACTCTCGAACTCTCACTCTCTTGAACTGTATCTCTTGATCTCTCTCTCTCTCTCTCTCTCGAACTCTCTCCCTCTTTCTCTATTTCCTGTTACATGAGCAACACCACCGCCATCACCGACGGCGGGTTCTTTCTCACCCTCCATTTTTCCGATCTCATTCTCTATGTCTCTTTATCTATCTCTCTCTCTCTCTCACTCTCTTTCTCCCTCTGTCTCTATCTTTCTGTTATGAGCTACACCACCGCCACCGCCACCGTCGATGGCGATTTTTTTTCTCCCATTTCGGCGGGTACCTGGTAGTGGTGAACGGATTATTTGTGTTGTGTTGTGATGTGTTATTTTAATCTGTAAAAAATATAATATTAAAGAGTAAATAAAATAAGATTTATTGTTTGTTTCTTGAGTTTAATTTTTTAATTTGATTGTTTATTTTGGTACATGCAGTGGCCAGAAAATTTATAAAGGCTGATTATGTCATAAAAAAATAAAAAGGCTGATAAACTATAAAAAGTTGAAAATTCTGAAATAAATATCATATTTATAAAAGGGAAGTGACAGTTTTCTTTTCAGGTTTGACTTTACTTTTTACGAGAAAAACAATCATGAGGAGGTCTGGCCAGTAAAAGGGAAAAGAGTATAATTAGTCAACCTTTTTCAAATCTAAAATGACCCCTTCATCATGACGTGTATATATATATATATATATATATATATATATATATATATATATATATATATATATATATATATATATATATATATTCATTAGCTAATTATTATACCTTTTAGATAATCTTATCAATTTTTTTTATAACTCTAATTATAATGAATAATAATTAAGTGTTGGAATTCAAAGTCATCAAGTTTGAAGATGGCTACCATCCAAGTTGGAAATGTTGTTCTAAATTGATGGCTATTAGAAGACCAATTCTAGTTTTGATTCTAATCACAAGTTGGTAGATTAGAGCTATAAATACATCAATTGTTTATCATATTAGACACAAGAAATAGAGTATGAAACAATTGTAAGAATTGAGTTTTAGAGTTATATTTCTCAATTAAATATCAAAGAGTTATTTTGATAATTTTGTTTCTATTATCGATTCAATAATCTTGAATTGGTATCAGAGCTTCAAACAATTTTAGGAGCTGTGAATTCTTACCAAGTGATCAAAAGAACCGTGTGAAGAAAGCTTTATCATCTGAAGAGTCAGATGTGGAGGATGTCATTACCGGTGCTGCAAATCCTCAGGCCAAAATCAAAGAGATCGGAGCCACATCGGTGGCATGTCCGATGTTAACCCAAACCAATTACACGGTTTGGTCCCTCCGGATGAAAGTGGTCCTGCGGATTCACAAATGTTGGACAATAATCGAGTCAGATTCAGAACAAAATGAGGAGAGAAACAACCTGGCAATGAGATTGCTGTACCAAGCAATCCCGGAATCACTGATAATGCAGATCGGAGATGTAGACGACTCGAAGGTGCTGTGGGAGTCGATCAAAGCCCGATATGTCGGGGCTGACAGAGTGAAGGAAGCACGGCTGCAAACCTTGAACTCTGACTTCGACCGTTTGAAGATGAACGAGACAGAGTCGATCGATGTCTTCGCCGGAAAACTCGCCGGAATCGCCTCAAAATCAGCTTCACTGGGAGAAACCATCGATGAATCGAAGCTTGTAAAGAAATTACTGAAAGTGGTGCCGAGAAAATTCATCCACCTTGTCGCATCACTTGAACAAATCCTCGACCTAAAAACCGTCGGATTCGAGGATGTTGTGGGTCGGTTGAAGGTGTACGAGGAAAGGGTGAAGGAGGAGGATGGCAGAGATGGTGGTCAACATCGGGTGATGTTCACCCGATCAAATGGCGCCGGCGGTGGATCGCATGGTGGTGGCGGCTGTTCGAATCGAGGAAGCAAGGGGAAGAAATCCGAAAGCGAGAAAAACAGAAGCGAGGAATGGGAAAGAAGCAGATCCACGCCTAATTTTAATGGAACCGGGTCTGGGTCGGGCGGGTCAGGCGGATCCGGATCCGGAAACGGGTCTTGGTCCAACTCATTTAAATCCAAGCCCAATTCAAATAGAAACCAGCCCAAAAATCAGCCCAATTCAAATTCGGGCTCAAACCGAAACTCGAAAAAAGATTTATCAAAAATTATTTGTTACCGATGTGATAAACCGGGCCATTACGCGTCTAAATGTCCGGAAAGAATTCAAAAATTCCAAGAAATGCATTTTACCGAACAAGACGATGCCGATGAAACCGTATTTTTTCACGAGACCGTATTTTTGAACGAAGCGAAGGTGATACCATCTAAATACAATTCACAAGACAACGATGTGTGGTATTTGGATATCGGAGTGAGTAATCACATGACGGGAAATCGCTCATTTTTCTCCGAACTCAACGAAGGAATAACCGATAAAGTTAAATTTTGCGATAATTCGAGTGTCGAAATCAAAGGGAAAGGCTCAATAATTTTCCAAGGAAAATCAGGCCAACAAAGATTGATGACGGAGATCTATTTCATACCGGATTTGAAAAATAATATTTTCAGTCTCGGACAAGCTACTGAAGCCGGGTGCGATATTCGGATGAAAGACGACTATTTGACGATGCATGATGCCGACAACTGCTTATTAATGAAGGTACAAAAAATCCAGACCGCCTTTATAAAATAAAATTGACTATTGGAGAACCAATTTGCCTTCATTCGAGACTAAGTGAAGACACATGGCGCTGGCATGCAAGACTTGGGCACATCAATTTCGAGTCATTGAAAAAGATGTCCAAGAAAAATCTAGTCAAAGGATTACCACACCTTGACAGTGATAATCAATTATGTGAATCTTGTTTGGTGGGCAAACAAACAAGAAAGTCATTTCCATTAATGATGACGTACAAAGCGACACAACCTTTGGAGCTCGTTCACGGTGACTTATGCGGTCCGATCACACCGTCAACGATAGGTCAAAATCGGTACATTTTCACATTAATTGATGATTTTTCAAGGTATATGTGGATTTTTCTCTTAAAAGAGAAAAGTGAGGCATTTTTACACTTCAAGAAATTCAAAGCTTTGGCGGAGAATGAGCTCAGAAAGTCTTTGAAGGTGTTTCGAAGTGATCGAGGAGGTGAGTTTACTTCGCTCGAGTTTAATTCCTTTTGTGATATAAATGGAATCAAACGCCATCTTACCGCCCCATATTCACCACAACAAAACGGTATTGTGGAACGAAGAAACCGAACACTCATGGACATGACACGAAGGCGATGCATGTTCCAATTAATTTATGGGGAGAAGCGGTAAAACACTCCACAAATATGATCAACCGTGTTTACACAAGAGTCCTTGGTGATACAACTCCTTACGAGAAGTTGTATAAAAGAAAACCGAATCTAGAGAATGTTCGTATCTTTGGGTGTCTAGCATATGCAAAAGTTGAACCAGTGAATCTCATGAAGTTAGATGCAAGATCAAGACCACTAGTACATCTTGGTTCTGAACCGGGTACGAAAGCCTATCAGCTTTTTAACCCGGCTACACAAAAAATAATCGTAAGTCGAGACGTTATTTTTGACGAAACAAAATGGTGGGACTGGGTCAAAGAAACAAGTACCAAGAATGAAGAACCAGGGTCATTCATAGTTCCATGGAAATATCCGGAGAATAAAATGAACAATGATGTAAACAATGATCAAACAGAACCGATTAAATCAGACCACGAAATTGAAGACGGAGTGCAGGCTCAAGAAGATGAGCAACCAAGTCCGCTCAACAACAACGTGAATAATGTCCAACACCGAAGGTCTTCGAGACAAAGGAATCTTCCAGCTCGACTTCAAGATTATGTGCTTAATCTTAATAACCTGGAAGAACTTCTCCTAACAACTAATGGCAAACCAGTATCGGTTGAAGAGGCGAAGAAAGAACCGGAGTGGGTTAAAGCCATGAATGCGGAAATCAGCTCAATCAACAAGAATAATACGTGGACTCTCGTGAACAAGCCTATGGGGGTGAAGCCAATTGGACTCAAATGGGTGTTCAAGCTGAAGAAAAATGCAGATGGCACCATAAACAAACACAAAGCAAGGTTGGTTGCTAAAGGGTACATGCAACAACCTGGCATTGATTTCCAAGAAGTATTTGCTCCGGTAGCTCGAATTGAAACCATAAGGTTTCTTATAGCCTTAGCCGCTACTAATGGGTGGGAACTTCACCACTTGGATGTCAAAACGGCTTTCTTGCATGGAGAGTTAAAAGAAACCGTTTATGTGTACCAACCGGAAGGATACATAAAGAGAGGCAACGAGCATAAAGTGTATCGCCGTACAAAAGCACTATATGGTCTAAGACAAACACCTCGAGCATGGAACACGAAGCTTGACAGTATCTTGAAGAACATGAAATTTCATAAGTGCATGAAAGAACCATCAATGTATCGAAAAAACGAAGGAGATAACTTGCTAATCTTAGGAATTTATGTTGATGATTTATTTGTCACATGTACAAATTTGAATATGATCAAAAGATTCAAATCTGAGATATCCAAGAACTTTGAGATGTCAGATCTTGGAAAATTAACTTACTATCTTGGCATAAAAGTTAAACAAGAAGAAACAGGGATTACTATAAATCAAGAAGCATACGCTCGACACATTCTAAAAGAAGCTGTTTTACATGAGTGCAATCCGACCCACATACCAATGAACCTAGGAACAAAATTGTCAAAGGCCGAAGATGAACCTGAAATCAACGCGACACAATATCGAAAGGCGGTAGGATGCCTTAGATATCTCTTGCAAACAAGACCCGATATGACATACGCGGTTGGAGTTATTAACCGATACATGCAAAGTCCAAGGGAATCACATGGCAATGCAATCAAACACATTCTAAGGTACTTACGTGGAACAACAATATACGGAATCAAGTACGAGAGGATGGGACAAAAACAAATTATTGGTTACAGTGATAGTAGTCACAATGTTGATCCAGATGATGGAAGAAGCACAACTGGTCACATTTTCTACTATGGGTCATCGCCGATAACCTGGTGTTCGCAAAAGCAAGATACCGTTGCTTTATCATCTTGCGAGGCAGAGTTCATGGCAGCCACCGCGGCTGCATGTCAAGCAATATGGCTTCAAGATTTGCTAGGAGAAATCATGAACAAGGCGCAAGAGAAGGTGGTTTTAAGAGTTGATAACAAGTCAGCTATCGAACTCACGAAAAATCCTGTTTTTCATGGACGAAGTAAGCATATTCATACAAGGTACCACTTCATTCGCAATTGTGTGGAGAATGAATTGGTGGAGGTTGAATATGTACCCGGTGACAAGCAAAAGGCGGATATACTTACGAAGCCGTTGGCTCGAACCAAGTTCAAGGAGATGCGGAGCTTGATTGGAGTCAAAGACGTTTCTAAGACGACTTAGAAATTCGGGGGTGATTGTTGGAATTCAAAGTCATCAAGTTTGAAGATGGCTACCATCCAAGTTGGAAATGTTGTTCTAAATTGATGGCTATTAGAAGACCAATTCTAGTTTTGATTCTAATCACAAGTTGGTAGATTAGAGCTATAAATACATCAATTGTTTATCATATTAGACACAAGAAATAGAGTATGAAACAATTGTAAGAATTGAGTTTTAGAGTTATATTTCTCAATTAAATATCAAAGAGTTATTTTGATAATTTTGTTTCTATTATCGATTCAATAATCTTGATTAAATAATCATAATTTTTTTATATTATTTTTATATAAATACATGTAAAACGTAACAAAATAATACATAAAATTTAAAGTTTAATATATAAATTACATAAAATCTTAAGTTTTAATACGTAAAATATTTTAAAGTTTAATAAAAAGTATATATTTTTCATTTTCATAATCATATTTATGATAAATAATAATTAAATAATCCTAAAATCACTACAAGATATACTAGTAATAGCTGCGTCAAATGTGGCCGGTAAAAAGTTGCCGTTAAAAAACGTCATTATTGCTCAAAAGTTGTCGGCAATACATTTCGCCGTTAATGTGGGAATGCCGCACGTATTGATGTCGCCGCTAATGTTTGTCACATCTCCGTTGATGACGTGTCACCACAGTACTTGTCGTCTGTAATGAATTCAACGTGTCGGCGCTAATAAATAATAATTTAAAGTTTAATAAAGAAAACAACGTAAAATTTAAAAAAATATTTTCATCTTACTAATCTTAATTATACTAGTAATAGCGTCGTTAAACGTCGCGGTAAAACCCACAATGTCGCCGGTAAAGGTATTAACAACGACTTGTCATCGGTAAAAAATCGTCACTAAAAAACGTCGTTATTGCTCATAAGTCGCCAAAATATATGTCGCCGCTAATGTTTGTCTCTTCTTTGGTGATGACGTGTTACCGACAGCAAATAAAATAATTAGAATATTTCACATTCAATTTTTTAGTACTATTAATTTCGTAAAACACATTAAAATATAATAAAAGAATCTAATGTAACAAATAATAAAATTTTGACGTAACAGATAATAAAAGAATTTAAAAGAACATAAGTTAAAATACGACACAACAAGTAAAAGCAGCACAAAATCGTTTCGTCATTGGTCCGTCGAAAAAAGGCGGCCGTCGATGTTCCGTCGTAAAAGTTTCCAACGAAAAAATATTAATTAGAAACCCACAAATTATATATATATATATATATATATATATATATATATATATATATATATATATATATATATATATATATATATATATATATATATATATATATATATATATATATATATATATAATCATGAGATGTTGACTAATGACCTGCACGGAAATATAAGCATCATTCTATAAAAAATAATTATTAAGGGGTAAGTTAAGTAAAAAGGGGGTCTAAATATTAGCACCATTAACATTGCTATGGAAGTACTGGTCAATTTGGGTAAGACCAGCATCAACATCCCATAGAAGGATCATTCCTTGACATGGTAAAAAAACACTTCATCACCAAATAATAACATATTTACTTTTTTTTATTTCTTTATAACCATTAAGGCAATTTAAAAATCAACCCGGTTACACTTGTTTTTTTTTCAAATGTTGTGGCAGATGAAACAAATGTAGGAGCTATAATAAACAAATCAATGGAAGTACATTGTTATTTTTGGCATCTAAATGTAATCATTGAAAAATCCTAAATGTAAGAAATAGCAATGTAATTTAACTTTACATGCAACTTTCATCTCTTTCTATTTAAGGCCTTAACTTTGTAGTATTTACCCAAATTTAGTAGTGTACTTCCATTTTCTTTTTCTTATCCGAACAATTATACTTTGAAAAATCTACCTATTTATAGCGATCTTTGTATTTGGATGACACTGAAGATTTTTCCAAAGTACAATGTCCTGGTAAGAAAAAGGAAATGAAAGAAGATTGTTATTTCTTGCAGTTAGCCCTGATAACCACAAATTAGTAAAAATTAAATTGTGGTTTCATTGAAAACAATTTAGTATTAATGGTCAAATTTAAAACTACCACAAAATCATAATTTATAATCCAACACTTATTTTTCATCCTAACCGGATATCATTATTTTACTTTTAACCAAATAAAAATTAGGCAGGGGAGATGTGGTGACCTTGTAGCAAGAGCCCCTTCACTTCACATTTCAATCTTGGTTCTCTTACCTGCAACATTGAGATGTGAAGAACCTTTTACTCAAAAGGATACTAACAAATATTGAGATAGGAAAAAAGAAACCATGTACAACTTTGCCTTCAATAGTGGGAATAATCATCAAAACCTTCAACAGAATATGGTGGCACCTAAGTTAACATCAAGTGTACCAATAGCAGAGGCTTCATTGTCATTGTATTCTTGGGCAAAAGAATATAATTCATACCAGACAAAAACAAATCCATTAACATAGAAGAGAAGTGAAAAAACTCATCTAGTGAGTTATAAAATAGAAAAAACTTAGATACGAAAAAAATTACTCAAACAATCACTATCAGTATTGAGTAATTAAATAGATAGAATTAAGTCAATTGTTGGAATTGGTGTCCAAGGTCATCAACTAGTGGTAATATTTCTAATAATAACAGGGTCCTTTTGGGTTGCGGTCATGACCTAGAAAAACAAACAGAGTCTATAAATAAGAAAGAATGATTAGTTTATTAATTTATTAAGAAGTAAATTCCTAAGAAACTAGATCAGTAAATTAATTGATAAATTAATTTGGAATTAATTTATAAAAATTAATTAAGGGACTAGATTGTAATTAATTGAAGATTTAATTAATAGAAACAAGTCTAGGGGGTGCGGTCGCCAAAAAGCTCCTTAAGTTTGAAACCCTAAGAGCCCTCCAGTATAAATAGAGGACTTGGGGTAAACCCTAAGGCATCCCATTTTATACTTTGAGCCGCCAACTTCTCTTCCGTCTCCCCTTTCTAGCTAATTTCACATCCCTCTCTAGGGTTTTTGATCTTCTGCCTCCTTCCCAAGTGGAAGTTCTGTCTGTCTTGTTTTCTGGAGTTCCTGGTGTGAATAATCAGAGGGATTCTACTTTTAATCCTGTTCATCCGATGCAAGGTTGCATTAACCAGAAATCAAAGAATGGGATCCTATGAGGTACATTATGTTTAAGTTTTAAGTTGCTATAACTGATATGAACTGCATGATCCTGAACTCTGTTCATGGATAATTATGTGATTTGATCTTGTTAAGTCTTCCGCTGCATATGTTTATGTTTATATGATTGAATCCCAACAATGGTATCAGAGCCTCTACTCATATGTTATTTGCACTTGATCTTAAATTGCTTTATTTGATTATCTGTTTAGGATTTATGCTAGAAACTTTTTTTTTGGAAAGCGAAGGCACCAAAAGCATGGGCTCCTCGGCAAATTTATTAAAGAAAAAAACAGAAAGTCTACAACCTCGAAAAGAAAAGAAAAAAAAAAACCAAAACTAGGACTTTGAGACAGACCTCAAAGTGTAAGTTTACCAAACATCAAAAAAGTACGAAATCAAACTAGTGCTAAGGACAAAAACATTGAGCGTAAACAAAATGCCCAATCTCGTAAGAGCCCAGCAGTACATCTTAGACATCAGCCCAAAAGCAAGAATTGTTGCCTCCTCTAATCCGCATCCACACAAAAGAGACATTAGCACGCGCAGTCCACTGTCCACCAAGTGGAAAAGTGAAAGAAATTGGGCCACATCCGCTGGGTAATGCAATCAGCAAAAGTAATATTTGAAAGCCCATCCTTGTTTGTCTAATTATACGCATTAAAAAAACCCACCACTTGATTATGACTAAATGCATGTGCCTTTTCCGCCAATAGTGAATGAGGACCAAAAACGCAACTTTTATGATTCTAAACTTGTCCAAACTTTCACCGTTTCTCCAACTAACAAGGTGACGGTGCTGGTAAACGGAGATGACATCAAGGGAAAAAAAGATCATATTTGCAACTTTTAAAACTATAAAATAACCCAAAATGTTAGACTCCACAGTCCATCTCTTGCAAAAGACTAAACCCGCAAAAATTGGTAAGGCTCCAAAATCCATAACTTGATAATCCCAAATCCAAGGAGCATTAATAATTATGTATGAAAAAACAATGAAGCGCATATGGCCCATTGAACTCCAACCAATAGCCATAAGCCAAAGATCAATCCTCATGCAAATTTCCATATTCCCCTGTCGAGTGACTTGAATAAATTTAGCGTCAAAATTATAGTTGATTGACATCGCAGCGGTCGTCATGCGGTAAAAAATAAGAAAATACCTAACACACACACTTAGCACAGTGGAAGTCAGGGTCGATCCACAGGAGTTACGTGGTCGAGACAGGTGACAGATTACCAACTGCAGTGTCACGCTACAGTCAGAGGACCTAGTTCCTAACTTTTGACAACTAATCTCAAAAAGCATAAAATAAAACAATTCCAAGCAAGCATGAACTAAAACTAAACTACCAACCAAACCTTGTTACTTACTGAATTCATAAGTACATCTCCAAATCAGAAGCAAACAAAGGCAATTCAATCATCAAACACAATCCAATCAATCAAATTTCCATTCACAAGCATAAATACTGAAAAACTAAGCAATTAATAGAAACCAAATGATTCTCATTAACCAAATCAGGCCCAATAGGTTCAAAACAGTAACCAAACTTATTCAAAACAGAAACAAAGACTCAATGTCAATGATTGTCACTCCCAAAGACACTAGCCACTATCACTAATTATTTAACTAATTGAAAATTAAAGATAAAAACATGAAAATACCAAAAAATAGTTTCTGAAGCTAAATCTCGGAGTCAAAGAGCCTTGGGGGTCGATTTCACACCAGGTCTTCGCTAGTTTTTTCGACCTAAGAGTATCTATTTATAGTTGCAAAAATCTCGAGACCGCGCCGCACATAAGTGGATCCCGCGTCGCGCGTAGGGGTTTATCCCCGTTTTATCGGAATTTGAATTCTTTCCACCGCCTCATACCCGCGTCGCGCATTGATGAATTCCACGGCGCGCGTACGTCTTTTCCTGATTTTGCGTTGATCTTCAAACTTCTTCCAAATTGCACGCTTTTGGTCCATGTTTTCATTATTTCTTTCCAAACAAGTGCTGGCATGAAAAGTGAGAATACCACGATATATATGGTATAATTTCACTAAGAATAGGGCTCAACAACGACTAAAATATGTGATATTACTAGGCGTTGTCATTGATGCAAATCAAAAAGTTAATATCCAACCAGTTACAAGATTCCGCCGTCAATCCAATCTTGAAGAAGTAATAATAGGTCAAACTGACCCACAAGATATTTTTGAACCTCCAAACCTCAATTAGAATTAACAGGAAACGGTAATTCAAAATCCAAATTCCTAGGAGAGTCATTTTATCCGAGTCATGAATTATAACACGGCAAGAATGTAGGATAACATTGAACATGGATTGGGAGGAGCAGAAATCGGTGGAGAGTTGCGAATGACGAGTCCAATCTGCGGACAAAGACCAACCATTACCATTTGAAGTATGAATTTTAGTGACCGTCAATTCGAAGCGGGAACACTCGTGATGTCTAACGACAAAACAAATCTCTTGGTTTCCCAAGTAAACCCGAAAATCAACGAGAACGATATTACCATGAAGGTAAATCATCTCGAAGATAATAGTATTTCCGTCAATTCCATAATCGTCAATTCCTTTTTTTGTCAATTCTATTTAAAATAATACCCAAAATGTTAATAACCCATAATAAGTAACTCATACCAGAGATCATGACACCCGTCAAGTTAGGATAAACAATCATCAGCTTTAGAGGGGGGGTTAGGGGCAGACGGAACCATCACTACAAACCTTGTGGGGAATCTTCCAAAGATCACAAAGTCTGGAGTTGGGACTCGTGGCAGGGAAAGTTAAACCAAGAAGTTTAAGACGAATTTCCTTCATAATGGCGAGTACAATTTCATCAACAGTTTTTTCTTTCTTCCGGAATAAGCGATTGTTTCTCTCTCGCCACACATGGTACACAGTTCCAGCCAAGACCAATCTGCGGGTGACACTAAGCATAGATTTATTAGAAGATGAGCGTTGAAGGAGCAAGATAAGTGGGGACTAAACAAACGGGTAATTATCAATCAACACCATCTTTTTAACCTCAAACCACACACGTTGGGTATAAGAACATTGGAAAAATAGATGATCGTGAGAATCAGGGACCTGGTTACAAAAGCAACAAGCAAGATTTTCTTGAGGTTCCCACCTGCGAATTCTGTCTTGGGTCTTTAACCTACGGATCATGACGAGCCATAAGATAAATGAGTGGCTCGGGATGGCCGAGTTGAACCAAACGATTTTTGACCAAGGGACCTCTTCTCGGGTATCCCGGATGCCTAACCAGGTCTCACTAACTGAGAAAGGAACAGTAGTACCATTAGCTCTCTTCCACCTGAGTTGGTCAGGGAAGTTGTTCCGCAAGAAGAAAGTGGAAGGAAGGGCAAGACTCGGGACAGAAGAAATCCATGAGGATGGCCAGTTCCATCCGACGTTGGGCCAAAGAACCGCCACACAGTCATTAAGGGTGAAACCAGCAGCATATAACATTCTTTTGGAGATTAAGGAATCAAGAGGGCCTGAAGGATGCCGGTTATCGAACCATGCTATTGTAACCGTTGCTCAGGATAGAGATAAAGTAATGCCTTAGGAAAGATCTCGTATGGATGATTTTGCGCCAACTCCAACAATTGTGCGCCTTAGCGGAAATATCCCATAAGTTTATCCCCTTGAGATGATGGTTGTAAACCCAACACATGTTATGTGAAAGTGAAGATTTTCACTTGGTTGGTGAAGTTGGTGAGTCAAAGAGAAGATTACATTTGTTTTTTCTTCTCAAGCCTACTTCTTTTGATTTCACATTTCTTTGTTCACATTACCATCTCATGTATATATATAGGTGGTAAGGCTTGTTAGAAAGATGCACCACTTGAGCTCAAAACAAGAGTTATAAATTGTAATCTTGTGAGTATTAATAAGATTTCTCTAGTTGTAGCCCGTGGACGTAGGATTTGCACCGAATCCGAACCACGTAAAAATCCTTGTGGTCTTCTTGCTTTATTTTCGTGAGTTTGTGTGTGTGATAATGTGTTTCCGCTGCGTGTACCCGGTCCGATTCCTAACAACTGGTATCAGAGCTTCGGGTTTCGGAGGAGGTCTCGGTTTTAGAAATTAGAGTATGCTCTGTGGTTGCAGTTTTGTCTGATCTTCCACATCAGAAACTAATTTCTATTAATCGTATTAAAGGTATCTTGGTACTTTGAAGGGTACTGTTCTGTCACACACGAGTACACTGAACGAACCGGTCAGGTCCGTGCCATTGTTGTCTGTGTTTCGTTGTCTCAATTTGTTTCTTGTTTGTCGTAATGGCTGAAGACAAGATTGTAATCGAGAAGTTCAACGGTTCTGATTTTAGCTGGTGGAAAATGCAATTAGAAGCATCGTTATGTCAGAAAGATTTGGACGTGGTACTTGGAGACAAACCGGAGAAAATGGAAAAAGCTGCTGAAGATGTGTGGAACTCAAAGGACAAGAAAGCCAAGGCGGTTATTACATTGTCGGTGACGAAGAGCGTTGCTTTTAACATCATGAGTGAAACTACGGCGCGTAGTATGATGGAGGCTCTGTCAAATATGTATGAGAAACCGTCGGCGGCTAACAAGGTGTTCTTGATGAGGGAGCTGTTCACTACAAGGATGAATGAGGAAGGCTCAGTTACGGTTCACATTAACAATTTAAATTCAATTCTGTCCAGATTGTCATCTGTGGGAATTAAATTTGATAACGAGACTCAAGCTTCACTGCTACTAGCTTCACTACCTGATAGCTGGTCTGGAACAGTAACCGCTGTTACAAGTTCAGTGGGGACCAGTGGTATGACTTTTGAAGGGGTTAGAGATTTGGTTCTTGGCGAGGATGTCAGACGCAAGAATCTAGGTGGATCCTCTTCTTCTGAGTTATTAAATATCGGAAGAGGTAGAGGGAATAGCAGGAATAGTGGGAGCAGTGGGAGTCGGGGAAGAAGTTCATCTAGAACTTGGAAGAATGTGAAGTGCTGGAACTTCCAGGAGGTGGGACATGTTAAGAGTCAATGTCCAAAGAAAGAATTGAACATTGCTGGTGCCGAGAGTGTGTCTGAGGATGATGCACTGATACTAAGTATGGAAAGTTCTGTAGACTCTTGGGTCATGGATTCAGGGGCTTCGTTTCACGCCATGGACAACGGAGAAACGATGGTGAATCTAAAAGAAGGAGATTTTGGGAAGGTACGGTTAGCAAATGACGAGATGCTTCAAGTAACGGGCATAGGAGATATTGATCTGGTTACTTCATTGGGAACTACATGGAACCTGAAGAATGTCAGGGTGATTCCGGAGCTGAAGAAGAAATTGATTTCTGTTGGTCAGCTGGATAAACAAGGACTGGAAGTAAGGTTTGGTGGTGGTAAATGGAGGGTGGTCAATGGTAATTCGGTGATTGCTCAAGGTATGAAGCGTGGGTCATTATATATGGTTGAGGTACCTGCTGAGGGAAGTATGACCGTCCCCGTTAAGCATGACAAAATCTGGTTCGCTAAATCTAGTGCTAAGAGAGTTCATTTTGCAAACATGAATTCTGGAGCCAAGGGGATGTTAGCCGAACGAGTCGGAAAGTCTAAACCATTCAGGGGATTTTGTGACAGTGGGAGCACGGGGTGTGTTCCGGGTACAGTTACAAAGAGCCGTTGGGTTTTGAAGACTAAGACTGAAAAATTCTCTCCTGTTGGAAGTTTGCAAAGTTTGGAGAGTGTTAGTGGTCCTCGGTGTATCTCTGTAGCTGGTGGAGTGTCCAAACCGGTTGAGACAGAGGATGAGTCGGTGGTGAGATTAGCCACGACTGAGTTGGAGCTAGTGGGAGCTTCAACTGGCCCTTCTAGTATTTGATAATGAGGGGTGGCTGCAACTAGGAAATTGACTAAGTTTAGCTTGTTCTTGGGAACTGGAAGCTTGGAAGACTTGTTATGTTAGGAGATTAATGAGAGATGTTCAAATCTTCAAGTGGGAGATTGTTATGTGAAAGTGAAGATTTTCACTTGGTTGGTGAAGTTGGTGAGTCAAAGAGAAGATTACATTTGTTTTTTCTTCTCAAGCCTACTTCTTTTGATTTCACATTTCTTTGTTCACATTACCATCTCATGTATATATATAGGTGGTAAGGCTTGTTAGAAAGATGCACCACTTGAGCTCAAAACAAGAGTTATAAATTGTAATCTTGTGAGTATTAATAAGATTTCTCTAGTTGTAGCCCGTGGACGTAGGATTTGCACCGAATCCGAACCACGTAAAAATCCTTGTGTTCTTCTTGCTTTATTTTCGTGAGTTTGTGTGTGTGATAATGTGTTTCCGCTGCGTGTACCCGGTCCGATTCCTAACAACACACCCATAAGCAATCCTTGACAGAAATGATTTTCCAAACGTGGGTAGCAATGAGAGCAATATTCCACTTTGAAAGCTTGCCACTACACCAAAGGAAGCCCCGAATGATTTTTTCAATGTCATTCGTTATGGTCTTCGGTAAGAGGAAAACCGAAGCCCAATAAACATGGAGGGAGGCGAGAACAGAGGAGATAAGCTGAAGTCGACCCACAAAATATAAGCTCTTATTTTTCCAATTGTGAAGGCGGGATTTAACTTTCTCAATCAGGAGTTTGCATTCTCGCGTGTGAAGTCTGGTAGAAGAGAGAGGAATCCCGAGGTACTTAACCGGCAACTTCCCCGTGTCAAAAGGGAGAATGCTAAGGATGATAGCACGTGTAGCCGGTTGTACATTTCCAAAGAAAGTTTGGCTTTTAGAATGGTTAGGCTCTAAACCCGAAATCTGTGCAAACTCATCAAGGGTATCTTTAATAATTTGAACGGATGACTTATTAGCATCGCAGAAAATCAATAAGTCGTCAGCGAAACAGAGGTGGTAATCGAGTCCGTAGAGCAGCGCCAATGAAATTTAAAGTTGTTGGACTCGGAGATACGCCTTTTAAGAATATGTAAAAAAGCATAAACTGATATAAAAACTGATGAAGAACTTTTACAAAATAAAACTCACTACACAAAACCTAATCTACTCTCTTACACTCATGATAATCGATTACAGATGCAGATCTAAAAGGAATGCATCCAAAATATCAAAACCCTAGCACAAGGACCTGATCTAAATGTAACAACATACGTGAGAGAGAAAGGAGAGCACGAGAGATTAGTTTCGTCTGGAAAAAAATGAAAGCTGGTCCTTTGTCTCTAGCCATTTATACATCCGGGCCTACCATGGGTTATTCATGGGTGACCCAAGATCCGCGCGTTGGTATTGTGAGGCTGAACATTCCAAGTTTGAGCAGCAACCCTCTGAGTTTCCTTATTGCCAGCAACAGCCCTCCAAGATTACCTAGTTTAATCTTTCCAGCTAATCTTATAAAACCTGCACAAAACAAACTAAGTTAGATAACTTAATAATTCTCACATGTTGTTAAGTTTGACTGAAGGTATTTATTTCAACACCCCCTCTCAAACTTAACAACACTAAACCTTACCTTGAAATGGATCAATAAGACCCAATAGCTGGCATAGATAACTATGCTGAGAAATAGGCAAAGCTTTAGTTAAAATATCAGCACGTTGATTTTTAGATAAAATCTTTTCAACTTTTAAAATTCCTTTAGAAATTTTTTCTCTAACAAAGTGAACATCAACTTCAAAGTGTTTAGTTTTTTCATGGAAAACTGGATTTAAAGCTAACTTAATAGCTGATTCATTATCGCAAAAAATGTTAACGGGAGTTAACTCTTTTTTTCCAAGATCAAAAAGTACTTTTAAAATCCACATGACTTCACACGTAACAGACCCTAACGCTCTATATTCTGATTCTGTGGAAGACCTAGAAACAGTGTCCTGTTTCTTGCTCTTCCAAGATATCAAAGATCCACCCAAATAAACTGCATAACCGGTTACCGACCTCCTTGTGTTTAAACACTTCGCCCAATCTGCATCAACATATGCTTTTAAATCTAAAGAATCTGATTTTAAAATTCTAACACCACACCCAGGATTTAGTTTTAAATACCTTAATAACCTGAATGCAATATCAAGATGTGACTTACGTGGACTATGCATAAACTGACTCAGAGTTTGCACAGTATACGCAATATCAGGTCTTGTTATTGTTAAGTAGATAAGCTTTCCAATCAGTTTCTGAAAATCAGTTATATTTTGTAACAAATCATTATTATTACTTTGATCAATTACACAATTTACTTCAAGAGGTGTTTTGACAGGTTTACACGCAAGCATTCCAAACTCATGAAGCAATTCCAAACAATATTTTCTTTGAGTTAAGCAAACACCATGTTCTACACCTATAACTTCTATACCAAGAAAATATTTCAGTTTGCCCAAATCTTTTATTAAAAACTGAGTTTTCAGAAAATCTTTAACTTTTGTAATATCAGATACACTATTTCCAGTAACTATTATATCATCAACATACACTAGTAACACTACAACAGAATTATATTTTGTGTATACAAACAAGGAATAATCATTTAAACTTTGTTTAAAACCAAACTCAAATAAAGAAGCACACAATCTCTCATTCCACTTCCTAGGGGCTTGCTTAAGCCCATATAATGATTTTAACAATTTACAAACACGAACATCCCCAATAGTATGGTAACCTTGAGGTTGACACATATAAACATCAACATCAAGATTACCATATAAGAAGGCATTATTTATATCCAGCTGGAATAAACTCCAACCAGAATTAACTGCCAATGTTATAACTAACCGAATAGTTACCATTTTAGCAACTGGAGAGAAGGTTTCCTCAAAATCAATTCCCTCTCTTTGGTTAAAACCTTTGGCCACTAAACGTGCCTTATATCTTTCAATCTCACCATTAGCTTTATATTTAATTTTATACACCCACTTACATCCAATCGGTTTTCGATTGGGAGGTAAGTCAGTAACAACCCAGGTTTTATTTCTATAGAGAGCTTCCATTTCCTCATTCATAGCCTTAACCCAACTAGGGTCAGATGAGGCTTCAAAAAAAGATTGTGGTTCAACAGTTTTATTTAAATTGGTTACAAAACACTTATTTTCTGAATTTAAGAAAGAGTAATTAACTGATTTATCAATGCTATACTTATGTTTGTTACTTAAAATAAAGTCATTAAACCGAGTGGGTAACCTTGACTCACGTCTAGGTCTAAAATACCCACTAGATAGATTTTGTGTTGTGTCAATAGAATCTTCACAATTTTCCTCAGCCGGACTAGGTGAGAATGATACACCAACGCCAGACTGAGGCAGCGATACCTCGTCATCCAGATCACACACAAGGGAAGTATTTTTGCCCACACCACTAGACAAATCAAACTGTGGTGTATGTGGGTCCATTCCTTGGTTGTAACTAGGTACAACACCAGTGCTATCTAAGGGATTGACGGCACCACTACCATCAGTCCCACGGGTTGCATCTAGACCTCCTATGTCCTTGTGAACAGTCACATTATCAGAAAAGTCTGACTCATCATTGGAAAAAGGATCCCTAGATTGGGACACAACACGTTGGCTTGAACTCATTTTAAAAGGAAAAATTGTCTCGTAGAATTTTACGTCCCTGGAAAAGAAAATAACACCAGAGTCAAGACTAAGCAACTTATATCCTTTTTTCTCAGCAGAATATCCAATCAAAACAGACTTTTCTGCCCTATCAGAAAATTTATCAGAAATATTAAGGCGTGTAGCAAAACAAAGGCAGCCAAATACCCTAAGATGATCAAGCTTGGGTAAGCGTTTGTAAACAAGCTCAAAAGGACTTTGACCCTTAAGTACAGATGAGGGAGTTCGGTTTATTAAAAAAACAGCAGTCAGAACTGCTTCTCCCCAATATTTAAGAGGCAGTCCTGATTGAAAAAGTAGTGATCTTGCAGCATTTAGAATATGTCTATGTTTCCTCTCCACAACACCGTTTTGTTGTGGAGTATGAACACAAGAGGTTTGATGCAAGACCCCTTTAGTTTCAAAAAACAGTTTCATTTTATTATTAACAAATTCAGTCCCATTATCAGACCTTACACATTTCACTTTTACACTAAATTGATTTTCTAACAAATTATTAAAACTCATAAAACAGTTATAAACTTCATCTTTAGACCTAAGCAAGTATATCCATGTTGCCCTTGAATAATCATCCACCACAGTGAGAAAGTATTTGAAACCATCAAAAGTATTTATTCTATACGGTCCCCACACATCTATATGTATAAGTTCACCTAATTTAGTGGACACATTTTGACTAATGGGAAACGATTCCCTTGTTTGTTTTGCCCTATGACAAATCTCACAAGGTGGAAGTATCCCATTATCCAGATTTAAGTGAATTTTAAGAACATTTAAAGCTTGTTCAGCAGGATGACCCAGCCTACTGTGCCAAGTGAACTTTGATACAAAACATTTTGAAAAATTTGTTTTTGGTATTTTAATACCTTGTGTGAAAGAATCAATGTAATAAAGACCTCCAGATTCATTACCAGTCTCCACTGTCCCCTTGGACTGTGAATCCTGAACAAAACAATTATGTTCATTAAACACCACATCACATTTTGTATCCTTGCAAAGTTTGTGAACAGACAATAAATTGACATTAAAGTCAGGAACCACAAATACATCAAATAAAGTAAGTGAATTAGTTAACGGAAGGTTCCCAATTGTGTCAATTTTAGCCGAGGAACCATTAGGGTGACCAACCCTCAAATTTAACCTAGACACATCTACTGTATCACATAGGTTAGACCCAGAAGCTGTCATATGTTGATTAGCTCCCGAATCTACAACCCATTTATGACTAGTAGCAACAGAGTTACAAGCTATACCTGCCATGTTTGCATTGACAGGAACTTCTTCAACTCCTTTGCCTTCGCTAATTAAACGAAGAAATTTGGAATACTGATCACTAGTAAGAAAATGTTGATCTGGTGACCTTCCATGAGAAGAAATAGAACTTGACGACTCAGTTACACAAGCATTTGCGTTATTATTAGAATAAGTCTTTCCAAAATTAGTTTGAGAAGTAGAATTATTGTTATTTTTCTGTTTAAAATCCTTTGGATACCCAATTAATTTGTAACACCTCTCAATTGTATGACCTTTCAAACCACAATGTTTACATTGGAAATTTTGATTTTGACTCTTAACTTTATTTTTTGAGTCATTAAACCGACTATTAAAAGCAGTTGGTTGAATTTTTTCAGAACTTTGATTTTGAGACAAAGACCCATTCTTTTGAAAAGACTCTTCACGAGAAATTATGGAAAAGGCAGTTCTAACATTTGGAAGTGGTTCCATTAACAATATATGACTCTTCACCTGATTAAACGACCCCTCTAATCCATTTAAAAATTGCATTAATTTTATAAGTTTCGAATGATCATTGTAACGAGCAGCAGCATCACAAACACATTCGGGTAAATTTGTGAGACCATCAAACTCTTTCCAAAGAGCATCGAGTTTGTTATAGTAATCAGAAACAGACAGACCACTTTGAGTAAGAGAGTTAATCTTTTGATGAATATTGAAAATGACAGAGCCATCAGATTTATGATAAGTTTCATAGAGTTCAGACCACATGTCAGATGCATGTTCAGTGGATGCATGGCTAGCATAGATAGGTTCAGACAATGAGCCAAGTATCCATGAACACACCACTGCATTGGCTCGTTCCCATTTTTGACATTTAGTGACATCCCCTACAGGTTTAGCAACAGATCCCTCTGCAAATCCTAATTTGTTTCGCCCCTTTAGAGATCTAGTCATAGAATTTTTCCAAATACGAAAATTTTCTGTTCCAACTAGTTTAAAACCAATTATAGTTGCAGTTGTATTATCTGAGGGATGAAGATATAAGGGATCATCATATTCAGCAGAGTCTGGTTTACTACCAGACTCACTAGTAGTCGGAGGACCAGTCATGGTTTACAAACACACGAAATTTATACAGTCAAAGAATAATGTGCACGAAATTTATACAGTCAAAAAATAATGTGCACGAAATTTATACAGTCAAAGAATAATGTGAGCAAAAAACACCAGGATTCCACACCAATATAATGGTTGGTCAAGGTTCTCACAATTTTGAAAGGAAGAAACAAACAAGCACAAAATCAACACAACAGATCAGACAAGCAAGTACACATATAAGCACACAAGACTGGTGTTCATAACTAGTTTAACCAAGCCTAAATACTATTTCAGACCAGAACAGAGCCCTGTTTATAGACCAAGACACCAAACTTCACTTAGGTTCAGTAGCTTGCTACAAACAGAAAAAAGAATGCCTCTGCCTATAGGCCAAGACACCGAACTTCACTTAGGTTCAGCAGCTTGCTACAGACAAAGAGAGATAGAAGACTTACAGAGCTATGACAGCATCCGCTCCCAGGAGTGTACCCAAACAGATAAAAGAAGATAAACAGAAGGAGAAAAAAAAAATACACGAAGACTTACAGTGCTATATTTGAAGATACGTATTCTACACTACACAGTGTCGCACACGCCTGAAGAGATCAGGCACAACCAATCACTCCACCGGTTTGCACCTTATATCCCCTTATTCAGAATAAACTCTGACAGCCAAGCTCGAGTTTCAGCAGAAAATCTGATCGAAGATCAAGAGTGATCTCGTCAGACTTAATCAGAAAGAACCAAGAGTCCAACAAAGAACTCGTCAAACCAGACCAGATGAAATTAAACAGAGATCTAAGTAGATTACGTTGAAGTCAACCAAATACCACCAAAGACCCCGTAGATCTGAACTAATGTAGGTCAAAAAACGACCAGATTAAAGGAAAAACAACCAAAAAACGAGTGAATTCAACCGAGATCTAAAGAGATCACGTTGAATCACGACCAGATCAAAGGAAAAACAACAAAAAACGAGTGAATTCAACCGAGATCTAAAGAGATCACGTTGAATCACGGCCAAGTAATCAGATCTGGACAATAACAGCGGAATCACACCATAGATCTATGAGAGATCTCGTGGATTTGCAAAGAAACTAAGTCAGAGAGACAAGATATAGGTCAGGAAGACCAAACGGACACAAGATCCAACACAGATCTAGTGAGATCTTGTGGATATGTGTCGAAAAAAACGTAAAAGAACTCCAAGAACAGATCAGAACAAGTAAATCACGAAGAAACCAGCCTCGATCAGAAGAAAGGAGGCTCTGATACCATGTAAAAAAGCATAAACTGATATAAAAACTGATGAAGAACTTTTACAAAATAAAACTCACTACACAAAACCTAATCTACTCTCTTACACTCATGATAATCGATTACAGATGCAGATCTAAAAGGAATGCATCCAAAATATCAAAACCCTAGCACAAGGACCTGATCTAAATGTAACAACATACGTGAGAGAGAAAGGAGAGCACGAGAGATTAGTTTCGTCTGGAAAAAAATGAAAGCTGGTCCTTTGTCTCTAGCCATTTATACATCCGGGCCTACCATGGGTTATTCATGGGTGACCCAAGATCCGCGCGTTGGTATTGTGAGGCTGAACATTCCAAGTTTGAGCAGCAACCCTCTGAGTTTCCTTATTGCCAGCAACAGCCCTCCAAGATTACCTAGTTTAATCTTTCCAGCTAATCTTATAAAACCTGCACAAAACAAACTAAGTTAGATAACTTAATAATTCTCACATGTTGTTAAGTTTGACTGAAGGTATTTATTTCAACAGAATAAGATTAAACACCTCCATCACTATCGCAAAAAGATACGGAGATAGCAGGTCCCCCTGCCTTAAGCCACGCTTACCCTTGAAATAACCATGACATTCTCCATTGATGGAGATAGAGAAGGACGGGGAAGTCACACAGGAGAGGATCCAATGGATCATGATTGAGTGGAATCTGAACTCATGGAGAACATCCCGCAAAAAATTCCAGCTACCGTATCATATGCCTTTTGGATATCAATTTTAAGAGCGCAACGGGGGCCTATGTTGATGTGATAACGATTCATGAGTTCCTGAGATAAGAGGATATTGTCTACAATTGACCGGCCCGGGATGAAAGCGGATTGGCAATCAGAGACAATATCGCCGAGGTGGTTCCTGATGCGCAAGACAATCACTTTACTAATACACTTGAGAAGGACATTACAACATGAAACGGGTCTAAAATCCGAAGCATTGCTAGCTAGCGTTACTAGACTTGGGAATGAGGGTGATATTAGAAGCATTTAATTCTTTCAAAAGCGTGCCACTCTCGAAAAACTCACGGACAGCTATACAAACATCACCACCCACTATCGAGTACGCCTTTTTAAAGAAACAGGCCGAGTAACCGTCGGGACCCGGGGCGCGGTTGTCATCGATATCAAAAATGGCATTTTTTATCTCCTCATTAGTCACCGGGGAAATCATACTTAGAGCGATTTCAGGTTGAAATTTTTTATCGAATAAGTTTGGGGCATCACAAATGCTTGCCTACTTGGCGGATATTTTAGGTAAAGTTTGAGGATCATATAAAGTTTAAGGGAAATATTGATTTTATTGTTTTGGAAAAGGTTTTAACCGGATAAGTCGGTTAATATGGATTTTGCTTTGATTGGTAATTGAACTTGCCAGACAATCATTCTAATTTTCATATGCTTCGTAAAGTTTTAACGACTAATTATTACTATTTTTATAAGGCTTTGGATTAATTTAATTTAGTGGATGATTGAGTACTTATTTGCGTTTCATTTGAAGTATAACTCAATTTGGTAGATGATGTGTATTATCGAAATGAAATTTTGGTTGTTTGACAGATTTTATTGTTTTTTCTTGTGTTGTGTACAGGGAGTTAATCGAACAAAACTACAAATGGTTGCCCATTATACAATCGTCTAATGATAGATGATATCTTCTATTTTTGTTGGTCCATCATTACTAATTCTTTTTGCCTGTACTTAAGTTTAGTTTTTATCGATTTGGCTCTTAATATGTCAAATTGAGTAACAATGAGAGCATAATGGTAATTTAATTGGCTGAAATTAATTAATTCGTGGATATATTTTGTTTGCTAATTTTTTAAAATTGATTAATTTAGGTATGACCTATTGTGGTAAAAGGTTCAAATACTTCTTTTAATTATAAATTAAGAAATTTTATGTCACTGTATTTTCTCATCTGATGCTGCTGTGACTGGGGGATTCATTGTTTTGTGACCAGGTAAAAGCTATATTTTCCACACTTGAATTCTCCTTGAGGCTGAAGGATCCCATTTGTGTATTAATTTATAAGCCACCACAACAAGTTCACCTAACAATCGTCGTGTTTCTTCAGCTTTGCAAGCAAGGAACATGCATACAGTTGCACTTTCTACAATAAGCACGTACTCTTAAGTTGTAACAACGAACAAAAAAGAGAACATATTGAAGAAAAAAATTAGCTGCCAATAATTTTTCACATGTGTCTGTTGCATGCAAACTGGTCACAAAAACGTCATTGTTGTAAGTATTGTTACTTGCAGTCTGGAATATGAAACAATAATTAACTGCCATTTTAGCACATAATGAAACAAACACGTATAACCATATAGTAATCTTAATATGAAAAATGGTACCACAATGAACAAAAGATCATAAAACTTGCATCAAGGAAAATTGTCAATGAGCTTACATTACAATAATCATTGGTAAATCTTTTGCTTCCATTCATAAATCTCAAATTTGTAATTGTTAATAGTCCTAAAATAAGAAGTTTAGTTGTTGAAAATTGTTGAAAGAATCGATTTAACTGTTATGGTTTGTTGTAAACATAATTTACTAATAGTTAAGAATTACTCTATATTATTCATTTTTTGTTGACTCATATGCAGTGAATGCATTATAAGGTGGTGGAATTGGCTCCAAATGCATAAAGAAGTCAACCATGGTACTTCATTGTGTCAAACTGGACATCCTCAAGATTAAAACTCAACCACGTCATTCTGTTTTAGTGAAGGTGTTTTAGTTTTCCTGTTATTTTTAGTGTTTTAGAGTCCATTCCTCTCAAAAGAATTGGAGATGAAATACATGATTTATTTTCTTACATGAATCTTAACCTTGCTTAATTAAATTTTTTTGGTGAGAAAGTGTGAAGGTTTTATCAAGAACGACGACACTGATTTTGAAGTGCCTTCACCTGATTACAAGATGCAGAGGACTTCTTCGATTTGATTGATGATAAGGAATTAAGGATGTTTTAACCGAAAGCAACATTATTGACTTCATAGAGAGTAACCGTCATGTGATGGTGGAGTCTTACGCTCCCGGATGTGGTCATTGTAAAGCTTTTGCGCCAAAATACGCCGCTGTGGTTTGACAACTAAAAGTTCAATGCAAGAATAGCAACATACTTCCATCTTATTTCTTTATTAAAGCATCCTACTTTCATTTCTATTTATTGAAACATCGTATAGTGAGAATTTTGCCTAATTATTGCAATGCCATCATATAGCAAGTAAAACTAGAAAAAAAATATATAAACTAGAATGTTATAGTTGGCTCGAATTGTTGGACTACAATGCCATCATAAAAGTTCGAAAGTACAGTATTCACCTAACTCGTGGGCCGTGTTTAACACGACCCTAAACCTTCCTAGTATATATATATATATATATATATATATATATATATATATATATATATATATATATATATATATATATTCACCTAATAAATTAAGTGGAGCATTAATTGAAGGATAAAAAAGCTTAAGTGAAAAAGCTCAATGACTTTTAAATGATGTGGCATCTAAAAAACACCAAAAAGCTTTGTGAAAAAGCTAGCCTATTGTAGATGCTCTAACTATTCCTACATTCTGACTTGAGTACATGATTAACATTATGGTCAATCTACTTAGACCCGTTTTCAAAGGGTCCTATTATCTTTACCCGTTAATTATTGGCATTACCCCTTAATAATTACTAAGTTGGTAAATCTAACTTTTCTGACTTCTTGAAACCATAAATCTCGTGTTCCCATAAAGTTCCAACAACATTTAGAAAATTACATTTATAGTTATGGAAAATCAAATTTCAACTACATTTAATCAATTATTATAAACAGATTCTAACTCCGTAGACTTCCGGCCACTGATTCTGGCATAAGTATCCGGCCACTTGCATCTAAACCACGAAGCGTACCTGATTTGAAAAAGAGAGAGAGGTTCCGTGAGTAAAAAAAACAGAAAGATAAAGACGCTGTTCACGTTGAGGCCGCCGGTAAGGTCGAGCGTGACAGAGAGACAGTGACGGGCTGAGAGACGGTGAGGTGCTGCTGCTGTAGCCGGCGGTGAGGCGCTACTGTTGTAGCCGCCGGTGAGAGCCGCCAGTGAGAGTGAGAAATCAAGACTCAGAGGAGAACGAGAGATGATGTCGAACGAGAGAGAGGATCAGAGATGTTTGACAAATCGCTTTTGAGGGAGAAAGAGAGATTTGAGAGATTGTGTTTGAGAGACGAGAGAGATATGTGAGGAGATATTACGGCTAACATGGATAGATTTAGGGTTTCATTTAGTTTTTAAACTGAGTTATAAATATAGTTCAGTTTTTATCTAACTCATTTTACTAACGATATGTAGTTTTTTATGTGAAAATATTTATGATAAATACTACATCAAATTATGACACGCTTCAAAGGAATTTACTTATTGAAAATGCATCTTATCTTTTCACAAAATTCAAAGGTGTACGTGGATATGGTTTAAAAAAATTATCTTATATATGTCATATAAAATATTTTATTTAATATTTTGTATTTTATAAATTTAAAAATTAAAAAATCATTAAATAAATTGTAATGATTATATATTAAATAAATAGTAATGATTAAAGGGTATGATAAGTAAAAAAGATTAAATTATTATGTAATGATTATAGTTATTTAAGAAAAAAGTTGATATAATAATTAGGGGATAAGAGTTAGAAAACAAAAAAAGTATAATTAGTCAACATTTTTCAAATCTAAAATGACCCCTTCATCATGACATACATATATATATATATATATATATATATATATATATATATATATATATATATATATATATATATATATATATATATATATATATATATATATATATATATATATATATATATATATATATATATATATAAATCATTAGCTAATTATTATACCTTTTAGATAATTATATCAAATTTTTTTTATGGGTGCTACTAAATAAACACCCCATATACACCATTTAATAAAAGTCAATCTCTTTTCAACCACTCATAACTAATGTTTCCTGAAAACAATGCAATTTTAACAAATCAAAATATGTTAACTTTACATAGGGTTGTATATATAGTATATTGGGGTGTATATTTATTCATTCCCTTTTTTATAATTCTAATTATAATGAATAATAATTATGTAATCATAATTTTTTATATTATTTTTATATAAATACATGTAAAAATTAACAAAATAATACATATAATTTAAAGTTTAATATATAAATTACATAAAATCTTAAGTTTTAATACATAAAATATTTTAAAGTTTAATAAAAAGAATATATTTTTCATTTTCATAATCATACTTATGATAAATAATAGTTAAATAATCCTAAAATCACTACAAGATATACCAGTAATAGCTGCGTCAAATGTGGCCGGTAAAAAAACGCCGCTAAAAAACGTCATTATTGCTCAAAAGTTGCCGGCAATACATTTCGCCGTTAATGTGAGAATGCCGCACCTATTGATGTCGCCGCTAATGTTTGTCACATCTCCGTTGATGACGTGTCACCACAGTACTTGTCGTTTGTAATGAATTCAACGTGTCGGCGCTAATAAATAATAATTTAAAGTTTAGTATAGAAAATAATGTAAAATTAAAAAAATATTTTCATATTAATAATCTTAATTATACTAGTAATAGCGCCGTTAAATGTCGCGGTAAAACCCACAATGTCGCCGGTAAATGTATTAGCGACGACTTGTCATCGGTAAAAAATCGTCACTAAAAAACGTCGTTATTGCTCATAAGTCGCCAGTAATATATGTCACCGCTAATGTTTGTCCCTTCTACGATGATGACGTGTTACCGACAGCAAATAAAATAATTAGAATATTACACATTCAATTTTTAGTACTATTACTTTCGTAAAACACATTAAAATATAATAAAAGAATCTAATGTAACAAATAATAAAATTTTGACATAACAGATAATAAAAGAATTTAATAGAACATAAGTTAAAATATGACACAACAAGTAAAAGAAGGACAAAATCGTTTCGTCATTGGTCTGTCGAAAAAAGGTGGCCTTCGATGTTCCGTCGTAAAAGTTTCCAACGAACAAATATTAATTAGAAACACACAAATTATATAATGTTATAAATTAAACGTAATAAAAACAAGATTAATAAAGCTAAACTAAAACTTTATGATGAGAATGGAGAAGAGTTTGAGAGAGAGTTTGAATACGTAGAACATTGCATTCAATTTTGGTGTGTCATTTACCTTTACAATTGGGGTATTTATATTAGAAATTTCACTAGACATAATGAGTGAAATCTTACACATAATGTGACATGAGAGTTGACAATTTGTCACCTATCAATTATATGTCATCCATCAATTATTTACAACACTCCCCATTGGATGACATTATATCATATGAGAGTTCAACTTTGAGATACTGCCTCATTAAAAACATTGCTAAAGAAAACCCAGTGGGAAAAAACTTTAGCGAAGGGAAAAAGAGTGCAGTTTATAGTTGACTCCCCCTTATTTGTACATCAATTGGAAATTACTTAGAATGAACAGATCGCATTCCAATAGCATGTACATGTTCTCTAAAGACTTTTGTAGGAAGCGCCTTTGTGAAAAGATCTGCTGCATTCTTGCTAGATTGAACATACTTTATTTCAACTTGATGCTTCTTTATAAGTTCTTGAGTGTACTCGAAGAACTTTCGAGGTATATGTTTTGTCCTGTCACTCTTGATGTATCTTTCTTTCATTTGATAGACACATGCTGCATTGTCTTCGTAGATTAAGGTTGGAGCTTTATCTTTATCTAGTCCACATGAAGTTAGTATAAGTTGTGTCATCGATCTTAACCATGAACATTCTCTACTAGCTGCATCTACTGCAATTACTTCAGCATGATTCGAAGATGTAGCAACAAGTGTTTGCTTTTGAGAACGCCAGGAAATTGCAGTACCTCCATTCATGAATACATATCCAGTTTGAGATCTAGCTTTATGAGGATCAGACAAATAACCTGCATCTGCATAACCAATCAAATCTTGTTTTGAATCGTTAGAATAAAATAAACATAGATCAGTAGTTCCTCGAATGTATCGAAATATATGCTTGATCCCATTCCAATGCCTTCTTGTAGGTGATGAACTGAACCTTGCTAATAAGTTAACTGCAAAAGAAATATCAGGTCTTGTACAATTGGTAAGATACATAAGTGCTCCAGTTGCATTAAGATATGGTACTTCTGGACCAAGAACTTCTTCATTTTCTTCACATGGTCGATATGGATCTTTGTCGATATTAAGTGACCTAACAACCATTGGAGAGCTTAAAGGATTGGCATTGTCCATATTGAATCGTTTCAAGACCCTTTCTGTATAATTTGATTGATGAACAAGTATTCCATTAGGAAAATGTTCAATCTGTAAACCAAGACAATACTTGGTTTTTCCAAGGTCTTTCATTTCAAATTCTTTCTTTAAAAGTTCAATCACTTCGAGGATTTCTTTATTCGTCCCAATAATGTTAAGATCATCAACATAGACAGCTATGATCACATATCCAGATGTTTTCTTTGTAAATACGCATGGACAGATAGCGTTATTTTTATAACCTTTGCTTGTCAAGTAATCGCTTAAACGATTATACCACATGCGGCCAGATTGCTTTAACCCATACAAGGATCTCTGTAGTTTGATAGAATACATTTCTCTGGGTTTTGAGTTTAATGCTTCAGGCATTTTAAATCCTTCGGGGATTTTCATATATATATATATTACTATCAAGAGATCCATACAAGTAAGCTGTAACAACATCCATAAGACGCATCTCTAAATTTTCAGAGACTGCTAGGCTGATTAAATATCTAAAAGTGGTAGCATCCATAACAGGTGAATATGTTTCCTCATAATCAATTCCCGGTCTTTGAGCGAAACCTTGAGCCACAAGCCTAACTTTATATCTTACAATCTCATCTTTCTCATTTCGTTTTCGTACGAATATCCATCTATACCCCAATGGTTTCACATCTCCAGGTGTGAGGATAATGGGTCCAAAAACATTTCTCTTGTTAAGAGAAGTTAATTCAGCTTGCATAGCTTCTTTCCATTTGGCCCAGTCATGTCTTCTTTGACAATCAATGACAGATTGTGGTTCAGGATCATCATTCATAATATCACATGCAGCGGAATAAGAAAACACGTCACTTATATCATCAGTTTCATTTAGATCACATACCATATTTGTATGATCGTAAGTCATTGCAGTCTCTTTGTCAATATCATTTATTTCCTCTCCTGGGGAACTTTTGATATTTTGTGTTTCTTCAGGATCAAGTGCATTTTCGGCTCCTCTTCGTTTTCTAGGATTTTTATCCTTAGAACCAAATGGTCTTCCACGCTTCAGGCGTGCTTTAGATTCTTGAGTGACTTTATCATCAGATTGTTTATCTGGAATTTCAATTCGAGCTGGAGCATTAACAGCTGGTATATATGATTTAGTCACCCTTTTTGTATCAGTAAATGCATCAGGTAATTGATTTGCCATTTCTTGGAAATGCATTATCTTTTGAACTTCTGTTTCACATTGTTTTGTGTAAGGATCAAGATATGACAGTGAAGGTTCATTCCATGAAACATCCTTCTCTTTGCTTTTCTTTTCTCCCCCTAATGATGGAAAAATTGTTTCATCAAATTGGCAATCAGCAAGACGTGCTGTAAAAACATAACCTGTCAAAGGTTCAAGATACCTTATGATAGAAATTGTTTCATATCCAACATATATTCCCAACCTTCTTTGAGGACCCATTTTTGTACGTTGTGGTGGTGCAATAGGAACATATACTGCACACCCAAAAATTCTAAGATGAGAAATATCAGGCTCTTGACCAAAAGCAAGTTGTTAAGGAGAATATGTATGATATGCACTTGGTCTTATACGAATTAATGATGCAGCATGTAAGATTGCATGACCCCATACAGAAATAGGAAGTTTAGTCCTCATTGTTAATGGTCTAGCTATTAGTTGGAGACGTTTAATCAATGACTCAGCTAAACCATTTTGTGTGTGTACATGAGCAACTGGGTGTTCAACAACAATTCCCACTGATATACAATAGTCATTGAATGCTTGGGAAGTAAATTCACCTGCATTATCAAGTCTCACCCTCTTGATATTATAATCAAGGAAATGTGCCCTTAATTTAATAATTTGAGCAAGAAATTTTGCAAATGCCATATTACGAGTTGATAATAGGCAAACATAAGACCATTTGCTGGATGCATCTATCAGGACCATAAAGTATCTAAATGGTCCAGATGGTGGATGAATCGGTCCATATATATCACCTTGAATTCTTTCAAGAAATCTAGGTGATTCCCTTTCAACTTATATTGGTGAGGGTTTTACAATTAATTTTCCAAGGGAACAAGGTGTACATGGTCTTGTGCTACTTGATTGGGGGAACTTCTGGTCCCTCAATGGATGCCCATGTGTATTCTCAATTATCCTGCGCATCATTGTTAATCCTGGATGGCCTAGCCTATCATGCCATAAACTGAAAATCCCAGGATCACAACATTTTTCTTTTACTACCATATTTGATTCAACAATATGTATGTATGTATAATGTAAACCAGAACCAAGTGTTGGTAGTTTCTCTAGTACACGATTATTACATGTAATAAGCATATATTTTTTATTTTCTATGGTTACAGATTGATAGTCATATCCATTAAGATATATATCACTGAAACTCAATAGATTTCGATTTGACCTTGGAGAAAATATTGCATTATTTGTTATAAACTTTGTACCATTGGGTAAGGTGAAATGAGCCTTTCCTATTCCTGCAATCATGTCTACAGGACCTGATATAGTATTTATGGCACCTTTTGCCGTGTTTAGTTAGAAGAAATATTTCTTAGATTTCAGAATTGTGTTCGTGGTACCACTATCTGCTATTAAAAGATCTCCAAGATTTCCTTGGTGTTGTGCTCCAGTTGAACTCATACTGAACTTCATATATGAAAGAAATAATGAGTGTATTAACATAATCATAATAGTTATTATAAAGATAGTTCATTTATTATAGCAAAAACATTACATAAAAAGGAAATAAGAAAAAAAAAAAGGTTGCTAGAAAAACAATAGAAAACTTTAGTCTATGTCTTCCATGTCATTGCAGATATCAGCAGCAGTTAGCTTAGTGAATTCAACATTATCAATAAGGTTTGATTCCTTTCCGTTCCCTTTAATGGAATCTTGATAAAGTTGACAAAGATGTGCAGGTGTGCGACAAGTCCTTGACCAATGGCCTGTGCTACCACATCTATAGCAGGTTGCATCAGATTTATGTGATGTCCCAGCATCATGCCTTGCTACTTTGGCCTTCTCTTGTGGTTGGGAATTGTTTCTTTGTGGAGAATGGTAATTATTCCTTTTCTGGCCATGACCACAATTATAGGAATTACCCCTTCCACGACTAGAATTAAAGTTTTGGTTTCGGTTAAACCGGTCACGACCAAAACCTCGACCTCGTCCACGACCACGGCCTCGTACTCGTCCACTTGTATTATATTTAGGACCATCAATGTTGGTAGCATTTGCTTCTGGAAGTGCTACCGATCCTGTTGGACGGGATTGGTGGTTTTTCATTAAGAGTTCATTATTTTGTTCTGCCACAAGAAGACATGCGTTTAGTTCATAATATTTTGTGAACCTCTGCATCCGATATTGTTGCATCAAGGTAATGTTTGATGCATGAAATGTGGAGTATGTTTTCTCCAACATATCTTCGTCAGTAACATCATGTCCACAATATTTTAGTTGTGAACATATTCTGAACAGGGCTGAGTTGTATTCATTCACTTTCTTGAAATCCTGAAACCTCAATGTTCTCCATTCGTCTCTAGCATTCGGAAGTATAACTTCCTTTTGATGATCAAATCTATCCTTTAAGCGATTCCAAAGAATGCTTGGATCAGTAATATCAAGATATTCAAATCTCAACATGTCATCAATGTGTTTACGAAGGAAAACTTGTGCCTTTGCTTTGTCTTGTGCAGAGCATTCATTAATTTCATTTATAGCAGTAGGAATGCCCATGGATTCAAGATGCATTTTTACATCTATCATCCATGGCATATAGTTTTTTCCACTCACTTCAAGAGCTGCAAACTCGAGCTTTGCAATGTTGGACATTTTAACTACAAATGTTGAAATAAAAAGAAGAACAACAACATAAAATTAGAATCCATTTATTTCAACAAGTATTACATAAAAGAGAAATGGGAGGACCATCGTTACATACAAGCCTAAAAACAAAAAAAAATTCATTATCCGGAACATTAAAGATGGGGATGAGAAGTAATATGACCATTACAGTCATGAACATCACAAATGGATGAATCATCTTGAACTTGATTTTTTGAGCTTGATTGATAGATGAGAGAAAATATTTTGTGGTCGTAAAAGGTATGATAATGTTGTTAATTTATAGCAAAAAATGTAACCGTTTCTAAAGGTAAAAGTAAAAACCATTTTTTTTAAACCTTCCCTTTTTACCATTTGTAACCGTTGGATGTATGTATATATCCGTTATGTAATTTTGTTTTATAAGAAAAATAAAAATAATACCTTTTAAGTAATGAATAAATAGGTAATATAAATTTTCGCTAAAAGAGGAATTATAAAAATTAGTACGCATAAATGAATATCAAAATATACAGAATGAATAAGAGTTAGTATACACAAATAAACGTTAGTATGCTTAAATAAAAATTAGTAGACATAAATGAGTGTTAGTATGCATAAATAAAAGTTAGTATACATAAATAAATGTTAGTATACATAAATAAAAGTTAGTATACATAAATAAATGTTAGTATACATAAATAATAGTTAGTATACATAAATAAATGTTAGTATACATAAATAAAAGTTAGTATACATAAATAAATGTTAGTATAAGAAAGAAAATTCGTTAGTAGTCCATAATGTCCAAAGGTAAATATGTCATAATTTTTTGTTGCTTATTATGAGTATTTTTTTTAACTTTAATCCATTATTATTATTTTGTTTATAACCAATTGATACATACCTTGATTACGATAGTTGTATTATCCACTTGCTTAATCTCCTTGCTTAGAGCTTTCGTGCTGATAACGTGTTATAAATTAAACGTAATAAAAACAAGATTAATAAAGCTAAACTAAAACTTTATGATGAGAATGGAGAAGAGTTTGAGAGAGAGTTTGAATACGTAGAACATTGCATTCAATTTTGGTGTGTCATTTACCTTTAGAATTGGGGTATTTATATTAGAAATTTCACTAGACATAATGAGTGAAATCTTACACATAATGTGACATGAGAGTTGACAATTTGTCACCTATCAATTATATGTCATCCATCAATTATTTACAACACACACACACACACACACACACACACACATATATATATATATATATATATATATATATATATATATATATATATATATATAATCATTTGATGTTGACTAATGACCTGCACGGAAATATAAACATCATTCTATAAAAAAATAATTATTAAGGGGTCAGTTAAGTAAAAAGGGGGTCTAGATATTAGCACCATTAACATTGCTATGGAAGTACTGGTCAATTTGGGCAAGACGAGCATCAACATCCCATAGAATGATCATTCCTTGACATGGTAAAAAAACACTTCATCACCAAATATTAACATATCTACTTTTTTTTATTTCTTTATAACCATTAAGGCAATTTAAAAATCAACCCGGTTACATCTGTTTTTTTTTCAAATGTTGTGGCAGATGAAACAAATGTAGGAGCTATAATAAACAAATCAATGGAAGTACATTGTTATTTTTGGCATCTAAATGTAATCATTGAAAAATCCTAAATGTAAGAAATAGCAATGTAATTTAACTTTACATGCAACTTTCATCTCTTTCTATTTAAGGCCTTAACTTTGTAATATTTACCTAAATTTAGTAGTGTACTTCCATTTTCTTTTTCTTATCCGGACAATTATACTTTGAAAAATCTACCTATTTATAGCGATCTTTGTATTTGGATGACATTGAAGATTTTTCCAAAGTACAATGTACTGGTAAGAAAAAGGAAATGAAAGTAGATTGTTATTTCTTGCAGTTAGCCGTGATAATTACAAATAAGAGCAATGAAGAATTTTACATACCAAACTTGCAGCTTCCAAATGGATGTACCTCCTGAACCACAAATTAGTAAAAATTAAATTGTGGTTTCATTGAAAACAATTTAGTATTAATGGTCAAATTTAAAACTACCACAAAATCATAATCTATAATCCAACACTTATTTTTCATCCTAACCGGATATCATTATTTTACTATTAACCAAATAAAAATTAGACAGGGGAGATGTGGTGACCTTGTAGCAAGAGCCCCTTCACTTCACATTTCAATCTTGGTTCTCTTACCTGCAACATTGAGATGTGAAGAACCTTTTACTCAAAAGGATACTAACAAAATATAAAAATATTGAGATGGGAAAAAAAAGAAACCATGTACAACTTTGCCTTCAATAATGGGAATAATCATCAAAACCTTCAACAGAATATGGTGGCACCTAAGTTAGCATCAAGTGTACCAATAGCAGAGGTTTCCTTGTCATTGTATTCTTGGGCAAAAGAATATAATTTATACCAGACAAAAACAAATCCATTAACATTGAAGAGAAGTGAAAAAACTCATATAGTGAGTTATAAAATAGAAAAAGCTTAGATACGAAAAAATTTACTCAAACAATCACTATCAGTATTGAGTAATTAAATAGATAGAATTAAGTCAATTGTTGGAATTGGTGTCCAAGGTCATCAACTAGTGGTAATATTTCTAATAATAACAGGGTCCTTTTAGGTTGCGTTCATGACCTTGAAAAACAAACAGAGTCTATAAATAAGAAAGAATGATTAGTTTTTTAATTTATTATGAAGTAAATTCATAAGAAACTAGATCAGTAAATTAATTTGGAATTAATTTATAAAAATTAATTAACGGACTAGATTGTAATTAATTAAAGATTTAATTAATAGAAACAAGTCCAGGGGGTGCGGCCGCCAAAAGGCTCCTTAAGTTTGAAACCCTAAGAGCCATCCAGTATAAATAAAGGACTTGGGGTAAACCCTAAGGCATCCCATTCTATGCATTGAGCCACCAACTTCTCCTCCGTCTCCACTTTCTAGCGAATTTCACATCCCTCTCTAGGGTTTTTGATCTTCTGCCTCCTTCCCAAGTGGAAGTTCTGTATGTCTTGTTTTCTGGAGTTCCTGGTGTGAATAATCAGAGGGATTTTAGTTTTGATCCTGTTCATCCGATGCAATGTTGCATTAACCAGAAATCAAAGAATGAGATCCTTTGAGGTACATTATGTTTACGTTTTAAGTTGCTATTACAACATGAAATGGGTCTAAAATACGAAACTTTGCTAGCATTACTAGACTTGGGAATGAGGGCGATATTAGTAGCATTTAATTCTTTCAAGAGCATGCCACTCTTAAAAAACTCGCAGACAGCTATACAAACATCACCACCCACTATCGACCACGCCTTTTTAAAGAAACAGGCCGAGTAACCGTCGGGACCCGCGACGCGGTTGTCATCGATATCAAAAATGGCATTTTTTATCTCCTCATTAGTCACCGGGGCAATCATACTCAGAGCGATTTCAGGTTGGAATTTTTTATCGAATAAGTTTGGGGCATCATGAATGGGGGCAGAGAGGAAACAGTTTCCAAGAAATCTTCTATAGTGGTCAACAAAAATCTCCGGGACAGAATTACCCGTGAACCAACGCCCATTCGAATCAGAAATATGCTCAATTCGTTTCCTGTTAGAAAACTCCCTAAGCGACTTGTGGAAGAATTTGGAGTTTCGATCTCCCTCACGAAGCCAGGTGATTTTGGATTTTTGGATGATAAATCTTTCTTCATCAAAAAGGGCGGAGTTAAAATCATCAAAGGGTTGAGCTTCAACATCTCTAAGAGAGGGGTCATAAGGATTAGCAAACACGACTTCTTGGGCGGAAGCAAGATTAGCCCGCAAGCTTGCGACTTTAGAAGTGAGTTTACCATGGGACAAAAGTAGTTTTCGGAGAGGTATTTTCAAGAGTTTGAGTTTCTAAGTGACTTGGAACATAGCGAACCCAAGAATTTGTTTTTCCCAAACTTCAGCCACAATGGGAAGGAATTCGGGCTTAGAAGCAAGAAATTCGGGCTTAGCTTTTGAACTTGCATGCTGTTTTTTTTCTAAAAATCCATACTTTTTGCTAGTTTGATTCCTGAAATTGCATGTTATGAATTTTACCTGGTTTAGGAGCTCTAGAACCAAATTTTCGAAATTTTGAAGGGTTTAGGAGGGTTTCCTTGCCCTTGGCAGCTAGGGTTTCCCAAACCTTGCTTGCCTTGAAAGTTTCCGTAGTTGCCTTGTTTCCTTACTTGCCTTATTTTCTTTATTGCCTTAATATGCTTACTTCTATTAGGGATTTATTTATAATTAATTATTAAATGTGTATTAATTAAATTTATTGATAAATAAAATATTTTAAATTGTTTAAAATACATTTATATATTTTAGAACAGTATATATATATATATATATATATATATATATATATATATATATATATATATATATATATATATATATATATATATATATATATATATATATATATATATATATATATATATATATATATATATATATATATATATATATATATACGAATTAATGTAAGAAAAAATATAGGTCAAACCCTCATCCACTATTTATGGACCCAAATGAGACTGGTTTTTAAACGACATTCATTGCATACCACCCTCACTGCCCAACACATTTTGCTATGTGGAGTTACCGAAAGGGTTTGATAGGGAAATGTTTATAAGTTGAAAGTATTAACTTAAAGTATTAAAACAAAAGTCTCGTTTTAATTAAAATAAAATATGAGATTTTATGCTACCCAAAACACACATTCTCTTTATGATCTGTTGGCGGAGCTGTGTGGTTAACCGGCACGTTGGATAAGGTCATTTATGGGGTGATGTGACACTTGTGATTCTCAAGCGTATCCCAACTTGTCACTCCCCCAAACCACGATGGCGGAATCGTCGGAGGGTGGAATGGCACATAGTATCACAACCATTGCATACAATCAAACATAAGTAAATAACAACCATCATACATTATAATTGGAAGGTTACATTGTTAGCAATATTGTTTCGACCCAATTACAATATGATATCAAAAGAATCAAAAGGAGACGTCTCCACGCCTCGTCCAAAAGGATTTAACCGTACCTGATTAATTGTTACCTAAGAATACAAGTAATTTTACAAGTGTCAACATTACGTTGGTGAGTTTATAAGATTTTTGTAGTGAGAAAACATAGGGATTCCTTTATAAAAGCTCGTAGTGTAATAGTGAAAACGTTCGTAGTGTAATAGTGAAAGTGTTCGTAGTGTAATAGTAAAAAAAAGCTCATAGTGTAATAGTGAAAACGTTCGTAGTGTAATAGTGAAAGCATTCGTAGTGTAATAGTGAAAAAGCTCGTAGTGTAATAGTGGAAACGTTTGTAGTGTAATAGTGAAAACGTTCGTAGTATAATAGTGAAAAATGTTCGTAGTGTAATAGTAAAAGTGTTCGTAGTGTAATAGTGAAATCATTACTTACGTTTTTGTATCTTACTGAAATGTAGTTTTAATTTCCATAAAACCCGTATGTATAAGTCAAACCGTACTTATATTTTGTATAGAGCAACATGTAGTTTTATGTTTACATAAAACCTTTTGAAGATGTTTTCCCCGAAACTTAGGACGTTCGTTGTTGTTCATGTGAGTTATTATAACATCGCTATGACCTAGTGGACCTGGCACGACGTTCTTCAGGCGTCGCTAGTGATAAGACATTTGTCACACTTGACCCGTCGGTCGTAGTTGTAGCTAACAACCATAGGTGGGGATTATCAATCTCATATAGATCTATATACAACTATCTCGCTCATAAATGATTAAGGTTATAATCTAGGACATAATGTGTATTTCTTTTAGTACTATGAAGCAATGTCTCACATAACTTCCCAACGTAAATGTCATATCCTTGTTCGTATTGAAATGAAAACCCTTTTGTATTTGTAATTACCGGTATGTACCCATGATAATTATAGTGAAAAACCTTGCTTGTAAATGTATTGAAAACTCCTTTGTATTTGTAATTATCAAAATGTCCATGATAATTATAGTGTGTAAATGTATTGAAAACTCATTTTTGTTTGTAATTATCAAATTATCCATGATAATTATAGTGTGCAATATACCGAAAACTCCTTTACGTTTGTAATTATCAAATTGTCCATGGTATTTATAGTGTATATTAATTATATTTTTATATAATTATCTTTAGTATTTCTGTCGTATTTTGTCGTTCGTTCCATAAATTATACCATTTATAATTTATATAAAATATTTTCGTCGCGTTAACATATTTAGGCCTAAAAGATATCAATGGGTTTAAATATATAATTTCCTACATCTAAGGCGCTAAATATACTAATAAGGTAGGTTTAAAGCTTATCAACATGTCATGGCAAGAAGTTTTTTTTAGTTATCATACATAAGTAATGACAACATTTTAAATCTTGTCATTTTGTCAAAATAATGGTAATCTTTCCAAATGGTCATTTTTCATACACATTACTATAAATATAGTCATTTTTGTTTAAAATACAAATTCCTTGTATTTATGCCATTTCCCAAGTTTATTATGACGCTATAAGTCTAAATAGTCGTTATTACGTCAAAATGACGTTCTTTTTAAAAATAAGTAGCTCGAATATAAAGATAATAACGACATATTTATTTAGACTATTTTAGTTACGTAAGCATTTACGTTTGTTTGTTGTACAATATTTATGACAATTTCACCAACATTGTAAAATATGAAGTTTTGTTGGTGACAAAGGTGTGTAAAAGTCTTGCATGTTATTTTCTTAAACCAAGTATGTATTTTGGTTAATTATAACCCATTTTTGTACCAAACACTCTTATAGTAAGATGACCAAACCATGAACACATCATATTTCGATAATATAACATGTAAACACAATGTTTTTCAAGAACAAAGTAAATACTTTTTAAGAATTGTATTCTCCCCCTAAAACTTGGATAAAAGTGAAAATGAGGGGTATGAACTCACCTTGAGTGTTGGATCTAGAGAATGTGGTGGAAGAAGTGAAGATTCAAGCTTGGGAGCCCGGAGGACCCTTGGACAAAGCTATTACTCAATGGATTTCCGTGAGTGTTAGTGTGTAAAATAGACGAAAAAGGTATTAGGAGTCTTAGAATCATTAGATGGACATAACTTACCAAGTTGATTTGCAAGACACTTGAAGATGATGAATGGTGGAGCTCGGAGAATCTTTCGACAAATGGTATTATAAGTCTTAGAATCACTAGATGAATACAACTTACCAAGTTGTTTTGCAAAGAACTTGAAAATGAAGGATGGTGGATGTGGGAGGTGGTGGCCGACAGTTTGAATGGTGGAGGAGGGTGGTGGAGTGGGGCCGAGATGTAGAGAGAAGAGAGGGGAGAGTGAGCATGAGTGTTGATATGAATAGTAACCCATGGATTTGGTGTGTCCTAGGGTGGCTTGGCTGCTGATGGGGGTTAGGGGGTGGGATGGGTTAGTTTTTATAAATAATACACTTCTCTTATAAAAATAAGTGTTTTTATAAAATACGTAAAGCGTTTTAGCGTAATTTTATAAGTTTTTGAAGAAATTACCTTATAAATAAATATTATGTATAAAAACATTGCTAAACATTTATTTAGTTTGAGTCATAACTCGTTAGATTTTGATACATGCGTTTAAGCGCAGTATTCTTCTGATAACGCGATTTTCAGCATTTTACCGGAAAATACTTTCGGCTTTGAAATCAAATACTAGAAAATATTACGCTTCATAATATATGATTTATTATCCCGTATTTGATGTTTAATGTACCACGTTTTGTATCTTAGGTCTAAATCGTGCGTACATTTACCGTTCACAGCGATTTAACTCATTATAACTTTTGCATGTGATCTCCGTTTTCAACGTTCTATATATCTATGGGTTCGTGAACAGGAATACATCGTGTTATGAATATTATTTATACCAAAATAATATTTGTGTTTTTATCGAATTTCTACGCTGTTGTAATTTATCATACGTATTTATAGTGCTTATTCGATAACTGTTTTCCACTAGTGCATGTAGTATTATAATATTCAAATATATAATACAAATGTTATGAAACTTACATTTCAACATGTTAACCTAATGTATGCTCTAGTTGACTTTTTTTTGACTTTCGTTGACTTTTATTGATCGATTTTTGACGGTTGTCACATCTTCCCCCCGTTAAAAGGAATTTCGTCCCCGAAATTTAGTTTTAGACATTGGTCATTGGGGTTTTTGAGAATAATTGGGGATACTTTTGTTTCATCTGATCCTCGTGTTCCCAAGTAAATTCAGGTCCTCGCTTAGCGTTCCAGCAAACCTTTACTATCGGAATGCGACTTTGTTTGGCTTTCTTGACTTCTCTATCCATGATCTCCACCGATTCCTCTATGAAGTGTAGGTTTTTATTGACTTCAATTTCGTCTAAAGGAATAACCAGGGTTTCATCGGATAAACACTTCTTGAGATTTGACACGTGGAAAGTATTGTGCACCTTGCTTAACTCTTGGGTCAGCTAGAGTTTGTAGGCTACAGGACCAATCCTAGCTAGTATCTTGAACGGTACGATATACCTCGGGTTAAACTTTTCCCTCTTGCCAAAGTGTATCATTCCTTTCCAAGGGGAGATCTTTAACATGAATCGGTCACCCACTTGGAGTTCCAACGGCTTAGGCCTTTTGTCTGCATAACTCTTCTGCCGATCACGAGATGCTTTCAATCGTTCCCATATTTGAACGATCTTTTCTGTTGTTTCTCGTATAATTTCTGGGCCGGTGAGTGTGCTGTTTGCTACTTGACCTTTAGCTAGTTGGGTATCACCAACATCGGCCCAACACAATGGTGATCTGCACTTGTGTCCGTACAGTGCTTCAAATGGTGCGGCTTTGATGCTACTGTGATAGCTGTTGTTGTAGGAGAATTCAATTAGTGGTAAGTGAACGTCCCATGCTTTGCCAAAATCTATCACGCAGGCACGAAGCATGTCTTCCAACGTTTGAATGGTTCGTTCACTTTGGCCATCTGTTTGGGGATGGTAAGCTGTGCTCATATCGAGTCTGGTTCCTAAGGCCTCTTGCAACGATTGCCAAAAGCGCGAAGTAAATCGGCTGTCTCTATCCGAGATGATGGATATTGGCACACCGTGCAATTTTACGATCTCCTTGAGGTAAACCCTTGTTAGCTTTTCCATCTTATCAGTCTCCTTGATTGGTAGGAAGTGAGCAGATTTCATCAGTCTGTCTACAATCACCCAAATGGTGTCATGCCCACCAATTGTTTTAGGTAATTTTGTCACGAAATCCATAGTGATCAATTCCCATTTCCACTCAGGTATTTCTGGTTGTTGCAACAGACCTGAGGGCTTCTGGTATTCTACCTTGACTTTTGCACAGGTCAAGCATTTGCTTAAGAAGGTGGCGATTTTTGCTTTCATGTTTGGCCACCAGTAAAACTTCTTTAATTCTAGATACATCTTATCCGACCCAGGATGGATGGAGTACTTTGTCTTGTGAGCCTCTTCCATAACCAACTCTCTGAATCCACCGAACTTTGGTGTCCAGATTCGGTTCATGAAGTATCGTGTCCCATCCTCCCAGAGTTCAAAACTTTTGTCCATTCCCCGAAGGGCTTCACTGGTGACGTTCTATGGTTTCAAGGACTCAAGTTGAGCATCCCTGATTTGTGTAGGAAGGTGAGAGCGTATGGTAATCGTTAGCGATTTTACTCGATGTCCTGAGTATTCTTTCCTGCTCAAAGCATCTGCTACAACGTTTGCTTTGCTCGGGTGATAACGAATGTCACATTCGTAATACCTCAGTAATTTGACCCAGTAATTCTCTGGTTTAGGGACTCAAGCTGAGCATCCCTGATTTGTGTATGAAGGTGCGAGCGTATGGTAATCGTTAGCGATTTTACTTGACGTCCTGAGTATTCTTTCCGGCTCAAAGCATCTGCTACAACGTTTGCTTTGCCCGGGTGATAACAAATGTCACATTCGTAATACCTCAGTAATTTGACCCATCTTTGTTGCATCATGTTGAGTTCCTTTTGATTGAGGATGTGTTGGAGACTCTTGTAGTCTGTGAAAATCGTACACTTTGTTCCGTAGAGATAATGTCTCCATATCTTTAGCATGAATACCACGGCTCCCAACTCGAGGTTGTGAGTGGTGTAGTTGACCTCGTGAGGTTTGAGTTGTCTAGAGGCATAGGAAATAACTTTCTCTCTTTGCATGAGCATGCATCCCAAACCTTGTTTTGATGTGTCACAGTACACAACAAAATCCTCCGTGCCTTCTGGAAGGGATAGGATTGGTGTGCTGCACAACATTTGATTTAGTGTCTGAAAGGCAACCTCATGTTGGCATTCCCAATCGAAACGGGCACCTTTCTTTATTAGTGCTGTGAGAGGCTTCGCTATCATGGAGAAATTCTTGATGAATCTTCGATAGTAACCTGCAAGACCCAAAAATTGACGTATCTCTGTCGGGGTTCTTGGTATCTCCTAGTTTTCTATTGCCTTGATCTTGGAGGATCGACATGAATCCCTTCTTGGCTAACCACATGGCCTAAGAAGTCTACTTTTCGTATCTAGAATTCTCATTTTGAGAATTTGGCATACAATTTCTCTTTTCTGAGTAGTTCCAAGATCAAACGCAGGTGTTGACCATGCCCTTCTTCTCTTTGTGAATATATCAGTATATCATCGATAAATACAATCAAGAATTCTGTAAGAACGGTCTGCACACACGGTTCATAAGATCCATGAACACCGCGGGGGCGTTGGTTAATCCGAATGGCATCATGACGAATTTGTAATGACCATATCGCATCCTAAATGTTGTCTTCGGAATGTCTTCTTCTTGAACCCTAAGTTGATGATACCCGGACCTTAAATCGATTTTTGAAACGTAACAGGATCCCTGTAACTGATCGAACAGGTCATCAATTCTTGGAAGTGGGTATCTATTTTTGATGGTCAACTTGTTCAATTCTCCGTAATCAATGCACATTCTGAAGGATCCGTCTTTCTTCTTTACAAATAGGACCGGCGTTCCCCATGGCGAGAAGCTCGGTCGAATGAATCCTTTTTCTAGCAGTTCGTGTAATTGACTAGATAGTTCTTGCATTTCTGCTGGGGCTATTCTGTATGGAGAGTTTGCTATAGGGGCCGCTCTCGGGATCAAGTCGATTCTGACCTATCGTGCTGGTGGTATCACTGGAAGATCTTCTGGAAACACATCAGGAAAGTCACGGACTTCTGGTGTATCTATGATTTCCTTCACTTCCTTCTTCTTATCCACGACGTGGGATAAGAAAGCATAGGAATCCCACCCTACTACTCTACTATGACAGAATTCCCTCCAGCGTTGACGAGTCGCCTCGCAAATGCACAGCCATATACAGTGTAAAACTAAATAGGCATTCAAATAAGAGATCCTACCCTAAAGCAACAACCAAACAAGGAACATGCAATAAAACCAAATCAAGCATTCTCAGACTATCTAGGTGAATGTCAAAAGGGTTTAGAATGATAAGTAACTTCACTGCTATCAAAATGTGTCATAACTCCAAGCAAATGAAGATACTCGTGTGGTATCCAAACGAGATAGTAAGAGAATGAATAAGTTCATTATGATAAATCGTCAATGAGGGAACTCATATAGAACTATTTTGGTTACTATTTTGATAAATTATCCAACTGTTTAAGTCAACTCAATCATAATTTGCAAGGAGTCAGAATATTTATAAAAATGAGTTTAGGAGTTAGGAACTCAGTGGAAATTGTAAGGTAGAATGCTACCTTGAAGGAAGGCGTAAAAAATATTGGTCATCGAGAATGGGTATATTCTCAATTTAGTGATTCTAGGAAAGCAATCCTTTGGAGGATAGAGAATCATAATATTTAAAACTTTTCTCTCCTCAAAATAGAGGACATGACAAATTGTTTGTACAACGTTTCATGGTGTGAATGCAGTTCTATACCTTTTATAGAGTCAGCGGTTAAGCTATAGATTTGACTGGTGGCATAAGGGGATGTAATCCTTAATAACAATAAGAATGCCCATAATGCCATAAGGACTCAAACGAATGTATGAAATGATATGGGTCGAAGGTGAACTCGAACTTACAGGAAATTTTCGTGTGTCGACGAAGTGCGAAGTTGAACCGGGAATGAAAAGCGTAAGGTCAAAGATTGTTCCAAAAACATGTGAATAATTTGAAAAGTGTAAGATGATGGTACACTTGAGAATATCACTCGTGCTTCTGAGGGCCTTGAACTAAAACTTAAAAGATTTTGACATAAGGGGAAGCGGTTTGTGCATTGAATTACGATACACGAAGTAAAGATGGTCGGGTATGCATCCCCAAAGAGAAGGTTTAGAATCAAGAGATATCCAAGATTAAGTCTTAAGCTCAAGATGGAAACAATCTTAAGGCTAAAATCGTAGCGCGAAAGGAAAGTCTCATGTACTGGTCAACTACAGGTTAAACTTCTATGTCTTCTCGTGAGTCATATCGGGAAATACTCACCAATGGTTTTCAAGTCATGACTGCTCATGGCGACTCAACCGTCCCTTAACGCGAAGCTCCTGTTGTCGCCTTTGTCGGCATTAGAACCGTTTTCTTAGTCGTAACTCAGGTATGCAGACGATAAAGAGGTATCGAGGTAATATTGATATCAGTGTCGACTTAGAATTTTCAATAGTGGCTCTTAGTAATAACAAATACTATAAAAGCATTTATGTTAAGTGTTGACGTGGTTACTCAGTGTTGTAGGATTCCCGAGTTTTTCTCCGTTGCCCATTATGCTCACACTTAGTTATATGTCGGTCAAACCCTAGTCAAACGTAGTTGATCAGGCTACGTCTTCTCATGATTTGATAACATATTATACTAAGTCTAATCATAGCGTTCAACTTAGACTCTAATGTTCATGGATTGTTGCATTGTGATACTATCTTTGTTTTTATGCGTATACTTTTATATGAATACTATTATATTCTAAAAGTATTATCGTATGTTAAAAGTTTTAGCCAGAGGTATAAGTCCCCGTATCTATAATTGTATTTCTTACATGGAAGAATATACTTAGTTCGCTATAGACAATCACTCCGATCTGTCACACCCCCAAACCATGATGGCGGAATCGTCGGAGGGTGGAACGGCACATAGTATCACAACCATTGCATACAATTACACATAAGTAAATAACAACCATCATACATTATAATAGGAAGGTTACATTGCTAGACAATATTGTTTCGACCCAATTACAATATGATATCAAAAGAATCAAATGGAGACATCTCCACCCCTCCTCCAAAAGGATTTAACCGTACCTGATTAATTGTTACCTGAGAATACAAGTAATTTTACAAGTGTCAACATTATATTGGTGAGTTCATATGATTTTTGTAGTGAGAAAACATAGTGATTCCTTTATAAAAGCTCGTAGTGTAATAGTGAAAACGTTTGTAGTGTAATAGTGAAAACGTTCGTAGTGTAATAGTGAAAACGTTCGTAGTATAATAGTGAAAAATGTTTGTAGTGTAATAGTAAAAATGTTCGTAGTGTAACAGTGAAATCATTACTTACGTTTTTGTATCTTACTGAAATGTAGTTTTAATTTCCATAAAACCCGTATGTATAAGTCAAACCGTACTTATATTTTGTATAGAGCAACATGTAGTTTTATGTTTACATAAAACCATTTGAAGATGATTTTTTCGCAAACTCAGGACGTTCGTTGTTGTTCATGTGAGTTATTATAACTTCGTTATGACCTTGTGGACCTGGCACGACGTTCTTCAGGCGTCACTAGTGATAAGACATTTGTCACCCTTGACCCGTCGGTCGTAGTTGTAGCTAACAACCATCGGTGGTGATTGTCAATCCCATATAGATCTATATACAACTATCCCGCTCATAAATTATTAAGGTTATAATCCAGGAGTTAATGTGTATTTCTTTTAGTACTGTGAATCAATGTCTCACATAACTACCCAACATAAATGTCATATCCTTGTTTGTATTGAAATGAAAACCGTTTTGTATTTGTAATTTTCAATATGTACCCATGATAATTATAGTGTAAAACCTTTCTTGTAAATGTATTGAAAACTCATTTGTATTTGTAATTATCAAAATGTCCATGATAACTATAGTGTGTAAATGTATTGAAAACTCATTTTCGTTTGTAATTATCAAATTATCCATGATAATTATAGTGTGCAATATACCGAAAACTCCTTTACGTTTGTAATTATCAAATTGTCCATGGTATTTATAGTGTATATTAATTATATTTTTATATAATTATCTTTAGTATTTCTGTCGTATTTTGTCGTCCGTTCCATAAATTATACCCTTTATAATTTATATAAAATATTTTCGTCTCGTTAACATATTTAGGCCTAAAAGATATCGACGAGTTTAAATGTATAATTTCCTACATCTAAGGCGCTAAATATACTAATAAGCTAGGTTTAAAGCTTATCAACATGTCATGACAAGAAGTTTGTTTTAGTCATCTTACATAAGTGATGACAACATTTTAAATCTTGTCATTTTGTCAAAATAATGGTAATATTTCCAAATGATCATTTTTTTCATATACATTACTATAAATATAGTCATTTTTGTTTAAGATACAAATTCCTTGTATTTATGCCATTTCCCAAGTTTATTATGACGCTATAAGTCTAAATAGTCGTTATTACGTCAAAATGACGTTCTTGTTATAAATAAGTAACTCGGATATAAAGATAATAACAACATATTTATTTAGACTATTTTAGTCACGTAAACATTTACGTTTGTTTGTTGTAAGGCATCGTATGACAAAAATGTTTTATGACTATTTTAGTAAAAGTGTATTTTCATGTCTTTTGTCAAAAGATCATATAGTGTACAATATTTATGACCATTTCACCAACATTGTAAAATATGAAGTTTTGTTGGTGACAAAGGTGTGTAAAAGTCTTGCATGCTATTTTCTTAAACCAAGTATGTATTTTGGTTTATTATAACCCATTTTGTGCCAAACACTCTTATGGTAAGATGATCAAACCATGAACACATCATATTTCAAGAATATAACATGTAAACACAATGTTTTTCAAGAACAAAGCATATACTTTTTAAGACTTGTATTCTCCCCCTAAAACTTGGATAAAAGTGAAAATGAGGGGTATGAACTCACCTTGAGTGTTGGATCTAGAGAACTTGGTGGAAGAAGTGAAAATTCAAGCTTGGGAGCCCGGAGGACCCTTGGACAAAGCTATTACTCAATGGATTTCCGTGAGTGTTAGTGTGTAAAAGAGATGAAAAGGGTATTAGGAGTCTTAGAATCACTAGATGGACATAACTTACCAAGTTGATTTGCAAGACACTTGAAGATGATGAATGGTGGAGCTCGGAGAACCTTTGGACAAAGCTATTATCCAATGGATTTTAGTGAATGTTAGTGTGTGTAAAAGAGATGAAAATGGTATTAGAAGTCATAGAATCACTAGATGAATACAACTTACCAAGTTGTTTTGCAAAGCACTTGAAAATGAAGGATGGTGGATGTGGAAGGTGGTGGCCACGGTTTGAATGGTGGAGGAGGGTGGTGGAATGAGGCCGAGATGTAGAGAGAAGAGAGGGGAGAGTGAGCTTGAGTGTTGATGTGTGTGATCTCATGTCCCTCTCAAGTTTATATATGATTTCATTAGATTTGCTTTTGTATATTTAAATTATAAATTCCGTTCTAGCATCAAACCTAAAGATTTGTGAATAGTAACCCATGGATTTGGTGTGTCGTAGGGTGGCTTGGCTGCCGATGGGGGTAGGGGTGGTGGGATGGGTTTGTTTTTATAAATAATACACTTCTGTTATAAAAATAAACGTTTTTATAAAGTACGTAAAGCGTTTTAGCGTAATTTTATAAGTTTTTGAAGAAATGACCTTATAAATAAATATTATGTATAAAAACATTGCTAAACATTTATTTAGATTGAGTCATAACTCGTTAGATGTTGATATACGCGTTTAAGCGCAATATTCTTCCTATTACGCGATTTTCAACATTTTACCGGAAAATACATGCGGCTTTGAAATCAAATACTATATAATATTACGCTTCATAATATATTCTTTATTATCCCATATTTGATGTTTAAGGTACCACGTTTTGTATCTTAGGTCTAAACCCTGTGTACATTTACCGTTCACAGTGATTTAACTCATTATAACTTTTGCATGCGAACTCCGTTTTCGACGTTCTATATATCTACGGGTTCGTGAACAGGAATACATCGTGTTATGAATATTATTTATACCAAAATAATATTTGTGTATTTATCAAATTTCTACGCTGTTGTAATTTATCATACGTATCTATAGTGCTTATTCGATACTGTTTTCAACTAGTGCATGTAGTATTATGATATTCAAATATATAATACAAAGGTTATGAAACTTACATTTCAACATGTTAACCTAATGTATGCTCTATTTGACTTTTTTTGACTTTTATTGACTTTTGTTTATCGATTTTTGACGGTTGTCACATGAGTTGGGCATCATGCGGGTTCTGTATGGTTAATTCACCATTTAATCCATGATCCACGTCATCCCTATTATGGATAAGAGATGAGCATAACTGAGATTAACATGCCATTGACCTTAGTCAATGAATCTAAAAGATCTAGGAATTTCATAGTGATTGAAATTGGTAAAGAGTTTAACCTACCTTAATAACCTTTATGGTGTGATTACGACATCCCCCTTCACATCATAAGTAGAAGATTTTGGATCCTAGCCTTAGTAAATAATAATTGGGTAATTATTTTTGAGGATTAAAACTCAAACTAACTAAAAACCTTTCTCTTATAAATGTCAAATCTAAACACAAACATTGCTCCTATTCTTCTTCCTCCTCCTCCCCCACTACAATCCCAATTTAGTGAGATCGATAGCCTGACGTTTTTGATATCATGATATAATCAATTGATGATAAGAGGATCTTAAAATCAAAATTGTTAAAAAAATTGATTAGATATTTGTTGTGAAAAAGGTTGTGAAGAAGGTTGTGCATTTTCTCAACATGTCCTAGGAGGCTATTCTGCCAATGTCACTTAAGGGGAGATTACTAACCCAACCAAGTGGCGCTCCGCAGAGCAGCTTACTCTGTAGAGTTGGTACTGTTTGAAGCATTGAAGCCATCTATAGAGTTTGGTGTTTGTTTGAAGACTAGTTGACTTTTTGTAATATGGGAAAATATCTTACAATATATTATGTCATTATATTATCCTGAGATGGTTGTTATTCTATAATGTACCATGTACTTTTACATTAGTGTTGTCACCCGACTTCTCTATATATAAATCTTCTAGTTCTTTATTTGTAACTATGGGATTCCGATGGCCCATTATTGTTTGAATATCAATATAACATTCGCTTCTTGCACTTCATGTTCATACTCTTTATGTTACTTGCCTTCCGTTTATCACTTATCCTGGTTGTTTAATTCTGGCTTTTACTTATTTGGCATTACTAGTCTAACAAACCTAACTTTATCAAATTGACTATATTCCTTAGCCAAAATGAAAGCACTATCATAGTGGATAGAAAATTGGAGATACTGGTTTCAACCACAATGGAATGTCATAAATCAAATTCCTTGGTCATTATGCATCTTTACAATCAGTCCTTAATTCATGAATTCTAATTCCATTGTTGAATTTGATAGGAAATAGGCAAACAAATAAACTTAAACTCTTAAGTTCACATGTAACCTAAAGGATCTATGTTATCTCTATTGAACATATAACTAAGAACATCTAAAGGAAACCCTAGCAAACAATCGAAATTCATAAAAGCGTTTTGGATTACATACCTTATTGTTATTATAGCAAATAACAATGATTCATCTTCTTGTAGATCTCTTTGGAAGCAAGCACCATAAGTGTCGTGTCTCTAATGGTTCCCACCCAAAAGTCCAAGCAAAGGTTAATTATCTTAATTATCTTATTAAGAAAAGCTCGCTATAAAACCTTAGAGAAGGATTATAGATTCTGCTTGAGAGAAAAGAGAAAATTCCAGAGCACTGTCTATAGGAATTGGCACAGAGAATGAAGTGCCAGGAGAGGGGTATTTATAGCCTCAAGGGTGATAAAGGATAAACCTTAGAGATAAGCCTTATTTGAATTTAAACCGTATAAACCTTCTATCTTTAAATTCAAACAACCCTTTTAGCTGTCAGTATCGCGTGCGTCACGACACTCCTTTGCACGAGGCGCACGTGTTACTACGACCAGAACGTTCTATTGTTCAACTATTGAACAATTACAATTCATCTCCTGCATTTTTAATTAATCCCAAATTAATTCCAATTAATTCTAATTAATTCCAAACTAGTTTCTCATTAATTTATCATCACATAATAAATTAATAAACTATTTATTTCTATATCTCTATTAACCTTAATACCATTTGGACTACTAAGGACAACCCTAAAGGACTGTGCTACTATCAATTCAAATATATACCAATTATAGTTATGGGCTTAGACACCTAATCCAACAGTCTCCCACTTGGATAAGTCTTATAACTATAACTTCCATTATAACTTCTAAATCGACCAGCAAATTGTAGCTTCCAAAAGCTGCTGCCGAACTCTGACCCAGTCAGTTACGCGTCCTAAGATAAGTGATCATATAATCCTCTGTTCTTCAAGATATCATTCGGATATGAGACATAGATTGGAATAAATCTCATTGTCCAATACTTTGTTTCCCGATTTCTGATTTGTGATGATATAGGACTTCTAATTGAACACATCAATTTAGTCCTGGCTGGTCCCGGCACTATAAGTCAACACCAAATCACCGAGGGGCCCAAAGATATTGCTTTACCCGTTAATGAAAAAGGAACGAATAAAATTTGACTTATATGCTTGTATCCTTTACTCATCAAATCATGCATGACATTACGTTTTATAACATCAAGTTACTGATGCGTTTATGCACTACCAACGTACAACCGACTTGTAAATTACTAGCATGCTGATTGTGCTTGACCCTACTTAGAGCCTTTGTCAAAGGATCTGCATGGTTCTCTTCAGATGATACCCTATTCACGATGAGGTGTCATTCTTCTACTCTATGTCTGATGTAGTGGTACTTTCCGTCGATATGTCTGGACTTCCCATGATCTCTTGGTTCCTTAGTCAAGGCAACCGCTCCTTCATTATCGCAGAAAAGTGTTGGATTAGGTGTCTAAACCATGACTTATAATTGTATTTATTTTGTTAATTGAAGCAAAGTCCATTTGGGTTGCCCTCATAGCTGGAGGATAGATGTAGAGTTCAATAGAGAGAAAGGTTGATTTATTAATTGTTTAATAAATCAATAGAAATAAATAAATAGTTTATTAATATATTTAAGTGTTAATATATTAATTAGAAACTATAATAATTAATTAAGATTTAATCTAGAATTAATTGCATTTAATTTAGTGATTAAATTAATTAATTAAAAGTATAGGGACTGGTTTGTATTTATTCAATAGTTGAATAACTGACAAAGAGAAGTCCAGGGGCCAAAAGTGGCACCACCCTTGGAGGCTTCTCTAGGGTTGGCGAAAACCCTAATTATGGTTTAGGGATCTGGTCCAAGTGGTCAACAGGCTTGCCCACTTGGAGGCTCCTTAGGGTTTCAGGTGTAACCCTAGGAGGCAATAAAAGGGACCCTCTGGCTCCTCATAATTCACACCTCCTCTCTCTCTCTCTCTCTCTCTCTCTGTTACTCTGCTGGATCATCTTCTCCATTGCTTGGGTGTGACTTGCATTTGAGGCAGGATCATTTTGCTGCTAGCTTCAAGAACAAGATCAAAAGGTTGGTTATTCTTAATTTGATCTTTAGAAATTATTATTGGCCTTAGGTTTTTAGTTAATATCTTCATAGAAGAAAACATAGATCTTTCTAGGGTTGCATGTGAACCATAAGAATTATTTGTTCATTGTTTGCTAGAAATCCCTTCAGTGGTATCAGAGCTATGGCTTGTTTTCTTATGAATTGATATTATTTTCTTAAACTATTTTTTCCTTGAGTGTTTTTGCGAAAAACACCTCTTCGATGAGGCCTTGGTCGAAATCAAGGCTAGGGTTTTCTAATCCTAGCTGGCACCCCCTTGGATCCCCTTTATTTGCTTGCCTTTTAAGTTGGTTGTTATTTTTGGTAACTGTATCTTCAAGATAACTGGAACCCTTAAACCCTAGCTTAAAAATTTCGGACCTTAGGGGTTTAAGATAGGTAAAATTAATTTGATTAATTTATAATATCTATCTTAGATTTAATTAGTTTAATTAATTGTTAATTAAAAGATCAATTAAATCAACTTAAAGAATTAATTTAAAATTTTTGAAAAATTGAAATAAATTAGCGAAAATTATGAATAAATTAATTCTAAAATATTTTAATGAGATTAAAATATATCTTATATATTTATGATTCAAAGTTAATATATAAGATTAAATGGTTAGTCTTACCGTTAGTAGGCCTCATTCACGAAACTGTCCTACAAAGAGGGTATAAGGCGACTGCCTATAAAATGGCAGTCTAATGGGTATCCACTCTTACCCACCGCTCTCCTGGTCAGTCAAGTGTCGTTAGCCGAACGGGTTTGATAGAACCACTAAGCCTCTTAAAAGTATAATGCTATAATTGAAAGTACTAGAACTTTAAACAAAATCCCAATCTAGATACTTTAGGTTAAAATGTGAATTGGTGCTAATACATGGAATTGCACATTGCACTTTGTGGAACGTTGGTGGAGCGTGTGTGGTTAACCGGCACGCCAACTGGGGTCCGCAAAGAGTCGCAATGGGTTTCTCGATTTTGCCATTATTGACGGAGCGTGTGTGGTTAACCGGCACGTCAATTAGAGATGGTAATTGACTTCGAGAGTACCGAGCTAATTCGCATGTTTATTCACACCCGGTTGTGATCCTCGGCATCCCAGTCACAAACAGTGGGGCACGTCCGAGACTAAACATGCCATTGAATAGTTCAATGTGTCTCAACAGACCTAGGAATTTCATATGATGAAATTGATAAGTGCATTATCTACCATAATGACCATTATGTTATGATTACGGCATCCCTCTTCACATCATAGTTGGGGTATTTTGGGTCCTAGCCTTAATAAATAATAAATTGGGTTATTATTTAAAAGGATTAAATAAAACTAATAAATTCTGTTTATTGTAGATGTCTGAATCGAGCATCTATTCTCCTCCCTCTCCTCCTTCACCCATTTCTGAGAGCATCAGAATGCGCCTGCCAAATATGGAAAGGCTGACTGGCCTTAACTATAAGGAATGGCTTCGCAATTGGAGAATGGTTCTCGTCATTGCTCGCAAGCTTCATCTCACCGAGTATCCGATCCCGGTTCCACCGGAACAAGTCATCATAAAGAGCCTTTATGATAAGCATAACTTGATAGTTGATGAATCCGAAAAGATTCGTGACCTCATGCTGTTGACCATTGACCCCGAGTTCTGCAAGGATTTTGAATCCTTGGGGCCATATGAGTTAATGCAATCGGTTGAGGAAAAGTTCCAAAAAAACCGGTTGAAGAGGAACGAGCTAGGATCTTCAAAAGACTTGCAGAGTGCAAGCTAAAAGAAGGAAGTAACATAGATTCGCATGTTCTTCAGATTCAAGCGTACATAGGCGAATTGTACAAGCTTGGTTATTCCATGAGTCAGGAAATGAGTGTTAATATTTTACTCGCTTCGCTGACGAGTGAGTACGATCTGTTCATTCAGACGTATAGAAAGGAAAACCAGAAAAGGACTTTCATGGAAATGCGTCCACTGTTGACTTTATACGAGTCACTCTTGGATAGGCATAGCTCCAATGGTTCAGCTACTTCTGGATTAAGTCCAGTGGGAAGACGCAGCAAGAAACGATCCAGATCGTCTGGATATGTCTTAAGCTGGGAATCCACAGAATCGGATACAGTCGCGAAAAAATTGGAAGACGCTCCAAAGTCAAAATCTTTTGGAAGCTCAGGTATATCTAAAAACCTCAAAACTCCCGTTCCATAATTCCTTGATGCATAATGTGATAGTCACATTTTGGTTTGTATGCAGGGAATTGTAGGGTACGGGACTTTGGCGCATAGGTGGCACATTTGGATTGGATTTCCGGCTCATGCAGTTTTGAAGTTTAGTTAGATATTGAAATATTGTTATTAGCTTTTAGATGCGTATGACATTGTCTATCATATAGTACATTGTTCAAGGATTTTTGTTTTAATAAAATTGTCGTTTTTTCTTTTAACACCTGTTGTTCGAAATTATCCTTGAAATGTTGTATGATTGTGTTGAATGCATGATTGGTGATAACTTGAATGTTGAATACATCCAAAGTGTTTGGATTTTAGGAATTGTGTCCCTTATTATTGTTAAGATAAATGTTATAAGTATCAATTCAACCAAAGGCCCAGTTGGACATGACTTTGGAATCACTTATCTTAGAGTCACTTGATGAATTGAGTTCTTAATGTGTCAATAAATGAATCAACCAAAGATCTAGTTGGACAGGACTTTGGAATCATTTGACTTAGAGTCAGATGATGATTAAATTCTTTATAAAGCACAAATGGCAAGAAATGAATCGCCCAAAGATCCAGAGGATAAGATTTTGGAATCAGTTAACTTAGAGTCAACTGAAGATTGCAAGTCTTGACCAAGATTAACAAAGTCATAAAATTTACATAGAGATGTAAAAGACATCAAGATCAGAAGCAACGAACACATCAGTTACTGTGTATTGCTCGAATCTTCAAATAGAACACAATTGTTTGTACTTCACGATATTTGTCATTCGGAATGACGAATATGGCTACGCTTATCAGAAAAAGCGATTGAATTGAAACCTTGAACAGTTCAAGGACTTCAAAGGAAGTACAAGATCCACAAAACCTGAGTGACAATATAAACTGAGAAAATGTTTCACAGTTCATTCTCTTCCAAGAACATTAATGGTTATAATGTGTCTTAGGGAAGATGATGGAGCGTTGGCCGAAAACAGTTCGATCCTTGATGCATAAGATACATTATCAATTAGTTTCCGATAAATTAAATATTAAACCAGTCAGACCATATTCCGACCACATTCTAGACTAAGTTGGTTTTGGAGACACTGCCTAAAATGTGAAGCTAGGATTATCCCACTTGCACATAGAGAGTCCAGGGTCTTGTAGTGTTCGTCTGAACCTCATGACTAGCCTGAACCTGATCAGCAATGTCGTTTCACTGGCTATCCCACTATACCTGTAAAAGAAGAGCTCTTTCAGAAAGAACTCATGTTCTTAGGAAACAGTGGGAGTTGAGACAGTCCTGAATGAGTTCAGGATTAGCCATGTGATAGAACCTTTAGTCATCACTAGGCTTAGAGCAGAAATCAGATTTCTGTTTTAACACTGACATAATCTTCTCTTGACCAATAGTTTTGATCACCATCATAAGTAGTTATGATCGAGGTGAGATACCATTTGGTGGTAAAACACTATAGTTGGTACGGATTATCAATCCAACTACTTGGAAGCATTGGTGAGCCCGGTTGCTGCCAATTGAGAAAACCTTAGGACGAGATACAGTCTATGTGTCATTTTGATTGATTTTACACCTGGTCTGAAAACCAGTGTGTGACACCCCATTTCTACTGTTTGCAAATACTATGGTTTTTCGTTTAAATACATGAATACAAAAATACGGTCTATCAAAAACCGATAATTTACATTTTTAAAACTGTGGGTGTTACAAATCCATACCAAATCTAACCATAGTAAGCAAGAAGAGGATTAAACCTTGTGTCCAAGTTAGGAGCTAACTCAAGCTCCACTCCTGCTAAACTTCATCCCATTTATAGCAACTTATTTTTAACCTGGAATACATGGCAAAACATAGAATACGTAAGACAAAAATTGTCTCGTGAGTTACATGAGTTTTATACTCAAACCTTTAACTTCTTTTTCAATCTTTATGTAAAAACTTATAACATAAAACATCTTTCAAGTTTTATAATAACACCATGCCATAGCTCTTTACTTTCCAAAATATTACATATCATGCCTTGCAAAAATATCTTCTTTCAAAACTTTATAATAACAATATACTATAACTCTTTACTTCTCAAAAATCATTTTATGATTTACTTTACAAAAATAACATCTTTCTTACTTTCTTTGACTGGTTTTATAAGCTTGCTGGATTATACTTAGGGCTTTAATCACTATAAGTGATACCCCAAGTCTCTATGGCTAGAAAGAACGGATCAATCCTCACCATAAAAGTGCTGAGGCGATCTACTTCGCGATGGGGCTTGTCCCCAGTAGACCCCTTACCTAACCCGGGTAGGTTGGAACATAGTTCCCTTACTAACGCTGCTTGCTACAATTTCCAGTCATACAAAAACTTGCTGCTTGCTTGAACATTCCTCATAAACATATAACTTGTGGCCAAATGCCAAACTACATCATTTTATGTCTTTATGGCTAGATGCCAAATACATAACTTTCGTTCATATAAACCATATGTTTAAAACATATCTTTATAACATTTTAGGCTTATTGCCAAATCATACTTTCCAAACATCTTGTGGCTATATGCCCTTTCATACTTGGAAAACATATAAAATTTGTACCAAAACATACTTCTTAAACATTTTATGGCTATATGCCTATCCATACTTTCAAACATGTATAACTTGTATTAATAATTTACTTTCACATAAGTAGTTCATAAACCAAAACATACTTTCACATAATTGGCTCATAGACCAAACATAACTTTAAATATAACATTATACTTCCACAAACAAGTTAGAGATAATACTCTTGCATATAATTTCACATATAGAAATTTTATAAGAAATCTTGAAAATACTTACTTGCCATGTACCCCAGAATGGGTAAAAATACTGCATGTACTCACCTCAAGTCGGCAATGTAGAAATCCGTGCGGCAACTCCGTAAATCCAACCAAGCTTAAAACCGCACACCTTATACTCCTATAAGGTATATTAAGTTAATTATTACCAAATACACTAATTAACATTACTATAATTAGATACTTATAGCGTTGCATATAGTTTAAATGTTTATAACTTTCGACATGCACCGTGTCTCGACATATACCCCCACCCATTTTATTTACTTTTACTCAACAAATAAGTTATTATATGATTCAATTAATTTTAAGTAAACCCAAGCCCACATCATGACATCCAAAACCAAAAACTAAGATGATTAACACAAAAGGGGAAACTGACAGCAAGGCTGATTTCTGGACCCTCAACAAGATTTGCAATATTAGGTCAAGGAAAGATTGAAAATAAAATCCAATAAAAATCATGGGTAAACTAGACCCAAGGGAAAGATCATAGGGCCTGACCTCAGGTCTTTTTCACCTTTCAAGAATAAATGAAAAATCTCCAAAGTTGACTGATGCAATCAGTCCACCTACTGAACCACACCTTAAAGAAATAATACTCGCTCAAAATGGGTTAAGAACTGAATTCTAAATTTGGTGAGGACAAACTAGACTTCAACAGGGAACTAAGGCAACTGACCTTGCCCCCAAACCATTTTTGTACATTTAATTATGAATTTACCAATGCATAATTATCTGTACAGGACAGTCCTGGACCAGTTGGTGCAAATTGCAACTTACACCCAACTTTCGTATGGAATCAGACCCTAGGAAAAATCATGAGTAAAATAGACTCAACAATAGAGATCTGAGAGTTGGAACCAACTCAAAATACGTTTTCAAACTCAAGATACAAAATTCACAATACAGAACAAATCAGAAACGATAGTGCTGATGAGAAAAACATTGGTCTGTGATATTTCCCAATTACCATAAACTTGGGAATGGAATTAGACATCCATCTTTTCCAGATATCAAATTTACTTAAATACAATGATTCTAGGAGGCGGAATCATGTAAAAATCTTTCTCCAAACCCCTTTTATAAAATAAACAAAACAGCATGACTAATCTGAACGGAATTAGAGCAGTACGTAAAGATAAGTAATTACCCCGTACCTCTGGTCTTCAAAACGGATAATGGTCTACTGTAGAAAGTTGCTCAACTCAATTTGTGAACCGTGTGCACCGGTACTAACCCTATTTGACCTCTGGAACTCCAGATATGATTTTCTCAAGAAGGAAGACTCAGCAGAGGAATCTGTCAGAAACCCTAAGTCATGTTGCGAAATTCATAACTCCACTTCTAGACATTGAAATCGAAAATCCTTCTATCAGAACCTTCATTTATATCTTGGGAACCTTCAGTTAAAATTTCGTGGCGATCCAACATCTGAATCTACGGGAAATGATCGAACACTGGGGGTGGGTCTTCAAAAACAGGAATAGAGAGGGTTAGGGTTTCCATGAGAGCCAAGAGGCTCTTGATCTTTCTTTTCTCCATCCAAAAACGCAGCAGCCCCCCAAAAGAAAAAGAATTATATGTACTATGGTTAAATTGCAAAAATGGTCCCTCTATTTTGGTCCTATAATTTTAGTTAACCCAAAACCTCCAAATACAACTTATTAAGTATACAAATATGACATAATCCTCCTCTCAACTTATAAATTAGATTAGAGTTATTATTTCGTCATTATTATTATTATTAGTCGTAATAATCAATGTTTGATTCCACGATTCGCTTCCAATATAAAATCTATTTCCTTTATTTTAAAATACGATACTAAATAATTGGAAATATTTATAATCGCTAACGCCAAAAATGGGGTGTTACACAGTGGGAGTAATTGAATCATCAAAAGAAAAGCAGCATGGACAGAAACGTACCTTCAGAACATCTGGTTGAGTGAGACGATACCCAGAGTCAAGTAATTGATTCCGGGAGAAGCACTCTCAATAGAAGATGAAATCCGAAAGGATACTATATGGCACATTGTAAGTCGTTAGTGGAGCGCGTGTGGATCACCGACACACTAATAGAGACTCACAAAGAGTGTCCCAGTACAAAGGTACATGGGCCCGGGATTACCCCACGAGCATCTCACAAGAAAGGATATTCATATTCTCAAAATATGCCAAAGGATTGGATTTTGAAAAAGGGCTGAAAGATTTCCATTAAGATGTCAGAAAGGTTTGGATTCTCAAAATGTGCCATAAGTTCTGGATTTTGTGAAGAGTCCATAACCGTGTCAAAGCCAGTGGGAGTATCACCGTCTCCATATGTGAGTTACATACTGTTTCTAGGAAACATCTCTTCTCATTACAAAGTGTAATGACTTGGTGTTAAGAGACGGATCGCTATGAAAGACTTAATAGAGATAAGGCATACTCAGGTGGTTATAAAATGTCTATGAGATAGATCGAAACTCTGCCAAGATGATCTTGATGAGACTCAAGATGCATAGCTCAGGAAAGGAGTTTCACATCGTTGCAAAGTGTAATGATTTGGCATGAGATATAAAGAAGGTGCAACATACTCACATAATCCATAGACATCTATCAGATAGATGTTATCATCAGTATAGACCAAGCCATAGTAAGCATGATCTTGGTAAGATTCAAGATGCATGAGAAAGAGTCTCTGAAAGGAAACAATTATTAAAGATCATGACACTGGGATTGTAAGTAATTCTAAGATTCCAAAGGAGGTTGGACTAGATCGAATTCCACGATCTTCTTGGATCGATCAGAAGTGTCATGTCCTGATGACTTAATGCTTAGAGCATAGTGAGTCAGATTCAGGATATGACCTGGTTGAGAATACTTAATGGATTCAGTGCATACGTGAGAAATCATTAAAAATGATCGGGGTGAGTGTTAATAGTAATTTGAAAAGGTTTTCAAAATAAGTAAAAGGAAATAATGGTTAAAGAGTTTCGTTGGAATTCTTATAGAGCGCGTGTGGGTCACCGGCACATCGTAACACCTCAAAATAGTCTTAGGGTGCAGTCATGTGGACTATAGATCCCAAGAACCATGGAAAGTCACAGTACACAAAATGGAGATGTACGTGAGAATGACAGTATATGACTAAATTGAGATATCATCGGATGTATGTCCGATTGGATAAAATGTATCAATGTGAGACATTTGGATACATAGAAAGAGTGAAAGGTCATAGAGACATAGATATATATAACATGAATTAAAAGTTTAAAAGGAATCTAGAAACCGATAATAGTTTTATGAAGAATCCGACTAGGTGATCACCTCATGGAGACTTGGTGATAAGCGAGAGTAACTACCAGTCATATTTTAGTTTCATCTTTGCATGTTTCACTTCCTGAATAATTTGATTATTAAAAAGTCCACAGTCGCTCATACTTTTCGGGAGTAAGTATGAACGAAGACTGTCGTGAATTTGTTTGTAGACTGTCTAAGGAGTTAGACATTGCAGTAAGACTGCTACAACGTTCACGTGTACTTAGAAATAGAGATTTGAGTATTGGATAAACCTGTGCTCAATAGATTGCTTCATGGATTACATCACGAGCAATGTTGAGACGATAATATCGTATGATCTTGAAACTGAGACATATAAGTTGACATTTACGAGTCGGTTGTGCATTGATAGTACGTAAACACATCGGTAACTCGATGTTATAAAACGCATTGTTGTATACGACTTTGATAAGTAAAAGACACAAGCATATGAGTCAAAACTTATTCGTTCCTTGACCCTGATTGGGAACAGATATCTGTAGGCCGCTCAATGATTTTGAAGTTGACTAAAGTGCTGGCCAGTATGGACTAAATTGATGTGTTCAATTAGAAGTCCGAAAGTCATAAGCAGAATCGGAAATCGGGAAACAGAGTATCGGACAGAGATTGATCTCAAACCATGTCTCGTGTCTGAAAATATATTGTTGGACGAAGGATCATATGATCACTTATCTTTGGACAGAACTGACTAGGTCAGAGTTCAGGACAGTTTTTGGGAAACTGATATTAATCAGAAGGTAAACAGACAATTAAAGTCATAGACTTATCCAAGTGGGAGACTGTTGGATTAGGTATCTAAGCCATGACTTATAATTGTATTTATCTTGTTAATTGAAGCAAAGTCTATTTGGGTTGCCCTTATAGCTGGAGGATAGATGTAGAGTTCAATAGAGAGAAATGTTGATTTATTAATTGTTTAATAAATCAATAGAAATAAATAAATAGTTTATTAATATATTTAAGTGTTAATATATTAATTATAAACTATAATAATTAATTAATATTTAATCTAGAATTAATTGGATTTAATTTAGTGATTAAATTAATTAATTAAAAGTGTAGGGACTGGTTTGTATTTATTCAATAGTTGAATAACTGGCAAAGAGAAGTCCAGGGGCCAAAAGTGGCGCCACCCTTGGAGGCATCTCTAGGGTTTGTGAAAACCCTAATTAGGGTTTAGGGATCTGGTCCAAGTGGTCAACAAGCTTGCCCACTTGGAGGCTCCTTAGGGTTTCAGGTGTAACCCTAGGAGGCAATAAAAGGAACCCTCTGGCTCCTCATAATTCACGCCTCCTCTCTCTCTCTCTCTCTCTCTCTCTCTCTCTCTCTCTCTGTTACTCTGCTGGATCATCTTCTCCATTGCTTGGGTGTGACTTGCATTTGAGGCAGGATCATTTTGCTGCTAGCTTCAAGAACAAGATCAAAAGGTTGGTTATTCTTAATTTGATCTTTAGAAATTATTATTGGTCTTAGGTTTTTAGTTAATATCTTCATAGAAGAAAACATAGATCTTTCTAGGGTTGCATGTGAACCATAAGAATTATTTGTTCATTGTTTGCTAGAAATCCCTTCAAAAAGTTCCATTGGCTCCTGAATGGTCAGGACTACTTCGAGGTCACCGATGAAGTTCTTCAGCCAACCCGCTTCCTTTGATTCTTCACTTGCAGCTATGTACTCTGATTCACAAGTTGAATCAGTCACTGTTTCCTGTTTGGAACTCTTACAACCGCTCTACCGTTTAGAAGAAACACCCAGCCCGACTGAAACCGAAAGCTGTCTCTATCTGTTTGGAAGCTGGCGTCACTGTACCCACTCACTCTCAACGTATCACTGCCACCATGGACTAGAAGCATGTCCTTCGTCCTCCACAAATACTTAAGAATGTCCTTAACTGCTGTCTAATAGGCTTTGCCCAGATTTCCCTGATTGTGACAACCATCAAATTCGGTCAACAAAAGTCAATAAAAGTCAACAAATGTCAACGGAAGCGTAAATTAGGTTAAAATGTTGAAATGTAACTTCATAACCTTCCTATTGTATTATTGTATATTATAATACAACATACGCTAGTTTGAATCAATTCTCGAGTAAACGCTACGAATACGTATAATAGATTACAGTAGCGTAGAAATTCGATAAAACACACAAATATTATTTTGGTATAAGTAATATTCATAAAATGATGTATTCGTGCTCACGAATCCGTAGGGGCATATAACGTCGAAAACGAAGTCGCATACAAAAGTTACAGCAGTTCAGTCGCTGGGAACGATAAATATACACAAGAATTGGGCATTAAAATGCATTACAATGTGCCTTAAACATTAAATATGAAATATATACAAACATTTTATAGAACGTAATATGATCTAGTATTTAATTCGATAATCTGATTATTTTTCCGGTAAAATGCCACATACCGCGTATTCGGAAGATTACTGCGGTTTGACGCTTATATCTTCACATAACGAATTGGGAATCAATCTAAATATATGTATACTAATATTTTTATGGTTAACATTGATTAACATATTTAATAGTAATTATATCTCCCAATTTTATAAAAATACACAACACATTTAACCACCATTTTATAAAAATACCAAGGTTTGTAAAATACTTGGTTATAAATTATAAAATAGACTTGAAAACCCTCTCCCCCCACCCTCCATGGCTGGCCTATCCCCTCTTCCATCACCATCATCTCATTTGACTATTATAATACAAGAACCATGCTTGTATTATTAAATTCAAGAAACCATGACTTGAATTTTATATTCATGAAGCCATGCCATGCAATCTTACACCATCTCCTTCCCTCCTATATATGTGGGACGATTCCACCCTCTCCCCACCTTCATTTTCATCTCTAAACTCTCTTCACATATTCTCTCAAAGTTCTTCAAGAAGTTCCATGTGATTCCAAGCTTTTCCAAGTGTTTTGCAAGAAGATCTTGGTAAGTTCATGTCTATTCCAAGCTTCCAACACCTTTTCTACCATCATCCTTTGTTAGTCGTTTATTCACACTCTTGATCTTGAACCATAGACAAGTCTTGAAGATCAAGCTATTTTCAAGTTACCAAAATTTGGTCTTTTTCTTCATCATTTCAATACAAGCTCCAAGGGTGAGTTCATACCCCTCATTTTCTACTCATTTTAATTGTTTTAAGGGGGAGAATACAAGTCCTTAAACTATATGTTTTATTCTTGAAATATGATGTGTTCATATGTTTGGTCATCTTACTACAACAGTGCTTGACATAAAAATGTGTTAAGATAAACTAAAATACATATTTAGTTCAAGAAACTAACATACAAGACTTTTACACACCTTAATCACCAACAAAATTTAATATTTTACTTTGTTTGTGAAATGGTCATAAAATGGTATATTATATGATCTTTGGCAAAAAGACATGAAAAATACATTTTTCACTAAAATAGTCACAAAAACTATTTTGTCATATATTTTTGGACAAAAATCAATTGTAAAAGTTTACATAACTAAAATGGTCTAAAATAAATATATTGTTACGATCTTAACATGAAAAATGATCATTTATAAGAAAAACGTTATTTTCGACGTAATAACGACTATTTAAACTAGCAACGTCGTAATAAGTTTGGAAAAATGACTTTTTATAAGGAAATTGGTATTTGACACAAAAATAATCATTTTTAAAGTATAGTGTATGAAAATGACTATTTAGAAAGATTGTCATCATTTTGGTAAAAAGACAAGAATTTGAAATCTTGCCATCGCTTATGTAAAATGGCCAAAAATAACAACTTGTCATCACTTATTTGATAAATTGTTAATTTATCTTGTTAGTTATATTTAGTGCCTTAGATGTAAGAAATTTCCTATTTCAACTAATTATCATCTTATAGGCATAAATACGTTAATACAACGGAAACATTTATATAAATTATAATGGATGTAATTTATGGAACAAACGACAACTATACGACTAGAACACGAAAGGTAAGTATATAAATATATAATTATTACATACTATAATTATTATGGACAATTTGATAACTACAATTACAAAGGAGTTTTCAATACATTTACAAACAGAGTTTTACGTCATAATTATCACATAATTATCATGGGTACATTTTGATAATTACAAACACAAAGGGTTTCGATACAACTACAAACACGATTTTACATGCTATAATTATCATGGACAATTTTGATAATTACAAATACAAAGATTTCATTTCAGTTACGAACTAGGATAAAACATCACGGTGGGTAGTTATGTGAGACATTCTTCACCGTACTAAAAGAAGTACTCAATAAGTCCCGATATATAACCTTAATCATTTATGAGCGAGATAGTTGTGTATAGATCTATATGGGACTGTCAATGCCCACCTATGGTTGTTAGCTACAACTACGACCGACGGGTTAAGGGTGACAAATGTCTTAACACTACGACGTTCGAAGAGCGTCGTGCTGGGTCATCAGGTCATACCGAGGTTATAATAATTCACATGAACAACAACGAATATCCTTGGTTTGGGGAAAAACATCTTTAATTGGTTTTATGTAAATATAAAACTACATGTTGCTTTACACGAAATATAAGTACGAAATTACTTATAAACTTTAGTTTGCGATAAAAAACTACTTTTTATCAAGATACAATTAAGTATGGTTTTACTTGTACACACGGGTTTTATGAATTTAAAACTACATTTACATTTAAGAAAATATTGTTTTTCTTGTTATGAACGCTATCAGTTTTTACAAAGGAAATACTGAGTTTCCTCACTACAAAATCTTATGAACTCACCAATGTAATGTTGACACTTGTAAAATTACTTGTATTCTCAGGTAACAATTAGTCAGCTACGACTACTCTTTTTGGGATGCGATGCGAAGACGTCTCTTTTGTTCATTTTGTTGTCATACTGTTATTGGGTTGAAACAATAACGCTTGCACATGTAAATTTCCAGTTATAATGTATGATGGTTGTTTATCTACTTATGTTTCAATGCATGCAATGGTTGTGATACTACGTTCTGTTCTGCCCTTAGATGATTCTGCCATCGTGGTTTAGGGATGTGACACTGATAGCGACTGAACATGCTCAAAGCAAAGGACACATCAGGGCGAGTACATGTCATAGCGTACATGATCGACCCTACAGCCAAAGCATTAGGTACCTGACTCATATGAGCTATCTCTTCATCTGTACTAGGACTTTGAGTCTTACTCAACTTGGCATTGCTATGGATTGGTAGCTCTCCTTTCTTGGAATTTTCCATACTAAACCTCTTTAGTACCTTATCCAAGTATGTACTTTGACTAAGTCCAATTAGTCTCTTCTTTTTATCTCTCAAAATTCTTATCCCGAGAATATAGACTGCTTCTCCAAGGTCTTTCATGGCAAAACACTTTCCAAGCCAAGACTTAACTTCTTACAAGGTTGGAATGTCGTTTCCCATGAGTAATATGTCATCGACATATAACACCAGAAAAGTTACTATACTCCCACTAGCCTTGATATATGCACAGGACTCATCGTCACTCCTAGAGAAACCAAACGCTTTGACTTTCACATGGAAGCAAAGATTCCAGTTATGAGATGCTTGTTTCAATCCATAGATTGATTTCTCAAGCTTTCACACTCTATTGGGAAACTTTGCATCTACAAAACCCTCTGGCTGACTCATGTAAACATCCTCAGCCAACTTCTCGTTAAGGAAGTGGTTTTGACATCCATCTGTCAAATTTCATAATCATGAAATGCAACTATAGCGAGCATTATCTCAATAGATTTTATCTTGGCTACTGGTGAGAAGGTTTCATAATAGTCAACTCCTAGGGTTTGTGTAAATCCCTTCGCAACCAGTCGAGCTTTGAAAGTGTGTACCTTTCCATCCATGTCGGTCTTCTTCTTAAAGATCCATTTGCGCCCAATTGTCTTTCGACTAGTACATTATCAACCAATTTCCAAACTTGCTTGTCATACATGAACTTGATCTCGTTATCCATTGCCTTTTTCCATTTAGTAGCCTCAGGGCCTGCCATCGCTTCCTTGTAGCTAGCTGGCTTATCCAAATTTATCAGTTTCCTATTACTGACAAATGTGTCACCATCTGCAGTAATATGGAAACCATAGAACTCAGGTGGCATGGTAACTCTACTAGAACGCCTAAGAGGTAATGAATTGTTTATCGGTTCAATAGGAACTTCTTCCTCTGGTGAGTGGTAGTATCATCCAAGGTTCCTTCACTAGTTGACTCTTGAATTTCTTCAAGGTCATGGTGCTCCCACTGTCCTCTTTGAATATGAGCTCTCTCTCTCGAAAAACTCCCCTTGTGCTACAAAGACCACGTTCTCACTAGATCTGTAGAATAAATATCCAAAGAACTGATTTGGGTAACCAATGGAAATACACTTGTCACTTCTAGCTGCTAGCTTGTCATGAGTCTCTCGTCTTACGAAAGCTTCACAACCCCAGACTTTGATATGTGCTAAGGAAGGAACTTTCCCTGTCCACATCTCGTGAGGTGTTTTGGCAACCTTGTTTATAGGGACAAGATTGAGGATGTGGGCGGCTGCCTCTAAGGAATGCCCCCAGAAGTGAATAGGAAGAGAAGCTCGACTCATCATTGAACAAACCATGTCTAACAAGGTCCGATTACGCCGCTCAGCCACACCATTCAATTATGGTGTCCTAGAGGAGTCAACTGAGAAACTATTCCATATTCCTTAAGATAGTCGTAGAACTCGATACTAAGATACTCACCGCCTCTATCGGATCTAAGCATCTTTATCTTCCTGCCGAATTGATTCTCGACTTCATGCTTGAACTCTTTGAACTTTTCAAAGGTTTCTGACTTATGCTTGATCAAGTAGATGTAACCATATCTGTTGTAATCATCTGTAAAAGTCACATAGAATCGATTAGTATCCATTGTGGATGATTTGAAGGGTCCACACACGTCCGTGTATATGAGATCCAACAAACCTTTGCCTCTTTCACAAGATCCCGTGAAAGGTAATTTTGTCATCTTTCTCAAAAGACAATATTCAGATGCATCATCTGACCTTAGGTCAAATGATTCCAACACTCCATCCTTTTGAAGTTGGGCGATGCGTTTCTTGTTAATGTGTTCAAGACAACAATGCCACAAGCATGCGTTGTCTATAACATTAGACGAATCAATATGGAATACACTATTACCTAAATTATCTACACACGCCATAGTTGAAGGGTTTTCTGCAATCTATGAACTAAAACCCTAAGTTCACATGTAACCAAGAAAGGATCTAAGTTTTCTATCTTTGAACATATAATAAAGTCCTAAAGGCCAACAAAAAATTTCTAAAGAAAATAATTAAGAAAACTAACCTTTAGTTTTAATTCTTGGAGCCAAGCAGCACAAGTGTCCTGCCTCAAATGAGATCACACCCAGGGAGCAAGAAGTATGGGACGAAAATTCCAGAGAGACAGAGTGAAGTTAGCACAGGTTTTAGGGTTCCCAGTGAGCTCTATTTATAGCCTCCAGGTGGTGACAGTCAAAACCCTAGACAAGCCCAAATCTGGATAAGCCTTTTATCATTTGGACCAAGCCTTTTAAAACCCTTTTAGGGTTTCAAAATTAAGAGTGTTCCCACTCCTTAATTTTCCCATCCGTCATATGACGTGGCCAGTTACTCACTCAACTATTGAGTAATTACAAAACCAGTCCCTGCACCTTTAATTAATTAAATTAATCCAATTAATTCTAGATTAATTTCTAATTAATTAATATAGTTTCTAATTAATATATTATCACTTTAATATATTAATAAACCATTTAATTTATTTCTATTGATTTATTAATCATATAATAAATCAATCTTTCTCTCTACTGAACTTTCTACCAAACCTCTAGCTATGAGGGCAACCCAATAAGACTTTGCTTCTATTAATAAGATGAATACAAATTATAAGTCATGGCTTAGACACCTAATCCAACAGTCTCCCACTTGGATAAGTCTATGACTTTAATTGTCCATTTATCTTCAGATTAATCAGCAAACTATAGCTTCCTAGAAACTGCTGCCAAACTTTGACCTAGTCAGTTCTGTCCATAGATAAGTGATCATATGATCCTCCGTCCAACAAGATATTTTTTAGACTCAAGACATGGATTAAGATCAATCTCGGTCCGATACTCTGTTTCTCGATTTCTGATTTGCATATGACTTTAAGACTACTAATTGAACACATCAATTTGGTCCTAGTTGGCCAACACTTTCAGTTAACTTCAAAATCATCGAGAGGCCTACAGATATCTGTTTCCCGTCAGGGTCAAGGGACGAATAAATTTCGACTCATATGCTTATATGTTTTACCAGACAAATCACTCACAACAACACGTTTTATAACATCGAGTTACCGATGCATTTTCGTATTATAAATGAATAATCGCCTTGCAAATTATAACTCATATCTCTTTGCTTCAAGATCATAAGATATTATCGTCTCAACATTGCTCGTGATATAATCCATGAAGCAATCTATTGAGTGTGGGTTTATCCAATACTCAAATCACTATTTCTAAGTACTCATGAACGTTGTAGCAATCATATTGCTATGTCTAACTCCTTAGACAATCTACAAACCAATTCATGGCAGTCTTCGTTCATACTTACTCCCTAAAAGTATGAGCGACTGTGGACATTTGAATAATCAAATTACTCAGGCAGTAAACATGCAAAATGAAACACAATGATAAACAATTGAAAAAGAGCAGTAAACAATACTCATTAATGAATCTCTATTATTAAATCTCCAAAGTCAATTACATTTACATTGTTACAAGTTTCAAATCCTATCTAATTACAAAAAACTAATATCATCTCTCAATCCTATGCTCCTAGCATGCTGATTGTGCTTGATCCTACTCAGAGCCTTTGTCAGGGGATCTGCAGGATTATCTTCAGATGATACCCTCTTTACAAGGAGGTGACCTTCTACTCTATGTCTGATATAGTGGTACTTTCTGTCGATATGCCTGGACTTTCCATGGTCTCTCGGTTCCTTTGTCAAAGCAACCGCTCCTTCGTTATTGCAGAACAGTTCCATGGGCTCCTGCATACTTGGGACTACTCCAAGGTCACCGATAAAGTTCTTCAGTCAAGCCGCTTCCTTTGACGCTTCACTCGCTGCTATGTACTCTGATTCGCACATAGAATCAACCACCGTCTCTTGCTTGGAACTTTTCCAAGAAACCGCTCCTCCATTCAAAAGGAATACCCAGCCCGACTGAGACCAACTGTTGTCTCTATCTGTCTGAAAGCTGGCATCTGTATACCCGTTAACTCTCAAAGTATCACTGCCACTAAGGACTAACAGCATGTTCTTTGTCCTTCGCAAATACTTGAGTATATTCTTGACAGCTATCCAATGCACCCTTCCAGGGTTTACCTGGTACCGACTGACCATGCTCAAAGCAAAGGCCACGTCAGGACAAGTATACGTCATAGGGTACATGATCGACCCTATAGCCAAAGTGTAAGGTACCCGACGCATTACTCTGGATAGGTAGCTCTCCCTTCTTGGAATTTTCCATACTAAACCTCTTTAGTACCTTTTCCAAGTATGTACTCTGACTAAGTCCAATTAGTCTTTTCTTCCTATCTCTCGATATTCTTATCCGAAGAATATAGGCAGCTTCTCCTAGGTCTTTGATGGCGAAACACTTCCCAAGCCAAGACTTGACATCTTGCAAGGTTGGAATGTCGTTTCCCATGAGCAGTATGTCATCAACATACAACACCAGAAAAGTGACTATACTCCCACTAGCCTTGACATATACGCCGGACTCATCCTCGCTCCTAGAGAAACCAAACTCTTTGACTTTCTCATGGAAACAAAGATTCCAACTGTGAGAAGCTTGTTTCAATTCGTAGATCGATTTCTCAAGCTTACACACCTTATCAGGATACTTTGCATCGACAAAACCCTTTAGCTGATTCATGTAAACATCATCAGTCAACTTCCCATTAAGGAAAGCAGTTTTGACGTCCATCTACCAAATTTCATAGTCATGAAATTCAGCTATGGCTAACATAGTCCTAATAGACTTTATCTTGGCCACTGGTGATAAGGTCTCGTCATAGTAAACCCCCGGGGTTTGAGTAAAGCCCTTCACAACCAGTCTTGCCTTAAAGGTGTGCACCTTTCCATCCATGTCGGTCTTCTTCTTGAAGATGCACTTGCACACGACTATCTTTCGACCCGACACATTGTCAACCAAGTTCCAAACTTGATTGTCATACATGGACTTGATCTCGCTGTCCATTGCCTCTTTCCACTTGGTAGACTCAGGGCCCGCCACTGCTTCCCGGTAGTTAGCTGGCTCATCCAAATTTATCAGTATCCTATCACTGACAAACGTATCCCCATCCGTAGTTATATGGAAACCATAAAACTCGGGTGGCATGCTAACTCTACCGGAGTGCCTAAAAGGTAAGGATATATCTGTCGGACCAACAGGAACTTCTTCCTCTAGTTTCTCCTAAGGTTCCATCATCAGATGACTCCTGAATTTCTTCAAGGTCAATGGTACTCCCACTGTCCTCCGTGGATATGAGCTCTCTCTCTCTCTCTCTCTCGAAAGACTCCTCGTCTCGCTACAAAGACCACATCCTTGCTCGGTCTGTAGAACAAGTATCCAAAAGACTATATGGGGTATCTAATGAAAATACACCTCTCACTTCTATCTGTGAGTTTGTCTTGAGTCTCTCGTCTTACGAAAGCCTCACAACCCCAGACCTTGATATGTGCTAACGAGGGAACTTTCCCCGTCCACATCTCATGAGGTGTTTTGGCAACCTTCTTAGTAGGGACAAGATTGAGGATGTGGGCGGCAGTCTCTAAGGCATACCCCCAAAAGTGGATGGGAAGCAAAGCTCGACTTATCATGGAACAAACCATGTCCAACAAGGTTCGGTTACGCCTCTCGGCAACACCGTTCAACTGTGGTGTTCTGGGAGGTGTCAACTGTGAAACTATTCAACATTCCTTTAGATAGTCTAGAAACTCGATACTAAGATACTCACCGCCTCTGTCGGATCTAAGCATCTTTATCTTCCTGCCCAATTGATTCTCAACTTTGTTTTTGAACTATTTGAACTTTTCAAAAGTGTCTGACTTGTGCTTGATTAAGTAGATATACCCATATCTACTATAATCTTCAATGAAGGTCACATAGAACCGCGTGCCATCCTTTGTGGTTGATCTGAAGGGACCACACACATCTGTGTGTATGATGTGTAACAGACCTTCACCTCTTTCACAAGACCCTATGAATGGTGACATGGGCATCTTACCCAAAAGACAAGATTCGCATACATCATCCGACTTGAGGTCGAATGATTCCAACACTCCATTATTTTGGAGTTGGGCGATGCGTTTCTTGTTAATGTGCCCAAGACGACAATGCTACAAGCATGCCTTTTCTACACCACTAGAAGAATCAATATTCAATACACTATTTCCTAAATTGTCTACACATGTCACTGTTTCATACACACCAGAACAAGGTAAAGCTTCAAAAATAAAAACACCATTCTTAAAAATAGAAATTGAACCATTCAAATTATCAAAAGAATATTGAAAACCTTGTTTGAACAATGCATGAAATGAAATTATGTTTCTTGCCATTTCTAGCGAATAGCAACAATTTATTAAATCTAAAATAACATCACTACTGAGCACTAAACTATAGACACTGATCTCGGTAACAGGCGACGATCTTCTATTGCCCATGATCAGGTTCAATCTACCATGCTCCAGCTCCCTGCTTTCCTTTAGGCCCTGCAAATCAGAACATTTGTGAAAACCACATCATTTATCAAGGACCTAAGAACTAGAAGATGGTGAGTTTTAATAGATAGTGTACATACATGTTGTCGATGGCTTCACTTTACCATCCTTGACATCCTGCAAGTGTTTCGGGCAGCTCCTCTTCCAATGACCCTTCTCTTTGCAATAGAAGTAGTCGGCATCTTTGGGGTTGGCGACATGAGGAATGCCGGAAGACTTGGGTCTCGGGCCATTACTGGATGACACGACTTGAACTTTTTCCCTCCAATTCTGATTGGGAGCGCCCTTCCGTTTCTTTCATTTGCCTTGACCAATTCCCAAGACAGGCTGGCTCACTGAGGGTACCCTTCAGCCCATCTTCTGCAGTCTGCAGCATGCTATGCAACTCGGCAAAAGAGGTCTGAGTGTTATTCAAATGATACACCAGTGTGAACTGGTCATAAGAACTCGGTAAGGAGTTAAGCACTATGTCAACGGCCAACTCCTCATCGACTAGCATACCTAGCTTCTTTAGCCTATCCATGTAACCTTGCATCCTTTGCACGTGAGTGCAGATGGACTCTCCGTCTTTTGGCTTCCTGTTCGTGAAGGCTCGGACCACTTCGCACCTCTCGACATGCGCTCGCTTGCGGAACTTTTCCGCAAGGTCCTTGTGCATTTCATAAGGCCAGTAGTCCTCGTAGATTCTTTGCAATTCGGGTTTCATTATAGCAATCATGATGCATGCCACTTTGGTCGCATCATCATAGTGTTTTTTGTACGAGGCATATTCCTCAGGAATAGCTGTGTCGGGATCAACTTCAATGAGCTCAGTGTCAAGAACATACTCTTTGTTCTCAAACCTCAAAGCCATTTTGATGTTCCTTATCCAATCATTGTAGTTTGTGTCATCTAATGTCACTTTAGAACACAGTGAAAGGATAGAGGTGACGTTACTGTTGTTGGAGTGGGGAACAGAGTGGTCAGCGGAAGACATCTATAAAAGAAGGTAGTTTTTTTTAATTAGATACATATAATCCTTAATATTAACCCAATATAATAATTAAGGCTAGGACCCAACTATAACAATTCACAACTTAGAAGAGGGATGCCGTAATCTAATTGTAAATTTTATAAAGGTAGGAAAATCAGGATTCAGCCAATTCCACCGCGGAAGATAATCATATTATAATGGAATTCCTAGATCTTTTGAGATTTATTGAACTGTTCAATAGCATGTTTAATCTCGGATATGCTCCACTGTTTGTGACTGGGATGCCGAGGATCACAACTGGATGTGAATAACCACGCAAATTAGCTTGGTACTCTCAAAGTCAATTACCATCTCTAATTGATGTATCGGTAAACCACACACGCTCCATCAACAATGATAAGAATGAGAAACCCATTGCAACTCTTTATGAACCCCTATTGGTGTGCCGGTAAACCACACACGCTCCACCAATGTTTCATAAAGTGCAATGTGCAATTTCATGGATTAGCATCTTTTCACATTTTTCCTAAAGTAATTAGATTGGGATTTTATAAACTGTTCTAGTACTTTGATTAATATCATTATACTTTTAATGAGATTAAGCGGTCCTATCAAACCCGTTCGGCTAACGACCCTCCACTGATCAAGAGAGCGGTGGGTGAGAGTGGACACCCATTAGACCATCATTTTATAGGCAGTCTCCTTATACCCTCTTTATAGATCAGCTTCGTGAATAAGGCCTACTATTGATTTGACTAACCAGTTTATCTTATATATATAATATTAACTTTTAATTATAATATATATATATATATATATATATATATATATATATATATATAAGATGTATTTTAAACTTTTAAAATATTTCTGGTTTATCTATTTAATTTTCGAAAATTAACTGTTAATTTTAAAATTAAATTTAAACCTTTAAATGATTTAATTTATCTTTTAATTAAACAATTAATTAAATAAATTAAATCTAGATAGACATCACAAATTAATCAAATTAATTTAATCGTATCTTAAACCCTTAATCTCGAAAATAGCATGCAAGGGGGTTTAAGGTTTCCATTTATTAAATAATCATAATTACCAAAAAAAAAAAAAAGAAAACCATCTGAAACCCTAGCAAGAAATCACAGATAAGGGGGAGGCTAGGGTTTCAAAAACCCTAGCCCAAAATCGATCCTGACCATCTTTTAGGGTTTAGTCTCAATAAACCCTAAATTTTAAGGATAACAATTATAGCAATTCAATTAGAAAACAACCATAAAGCTCTGATACCACTGAAGGGTTTTCTGCAATCTATGAACTAAAACCCTAAGTTCACATGTAACCTAGAAAGGATCTATGTTTTCTATCTTTGAACATATAATAAATCCTAAAGGCCAACAGAAAAGTTCTAAAGAAAATAATTAAGAAAACTAACCTTTAGTTTTAATCCTTGGAGCCAAGCAGCAAAAGTGTCCTGCCTCAAATGAGATCACACCTAGGGAGCAAGAAGTGTGGGACGAAAATCCCAGGGAGCTCTATTTATAGCCTCCAGGTGGTGACAGTCAAAACCCTAGACAAGCCCAAATCTGGATAAGCCTTTTATCATTTGGACCAAGCCTTTTAAAACCCTTTTAGGGTTTCGAAATTAAGAGTGTTCCCACTCCTTATTTTTTCCACCTGTCATATGACATGGCCAGTTACTCACTCATCTATTGAGTAATTACAAAACCACTCCCTGTACCTTTAATTAATTAAATTAATCCAATTAATTCTACATTAATTTCTAATTAATTAATATAGCTTCTAATTAATATATACTATCACTTTATTATATTAATAAACCATTTATTTTATTTCTATTGATTTATTAATCATATAATAAATCAATCTTTCTCTCTACTGAACTTTCTACCAAACCTCTAGCTATGATGACAACCCAAATAGACTTTGCTTCTATTAATAAGATAAATACAAATTATAAGTCATGGCTTAGACACCTAGTCCAACAATAGTTTCATACACACCATCACAAGGTAAAACATCAAAAATAAAAATACCATTTTTATAAGCAAAAATAGAACCATTCATATTATCAAATGAATATCTAAAACCTTGTCTGAACAATGCATGAAAATAAATAATATTCCGTGTCATTTCTGATGAGTAGGAACAATTAATTAAGTCTAAACTAACATCATTACTAAGCACTAGACTATAAACTCCAATCTTGGTAACAGGAGAAGATCGCCTATTCCCCATGATCAGGTTTATTCTTTCGTGCTCCACCTCCTCACTTTCTTTTAGTCCCTGTAAATCAGAACAAATGTGAAAACCACATCCTGTATCAAGGACCCAAGAACGAGAAGATGATGAGTTATTAGAAATAGTGTATATACCTATAGACGATGACTTCACCTTGCCATATTTTATGTCTTGCAGATACTTTGGGCAGCTTCATTTCCAATGTCCTTTCTCGTTGCAGTAAAAACACTCGGCCTCTTTGGGATTAGAGATGGGAGGAACGTCAGAGCTGGGCCTGGTCTTTGGGCCATTACTAGATGACCCGACATGGGCCTTGCCCTTCCAGTTCTGTCTTGGAGGACCTTTCCTCTTCTTCCCCTTTCCTTGTCCAATGGCGAGAACGGAGTACTGGCAGATGTGGAGGCTAAACCCTTTCCCTTTATTCCTGCTTCAGCAGTCTGCAGTAGGTTGTGCAACTGAGCCAAGGTGGTCTCACTACTGTTCAAATGATAAGTTAATATGAACTGATCATAACAACTTGGTAAGGAGTTCAGGACTATATCAACAGCTAGCTCCTCATCAAAGTGCACATTTAGCTTAATGAGGCATCCATGTATCGTTGCATTCTCTGCACGTGGCCGCAGACAGACTCTCCCTTTTTCAACTTGCATGCCATGAGGGCTTTGACTACCTCGTATTTTTGTTGACGAGTTCGCTTGTGGAACTTTTCCACAGGGTCCTTGTTCATCTCATACGGCCAATAGTCCTCATAAAATCATTGCAACTCAGGGACCATAGTGGCAACCATGATCCAAGTTGACACGCCTAGGTCGTCGTGCGGTCAAAAATAAGTAAAACCTCACTCTCACTAGTACAGTGGTAGTCAAGGTCGATCCACAGGATTTCGTGGTTAAGGTAGGCAATAGATTACCAGTTGTAGTGTCACGCTACAACCAGACGGTCTAGTCTCTACTTTACCAAAATTGGTCCAAAAGCATAAAATCCAACAAAATCCAATTCCAAGCATAAACTAAATGAAACTTCAACTTAAACCTAATCTAAATTGCTTACTGAAATTAGAAATCAGATTCAAACTCAGAAATAACAAAGATCAATCCAAAACATTCAACACATCCAAAGCAATAAAAAGGTAAAAAGAACAAATAAACATTAACCGAATGATTAACTTGCATAAAACTCAGATCCCAAACATCCAAAACAGTAAACATAAAAATTCAGAAACTTTAACCTAATGCTAATGGTTGTCACACCCAATAACACCAAGCTAAATTACTAAAAACTACTAAACTATATGAAAATTAAATGAAGAAACATAAATACCACGAATGGTGACTGAAAACCGAATCTTGGAGTCAAAGAAGCCTTGTATCCACCTTGTGGGTCCTTCCTTTGCTACTGATTTCGACCTAGAAGCCTCTATTTATAGTTGTGGAAAATAAGCGGCCGCGTCGTGCGTGTATTGGATCCGCGGCGCACGTACGGGTTTATCCCAATTTTTTTCGGCATTTGAATTCTTATCACCGCCTCATCTATGACTCAGCGATGCGCCCTATGCTTCCCTGCGACGCGCGTGTGAATTAGACTCTTTTTGTCCTTATCACCAAACTTCTTTCATTTTGTATGCATTTAGCCCCTGTTTACATCTTTTCTTTCCAAACAAGCACTGACACAAAAAGTGAGAATACCACAGCATATATGATATAAAATCACCAAGAATAGGGTCTAACAACGACTAAAATACTTGATATTACTAGGCGTTGTCAAACACCGCATACTTGTGTCTTGCTTGTCCCCAAGCAAGAGAGTTTTTAACAGATTTTAAGTAAGACTCAAACAATTTTTGAACGTGTTCAATTTCAAAGCTTATTGCGTCTAGAGTTAGATTGAAATAGTTTGTGAAAACTTAATCAGAATATTCTTTGGAATTCATAACTTTGTAAAGAACCCTTGATTACAAATTTTCTGTCCACAAGAAGTGTACGTACTCATTCAGATTCTAAAGGCCATTAAAAGACTATCCATGACTTTCGATGTTGTCCGTGTAACGAGCTTTCAGAAACACCATTCCAGACCAGACGATCTTAGGTGGCAAGGTGCATAAGTCCCACCCATTTTAGACTTACCGGCTCGAACAACAAAGGCCACTGATTGAAAGTCCCTTACTAAATTCCAATCCTAAAATACTCCAATCTTCTAACTCCTAAAACTCAACTTATTTGACTAAACTCATAGCATGATAACAACTAAATAGTATCTCTTGAAAAATACCAATGCTATAATATTCAAAAGCTATTCGTTTCAAAATTACAATCTAATAAAAATTTTGAAAAATCGCTAAAATTTTTTAAAATTTGATCATTTCCCGTAAAAATTTCAAAAAACACTCTTTCGACCGTCCATACCCCACACTTAAAACAGTACAACGCCCTCGTTGTACATAAAAAATATTTCAAAACAAGGGAGAAAGAGTTACCCCTTAGACGGTAGACTGCTTGATGGTACTTGGTTGTCATAGGTACAAAAACACGAACGTATCCACGATTCAGAATTCAGGAGTTGTAGCGCAACAGTAAAACACGCCGGTGCTCAAGGCAAGTGGAGGGGGCACGATGACCCCACACTTGCCTGAAACAACTCCACCATGGACTCTCCATTTAGGTATTACATGCAACACTCATAAAAACATTAGTATGGTACATATATCCTAAAAGAAAAGAAAAATACATCAATCGTCCCTGGATGGCCTGGAAGGACCTGCCTCATGATCGTGTGCTCGGGCTGGGAATAGTCGGGGGTGTCGTCCTTGCTGAGAGGCCATCTCCAATAAGACCTCCCCAATCCACTCCAGCTGATCCTCAATCCTGGCAACCCTGCCCTCCAATCGACGGAGAGCTGTCATCTCCTCCTGCTGTGGCTGTGCTGGTGGGTCTGGTGGTGCAGCAACTCTCTGGCGATGCCTCGGTGGTCCCTCCTCATGGGCTGGTGGAGGTGCCCTCGGCGCCTCCGTCGGTACCCTCAAATATCGCCCCGCATGTGGCTTATGGATAAGGTGCATGTTCTCCAAAGCTCGTGCTGATGTGCGCACAGTTGGTATCGCCGTCAAAGAATCGATGGTCGCGGCAGTGAGCAACCCATAAGATCGGGCCAGGCGGGTTATGTAGTGCCCGCCGGCCAAAGGGCTGCTGGCTGACACACCCGCTGCTCGGGTGGATAGGGAGATCGCCAGAGCGTACGTTAGATGGAGGAACCTGGTGGGGTCGAAGAGCACCCACATGAATGTCATGTCCTCGCCGGACACCTTCTCACCCCGTCCTTCTGCATAACAAAAGTGGAAATGATGCGGTGCATGAGTCGGTGAAGCGGGTTTTGGAGCTGGCTCTCCCTGGCCGACCCCGCCTCAAAGTACACATTGGACAACGTGGCCCAAATGACTGCATTGGCATCTCGTGCGGGCTGCCCCTAGATACACGCCCGAAGAAACGGCGTAAAGTGGCGGCTCTGAAGATCCTCCTCCGTATACAACTCTGTGCGCCTCCTAAACTCTCGGAGACTGCACTCCCTGCTAACTCCCCCCAATCGAAAGCTGATAAGCCTGGACCGTACCTCCCGCGAAGCTGGTGCGTAATGGACCGTTGATAGGAACTCCAAAAGAAGCTCCGTGTAGACAACATCGTCCTGGTTGGCCATAAGCCTCTCCCAACCACGACATGTGAATGTAGACTCTCCATGAGACCAGGTGCAGTGGACAAACGGCTCGATCTCGGCCCACAGTCCGGCCTCCGCAAGAATGTCCCTGTCTAAAATCGTCGCCTCGAGAACCCGACGACCGATCAATGCGTCCCTCCGCTGTCTGTACTCAACTGAACTCTCTAAAATATCGGGAAACTGGAGAAATGGATGGTTGCGCATGAAGGCCATCTGCACAAACAAACAAACCACACAAAACAAAAAATTTTGCAAAATAAGTCCTTTTGTCTTCCCCACCGAACCGCGGCGCGGCACGGCGAGCGGCTGTTTCGAAATATTTTCCCCAAATCGATGATTTTCACCTGTTAACTCAATCCAACACCACTACAAGGTAGCCTAAGCACCGACTAGCCCTTCTAGGGTGATCATTTTGCAAACAAAACACCCTACGAGCCAGCATTGCCGATTTCTAAGTTTTTCTGTTTTTGGAGAAATCAATCAATTTCATGGCCTAATTGCTTATTCTAACGAGTAAAAACAAGTTAGAATGACATACCTCTATCGTAGGAATCGAATACACGAGAAAAACACGAGAAATAAGTCGATTGATCAGAGCTCTGAGGCGCGGCGTGGAGGTTTGTGTGTGTGCGACAGATGAAACTGACGTACCTTATAAAGGGAGTCGGTTCGATCATTTCCCGCGGCACGGGTAAGAGCTAGCCGCGGCGTGCGTGTCCCTAAATCAACCCCTGCACAATGGGTTGTTTTGCGATCCCGCGTCGCGCCAAACGCCATACCGCGGCGTGGTCTTCAATTTTTCCAAACTCCTTCGTGCAACCCCACACTTACCCCAGACCAATTATACATGTGACGATGATGATAATACCTTCCTAATTACTCCTAAAAAATATAGTACCGAACCTATAAGGATGGGTTGCCTCCCAACAAGCGCTAAATTTAACGTCTTCAGCCAGACAGACTACTCCTTATTCCTCCCATTCTTCTTGGGGCATCAGCTTCTTCATCTCCGGCCCAACATTATAGACTATCGTCGCGAGCAATGATGTCAATTGTGTCATCCTATCACTAACTTGGCTTATCCATTGCTGCTGTGCATCCAGGAGTTGGAAGACTTTTGCCTCCCTGCACCTTGTGTCTTTCTCGTATTGTTGGTGCTTCAACTCCATTAATTCCATCATGTCGAGCAGCTGCATCTTGTCAATGGTTGACAACGGATGTTGCTTTGCCTCCCATAAAATTTCTTCCTTTGCACCTTCACCTGCTCGTGTCCATTGCTTTCCTCTATCCTTTATTCCCGGTGCCATAAGTGGATTGCTGTTTGCGTACTTATCATTATGCCCTTGTGGCAATGATATTGGACATCCAAACATATTCAACCTGTGTTTCCTTGTTCCAAAGGAGATATCCAAATCCCCCGTCTTGCAGTTCATGACAGCCCCGGCTGTAGCTAAGAATGGACGTCCTAAAATCAAAGCAGATGCATCCTCTAAACTTTCATATTCCATTACTAAAAAGTCGACGGGATAGAAAAAATCACCAACCTTGACGATTATGTTGGTTAACTTGCCTCATGAGACCTTGGTTGACTGATCGGCCAGTGTAATATTGTCTTAGCGAGCTCTAATTCCTTGTTCTTGTACTTGTCATACAGGTACCCTGGTAACACGTTAACACTTGCTCCCAAATCCAGCAACGTGTTCCTGATGACAACATCCCCTACCGTGACAGTAATCAATAGTGAACCGGGGTCCCTCTCCTTCTTGGGCAATGTACCCAACAATGCCTCACTGGCTTTGACTGTTAACCTCATCGTCTCAGGTGTAGGTGCTTTACTTTCCTTATTTGTCTTGCACATCTTCTGAAGAATCTTGGTATCTTCAGGAGCATCTTTCAAGTCATCCCATAGAGGCTGATTGATTGATGGTCCGGTTGACTTAATTGGCGCCTCCTGCGTCTTCTTTTCCTTTATCCTTCTTCCTTTGTTTTATGCCAGCCACCATTGGCTGCTCCTCCTCTTGAACATCCTTGTCTTCCTTTATTTAAGGTTCCTTCTCAACTTGAATCTCCTCCTTATCCTTATCCTTCCTTTTAACTTCCATTTCTGCCTTAGCATCTTCCTCATCCTTACTTTCCACTTCATCAACCTTGGCTTCCTCTTCATATCCTAGTAAATCCTCTATATTTACCTTCCTCCACTAGGCTTCAATGGCGTTCACGTGTTCCTTTCCTGCCCGTTGAGTGTGGTTTAGATTGATTTTCGTGGTACTAGGCAGCTTACCATTGTCCTTCTTTCTTTGATCCTCAGCCATCTGAGCGATTTGCCTCTCCATGTTGGCGATGGCTTTGGCATTAGCCTGAGACTGCTGCTGGGTAGTGTTGAACATTTCATACATCTATGCTGTCAAGTCTTCCTAGTTTCCTAGGGCATTATTGTTGTTGGCATTATTCGGCCCCCTGTTGTTATTATTGCTCCCACTTGAATTGTTGTTGTTGTTTGCGGGTTAGTACTCCCTGGGCTGATTAGATGACTGCCCCTGATAGTTCTTCTGCCTTTGATTGTTGAAATTTTGCGGACCCTGGTTGTAAGGTCTATAGGATCGTCCCTTGTTATACTACCCTTGACCCTGACTGAAAACCTGATTCGCCTCCTGCATCCTCTGCCCTCCTTGCTGCTGATTCTGGGGCCCGTTCTGTAAGGTAAACATTAATCTATCAAACTTTTTATTCAGCTCGCTAATCTCCTTCTTAACATCCTTTTTCCAATCGGCATCGGCTCCTATGGCTGCAGCTGTGCTCACCGACTTCCTAGTAGAAAAATTCGCTTTTGATCCATTGCTAAGCTACTCCAGAAACTGCCAAGCCTCATCAGGATCTTGCATCATGATGGTGCCACTCGACGATGTATTGATCATCGCTTGGTTTGTTAAGTCCACACCTTCAAGGAAAAGTTTGACCAACTGCCACTTCGGAATATCGTGGTGAGGGCACGACCTCATCAATTCCTTCAAACGATCCCAAGCCTCGTGAAATGCCTCACCAGGCTTCTGTTGAAAATATTGGATGGCTCTCCTAATCTCTGTAGTCTTACTTGCCGGATAGAACTCTTGTAAAAATTTAGCCTTAAACTGATCCCACGTGGTGATACTATTGGACTGAAGAGACGTAAACCAATATTTGGCCTTGTCTTTTAGAGTGAATGGGAACAACCTTAATCTAAAGATATTCTTATTCGTGTTCCTAGGGATATTGGTATTCGGTATTGCTATGAACTCATACAAATGGTTGTATGGATCATCCTGTTTGTATCCCCTAAATTCAGGCAGTATACCTAAAAGATGTGGTCTAATTTCTACCTAAGCATCTATGTTTCCCGGAATATAAATGGACGATGAATCGTCATACTCCCGTGGTTGGAAGTGCGATGCAACCGATTGCCCTCTCGGTTGTGCAAAGTATAAAGGTCGAACAAAATTATCGTCATAATGATGATCATTGTTGTACCCTTGTTGACCTTACGGTTGTTGTTGCTGTGGTGCTCTTCGTGGAGGTCCCCGACCTCTGTTCCATTGTTGCTGCTGTGGAGGAATCCATCCTTCTTCCTCCTCGCCATATCTCTGCTCAACCTCCTGATATTGGTACTGCTGCGGCAGAGGTTGTGGTTGATATTGTTGTTGTGATTGTTGTGATATGGGTTGAAAAGCAGGTTGTGGTTTAAAGATGGTTGGTGGAAATGGTGGTTGCGATTGTTGTGGTTGAGAAATGGTAGTATGATGCCTAGGCAGTGGGGTGCCATTACGGGTCGGCGCTCCCCAAGACATAGCAGCTGAAAAAGGGTTGGTGGTTTGTTGTTGAAATGGTGGAACTGAAGGCGAAGTGCATGCTGGTATTGATGCGGGGGCTGAAACCGCACCACCAGTAGCACTTGTGCTCCCAAACTGGAATTCTGACACTGGGGGTATAAATCCTGTTACCTCACCCAAAGGTTCTTGGGTAACATCCTCTAAATTGCTACTAACATTACTAAAACTCATCTTATCTAAACGCCTACGTGCACGGTCCTTACGCACGGTTAGTTCGATCTCAGAGTCAAAAAGCAAGGGTGATAACTGCCCACCCTGACGGGTATGCATGCACTAGTGTAACACACCCGTCAAAACTAAAACAAAACTACTAACTAAAATCAAAACTCAAAACTAGAACTAAAAATCAGAAACTAACACCCTATATATCGCCTACTCTTAAGCTCACAACTCGCCGGCAACGGCGCCAAAATTTGACATGCCTAGGTCGTCATGCGGTTAAAAATAAGTAAAACCTCACTCTCACTAGTATAGTGGTAGTCAGGGTCGATCCACAAGAGTTTCGTGGTCAAGGTAGGCAACAAATTACCAATTGTAGTGTCACGCTACAAGCAGAGGGTCTAGTCTCTAGTTTACCAAAATTGGTCCAAAAGCATAAAATCCAACAAAATCCAATTCCAAGCATAAACTAAATGAAACTTCAACTTAAACCTAATCTAAATTGCTTACTGAAATTAGAAATCAGATTCAAACTCAAATACACAAAGATCAATCCAAAACATCCAACACATCCAAAGCAATAAAAAGGTAAAAAGAACAAATAAACATTAACCGAATGATTAACTTGCATAAAACTCAGATCCCAAACATCCAAAACAGTAAACATAAAAATTCAGAAACTGTAACCTAATGCTAATGGTTGTCACACCCAATAACACCAAGCTAAATTACTAAAAACTACTAAACTATATGAAAATTAAAAGAAGAAACATAAATACCACGAATGGTGACTGAAAACCGAATCTTGGAGTCAAAGAAGCCTTGTATCCACATTGTGGGTCGTTCCTTTGCTACTGATTTCGACCTAGAAGCCTCTATTTATAGTTGTGGAAAATAAGCGGCCATGTCTCGCGTGTATAGGATCCGCGGCACGCGTATGGGTTTATTCCCGTTTTTTCGGCATTTGAATTCTTCTCACCGTCTCATCTGTGACTCAGCACGGCGCGCCCTATGCTTCCCCACGACACGCGTGTGAATTCGACTCTTTTTGTCATTATCTCCAAACTTCTTTCATTTTGTACACATTTAGCCCCTGTTTACATCTTTTCTTTCCAAACAAGCACTCACACAAAAAGTGAGAATACCACATCATATATGATATAAAATCACCAAGAATAGGGCCTAACAACGACTAAAGTACTTGATATTACTAGGCGTTGTCACAAGCCACTTTGGTTGCATCGTCGTAGTGTTTCTTGTAAGTGGCTAGTGTTAGTTCTATATGCCCAAGGATGATCATAAAATGATATTACTAATAATACATGATCCTATAGGGTCACACCAACAACAAGTTTGACACCAATTGATCATTTAGAACGTTAAATTTGATTTAACATCAAATGATACTAAATTTGCAATTTAATCTTGTAGGTTATTATTATTTGAGGTAAATAATAATAACTACAAAATTAAAGGTTGATTAGTAATTCATATGTGATGAATTAATTAAGTAATAATTAAATTGTTTAAATTGTTAAACGATTTAATTGATTTATAAGTAAGCCTTTTATTTAATTTAATTAGTAAATTAAATAAAATATATATATATTGTTATATATATATATATATATATGTATATATATATATAATTATACAATTAAGATTGTATATTTAGATGGTTTATTTATATATTTGATTATGGGTTAAATGTTATTCCATTAAAGAAATGAGAAGATGTATTATTTATAAGCTTATAATTATCTAAGTTTTATAAATAATAACAACCCACTAGCACTTCATTAGTCATCATATAACTAGCCATATTGGAAGGAAAAGAATGCATTAAGAACTTAAAAGAAAAGGAAGATGCCTTGTGTCTTCTAGCTTTTGATTATAGAAATCAAATGGATCTTTCTTTTAAGCTAGTTGCATGTGCTTTTCTTTTCTCTTGGTGGGTTATATTGTGGACGGTTTTGAGAGGGTTTGTGTGATCATTCTTGCTTCAAAGATCAGCCAAAGAAACTCTCTAAAAGCTCTCTTGATAGTTAGCAAAAATTGGTTTTTGGTTTCACAAGAAAAGGAGTTCTAACTTGCAAGTTGTGGAACTAGCATTCAAAGGTGTTCAAGCTTGTGGTGGATCAACTATAGAGGGATTCTAATTTGATTCCTAGCTATCAAAATCATCCAAACTAAACCAAAGAACAAAGGTTATGATCTTGAACTTAATCTATGTTTGTTCTTCATCTTATCTCTACATGCATGTAGCATGATCCTCTTGAAAATGAAATTTGTGTTTATGATTTTATGCTTCCGTTGCAAACTCTTGTTTTTGAAACTAATTACATGAACCTTGATTTCCAACAATTGGTATCAAAGTCATGGCTATATTGCATGTTTAGATAATAAGTTTATTTAGATAAACTTGGTTTTTGGAAGCCATGAATGTTCATCTTCTTGAATGAAAGTTTCATGCATGGCTTCTTTGGCAACATGCAAATATATAATCTATGATTTTATGTAACCAACTATATTTTATGTATGCATGCATTTGGTTACATAGATGTTGCCTTATAAAAACAAAGTGTTGATTTTCTTATGATTTTATGTGATAAAATGGTGCATAAACAAGCCAAGGACCATATGATGCATGTTTTTTGTTTGTATTCGATTTGGTTGTAATATATTCTTTTATTCAAATGGGTTGTAATAATAATTAGTTATTTACTTCTTTTATTCATTTTGTAATTGTTAGAATAGTTGTATTTTATTTCATTCACAAAATGTAACAAGAGAAGGAAGTAAGAAAAGATTGCACCCAACAGCAGCACTTTCTGAAGAGCTGCTGTCCAGATTTCAAAATTGTTTTGAAAGTGTTTTAAAATTTATATCTTGGTTATTTGGTGATATACTTGTTGGTAACTTTAATATCTAGTATATACATTAAGTTTCAACAAGTATTAGCATCAATATAGCCAAGAATGAATTGAAAAATGCAACAAAAAACCACAAAAACCCTTCCCGCTGCCCCTGGATTTCGCAAGTTTCATAGGGCCAGAAGAAAATTCACATCTCACTCTATGATGTCAAGAAATGGTGGTTCAAGTGTCATTTGGTGATATAAGAAGCTTGGCAAAATTGTAGCCAAATCGGATATCATTTGGTTTAGTTTTTGTCACCTTTTTGTCCCTAGGTTTGGACTTGATATTTCATGTGTGGCTCACATGAAATATCAAACTAGTTGGCTTGTGTTTATGCACCCATGCATGCTTGTGATGTTTGAATGTTTTATTATGTTATGTTGTGGATGAAAATAAGATTTTGCATGCTAGACAACCTAGATAATTAAACATAATCATCAAGGAGTTTGTATTTTCAAAAGTTGACATTTAAAACATAAGATGTGATAAAATGGGTTTTGTTTAAAACCTATTAAGTCAAGTTTTGAAAATGATTGAAACAAGAAATAAAATGGAGATTTTATAAACTCTTACAAACTCCAACCCTAAATAATAATGGTAATTATTTAGGATTATAAATTGGTTCTAATATATGTGATCAAACTCAAACTTAATATTGGATATTAATTGTAATCTTGACCACAAACAAAGAATCAATAAAATGGAGATTTTATGATTTAGGAACCAATTAACAAAATAAGATTTAATGGTACCATGTTCATTAGATGCATGCAATCTACATGATACCATATGTTTTCAAAATTAGAATTGTAAAACATACAAATCCCTTATAAAATACGAATCTATACCGTCCTTCTTAAAGACACTCATGTATCACTTGTATTTCCTTGTGGGATAAAGGATACCTAACCACTTGGAGTCTTCTTGTGATACAAGAAGTAGTTTTGCAATATTGATGGGATAAAGGACACCTAACCATTAATAGTTGTCAAAACTACACGTCCGTTTAAGTAGGATGATTCGTTTGGAAATCTCTTGTGATAAAGATCACCTAAGCATTAGAAATCCAAGGCATAGATGGGATCAAACATGCCAAACTTATAAATGTTATAATGGGATCCCATAACTCTAGAAATTATATTTGGATATAATTGGTAAACCGTTACCTACCTTGTTGATTCGAATAGGCGGGATAAAGGATACCTAACCACTTATTCGTGATGCAACTTGGATTCTAGACGTTAATTAATTAAAGTTTATGAAACAAGAAAGGGTATTAATTATTAAGGACTTAATATCATAATTTACTAAATAGAACCTTGTTAAAATTTTGTAGATGGCACCAAACAACACACACTCGGCTCCTAACAAAACCTCACTACGGTCTCTCCTTGAAGGAGAAAAACTTAACCATACCAACTTCTTGGATTGGCACCGTAGTGTGAGAATTGTTCTCAAACAAGAAAAGAAAGAATATGTTCTCAATGAACCACTTCCAGAAGAGCCCCCTGCCATTCCTAAGCCCGCACACGATGCATGGCTTAAAAAGATGGATGATTCCATCGATGCATCATGCCTTATGTTGGCAACCATGATTCCCGACCTTCAGAAGGATTTGGAGAATCATTCTGCCTATGACATGATTCATCAACTAAAGGAAATGTTCCAACAACTTGCAAGAACGGAAAGGTTCGAAACTGTTCGGGCTTTCCATTCTTGCAAGATGGAGGATGGGCAGTCGGTAAGTTCTTATGTGCTCAAAATAAAGAGTCACATTGATCATTTGGCACGTCTTGGAGTTGTGATGCCCGATGAGCTAGCAACGGATATGATCCTTAACTCCTTGACAAAGTCCTTTGATCCTTTTGTCATGAATTATAACATGAATGGTTTAAACAAGACTATCCCGGAATTACATGGGATGCTAATTACCGGGGAAAAGAATCTGCCTAAGAAAACCACTCAAGTTCTCATGATCAAGGAAGGTGGAACAAAGAGAACTAGACTAGAACACCCCACCAACTCCAAGGGCAAAGGGAAAGCAAAAGCTTTCAAAGGTAAGGGCAAGAAAGTTGTCCAACCTTCCCATCCGCCCAAGAAGAAGGCAAAGGTTGCCAAAGAAGACACATGCTTTGAATGTGGCAAAGCTGGGCATTGGAAGAGAAATTGCCCTATCTATCTTGCGGAGTTGAAGAAGAAGAAGGCCGGTGAAGGCACTTCAGGTATCTATGTGATAGACCTAGAACTTTATAATTTATCTCCTAACACATGGGTATTTGATACTGGTTGTGGAACTCACATATGTAATATGTTACAGGGGTTCAAAAGGAGTAGGCGACTGAAGGCAAATGAGGTAGTACTTCGGGTTGGAAACAATGCAAGGGTTGCGGTGGATTCAATTGGAAGTTTTAATTTATTACTACCTAATGGCTTGTGTGTGACATTGTTGAATGTTTACTATGTTCCTAGCTTGACTAGGAATATTATTTCAGTTGCTAAATTAAGACAATGTGGATTTGATCTTTCCTTTAATAATGATGATATTTGTGTTTACAAAAATAATGTATTCTATTTTGAGGCTAGGCCTTTAAATGGAATTTATGAAGTAAACCTTGATGAAAAGACTAACCATGACTCTTTATACCACACTTTCACCAAGAAACCCAAATTTGATTTGAGTCAAACCTATCTATGGCATTGTCGCCTTGGGCATATAAACAAGAATCGCATATCCCAACTTCAAAAGAGTGGACTTTTGAAGGCAAATGAGAATGACCCATTTGATATATGTGAATCTTGTTTACATGGTAAGATGACTAAAGATCCTTTCTCCGGAACCAATGAGAGAGCAAAGGACTTGTTAGGAATTATACATACGGATGTATGTGGTCCTTTCAAGCCAATGACTAGATATGGTGAAAGATATTTCATCACCTTCACTGACGACTTTAGTCGTTTTGGATATGTTTATTTGATTAAACATAAACATGAGGCGTTTGAAATGTTCAAAACGTTTCAAAGTGAAGTGGAAAATCAACTCAACAAAACAATTAAAGTTCTTCGTTCTGATAGAGGAGGTGAGTACTTAAGTACAAACTTTATGGATCATTGTAAGACTTGTGGAATTGTTTCACAACTTACTCCACCTGGAACACCACAACATAATGGTGTGTCTGAGAGGCGGAACCGAACACTATTGGATATGGTTCGATCCATGATGAGTAGAAGTACTCTACCTTTATCTTTTTGGGGTTATGCTTTACAAACAGCTGCTCGTCTCCTAAACATGGCACCTACTAAGAAGGTAGATAAAACGCCTTATGAGATATGGCATGGAAGGGTTCCATCTTTATCCTATCTCAAGGTATGGGGTTGTGAAGCTTATGTTAGACAAGAAGCTTCAAACAAATTAGAACCCCGTTCAACTAAATGTATCTTTGTAGGGTATCCGAAAGATTGTCTTGGATACTATTTCTACAATCCCATCGAGAATAAGATATTTATTTCTCGAAAAGCTGAATTCCTAGAAAACAAGTTTCTGACGGAAGAGGCTAGTGGGAGGTTTGTGGAACTTAAGGAACTTCAGGAACCACAACCTGATACACAAGAAGTTGAATCTAGCATTCAACAAGAAATTGTTGAACCTGAACAAACGGTTGATCAGGAACAAATTGTAACACAAGGTGTTCGCAAATCTGGTAGGGTTCGAATTGAACCAGAAAGGTATGGTTACCTTTTGATGGAAGAGGAATGTTATACGATAGATTCTGATGAACCCGTCAACTATCAGAGTGCAATATGAGATCCTGAATCTGATAAATGGCTTGAGGCCATGAACACTGAGATGCAATCCATGCACGATAATCAAGTTTGGAACTTGGTTAATCTTCCCACCAATTGTAAGACTGTTGGGAACAAATGGGTTTTCAAGAAGAAAATCGACGTGGATGGAAATGTTCACACTTTTAAGGCTAGACTTGTCGCTAAAGGATACTCACAGACTCATGGTATTGACTATGATGAGACCTTTTCTCCAGTGGCAATGATCAAGTCGATTAGGATACTTTTTGCCATAGCCGCGTACTATGATTATGAGATATGGCAAATGGATGTCAAGACCGCTTTCCTTAATGGATACTTATTGGAAGATGTCTATATGGATCAACCTGAAGGTTTTGTCGATCCCAAGCATCCAAACAATGTGTGCAAGCTTAAAAGATCTATCTATGGATTAAAGCAAGCGTCTCGAACATGGAACATCCGTTTTGATAAAAAGATTACGAGTTTTGGATTCATCAAAAATGAGGATGACTCCTGTGTTTACAAGAAAGCTAGTGGGAGCATTGTCATAATCCTAGTATTGTATGTAGATGACATACTTTTATTTGGAAATGACATCCCAACCTTAAAAGGTGTCAAAGCGTTCATTGAGAGTTGTTTCTCAATGAAGGATCTAGGGGAAGCTGCTTATGTATTAGGCATAAAGATCTATAGAGATAGATCTAAGAAACTTATTGGTCTTAGCCAAAGTGTATATATTGATAAAATCTTGAAAAGGTTCAAGATGTAAGACTCCAAAAGAGGATTCTTGCCAATGCCGCATGGCACCATCCTAAGCAAGTCTCAATGCCCAAACACAAGGACTGAACTTGAAAGGATGAAACATGTCCCATATGCTTCGGCAATTGGGTCCATCATGTATGCCATGTTATGCACTAGGCCCGACGTCTCATGTGCCTTAAGTATGACTAGTAGGTATCAACAGAACCCAGGTGAATCCCACTGGACTGCTGTAAAGAACATTCTTAAGTACTTGAGAAGAACTAAAGATATGTTCTTAGTTTACGGCGGTTTGGAAGAAAGCTTAAAGGTAAAGGGTTACACTGACGCAAGCTTCCAAACAGATAGGGATGATTCGAAATCTCAATCTGGGTATGTCTTTATTTTAAATGGAGGAGCCGTGTCTTGGAAGAGTTCCAAACAAGAAGTGATTGCACAATCCACTACAGAATCAGAATATGTTGCTGCTTCAGAAGCTGCTCAAGAAGCTGTCTGGATGAGAAAGTTCATAAAAGATCTAGGGGTTGTCCCTTCCATTCGGGACCCTATAGAAATCTTCTGTGACAATCTAGGTGCTATAGCTCAAGCAAAGGAACCTAGATTGCATCAAAAAACCAAATACATTCACCGAAGGTATAACTACATTAGACATGAAGTTAAGAATGGTGAAATAAGTATTCACAAGGTTCATACAGATCAAAATTTGGCAGACCCATTCACGAAACCTTTACCCCAAACTAAGCATGAAAGTCATGCTAAGGGTATAGGGCTCCATTTTTCTAATGAATGGATTTGATTTATGTTTAATGTTTTATGAATATGAACTTATGTAAACGACAAGAATTATGTAATATATGTGACGTGATGTTTCATTCATAATTATTGTGTTTTATTAGCATGTTTAATCCTTGAATAATTTAGTTATTCTAAACGTCCATAGTCGATCATAGTTGTGGGAGCAATTATGAAGACTAATATGAATTGGATTGGTTGACTTTTATAGGTAAAAGTAGCAAAAGGTTGCAACCAAATTCATAGGTACTTGTCAGTGAACAAGTATTGGACTTGACCCGTTTCAAGATCACTCCATGGATCATCATCATAAGTGATTCTTGAATAAAGGTATTATCATTGTATCCTTTGACCTGAGATACATATTTGGGACTCAAGTGTAGAGTGTACTATGCTTTGATATGGTTTACTGTTGTTCTTGAAATACAGACAACCATAAAGGCCATACTCATGCATAGTACTAACTTTATGAGGGGCGTATGTAGTCAAGACGGGATTTGTTCCTCTTATGTGTTGAGAGTTAGACATCTAAGGCACCTGTTTGAAAGTTGAACATAAAATGAGAATGATTAAGATCCATGTCTCATGTTCAACATGATGTCTGTGACAAAGGGATAATTGATAGATAACCTTATACATCAATTAGAGCCTCGTGTTTTCTGAAGAATTGAATGTTGTTGAATGGCACAATGTCATGTGTTATTGGGGGCAGTGAAATGTTGCTAGACGTTTACCACTGTCGATATCATTCTATGATGCAACCTTGTGCAAGTGGGAGATTGTTAGTTCTATATGCCCAAGGATGATCATAAAATGATATTACTAATAATACATGATCCTATAGGGTCACACCAACAACAAATTTGACACCAATTGATCATTTAGAACGTTAAATTTGATTTAACATCAAATGATACTAAATTTGCAATTTAATCTTGTAGGTTATTATTATTTGAGGTAAATAATAATAACTACAAAATTAAAGGTTGATTAGTAATTCATATGTGATGAATTAATTAAGTAATAATTAAATTGTTTAAATTGTTAGACGATTTAATTGATTTATAAGTAAGCCTTTTATTTAATTTAATTAGTAAATTAAATAAAATATATATATATTGTTATATATATATATATGTATATATATATATATATAATTATACAATTAAGATTGTATATTTAGATGGTTTATTTATATATTTGATTATGGGTTAAATGTTATTCCATTAAAGAAATGAGAAGATGTATTATTTATAAGCTTATAATTATCTAAGTTTTATAAATAATAACAACCCACTAGCACTTCATTAGTCATCATATAACTTGCCATATTGGAAGGAAAAGAATGCATTAAGAACTTAAAAGAAAAGGAAGATGCCTTGTGTCTTCTAGCTTTTGATTATAGAAATCAAATGGATCTTTCTTTTAAGCTAGTTGCATGTGCTTTTCTTTTCTCTTGGTGGGTTATATTGTGGACGGTTTTGAGAGGGTTTGTGTGATCATTCTTGCTTCAAAAATCAGCCAAAGAAACTCTTTAAAAGCTCTCTTGATAGTTAGCAAAAATTGGTTTTTGGTTTCACAAGAAAAGGAGTTCTAACTTGCAAGTTGTGGAACTAGCATTCAAGGGTGTTCAAGCTTGTGGTGGATCAACTATAGAGGGATTCTAATTTGATTCCTAGCTATCAAAATCATCCAAACTAAACCCAAGAACAAAGGTTATGATCTTGAACTTAATCTATGTTTATTCTTCATCTTATCTCTACATGCATGTAGCATGATCCTCTTGAAAATGGAATTTGTGTTCATGATTTTATGCTTCCGTTGCAAACTCTTGTTTTTGAAACTAATTACATGAACCTTGATTTCCAACAGCTAGTTCTTCAGGAGTAGCTTTTTCTTCATCAATTTCTATGAGTTCTTTCTCAAGGACATACTCTTTGTTCTTGAATCTAAGAGCCATTTTGATGTTTCGCATCCAGATTGTAGTTGGTGCCATCCAATGTCACCTTCGATGAGCAGAGCGAAAGTAACGAAAAAGTTGTGGTTGGAGTAGGAGGATGGGGGAGCAGAAGCATCAACAGGAGTAGACATCTATAAAAGGAAGGTAGTTTTTAATTAGATAAGAATAATCATTAATGTATTAACCCAAAAATAAATATTAAGGGTAGGATCCAACTATATAATTCACAATTTAGAAGTGGGATGCCATAATCTAATTTTAAATTTATAAAGGTAGGTAAATGACGATTTACCAATTCCACTGCGGAAAGAAATGAAATTCCTAGATCTTTTGAGATTCATTGAAACTATTCAATGACATGTTTAATCTCAGATTATGCTTTTCAATTTGTGACTGGGATACCGAGGGTCAGAAACATTATGTGAATAACCATGCAAATGTGCTTGGTAACCTCAACGTCATTTATCATCTCGATTGATGTGCTGGTAAACCACACACGCTCCATCAACAACGATAATTTATGAGATACTCATTACATCTCTTTATTAGTCCATATTAGTGTGCTGGTAAACCATACAGGCTCTATTAACAACTTATAAAGTGTAATATGCAATTTCATGGGTTAGCATAGTTTTTACATTTTCCTAAAGTAACTAGATTTGAGATTTTATATAAAAGGTTCTAGTAATTTCTTTTAATAACATTATACTTTTAATGAGATTTAGTGTCCTATCAAATCCGTTCTGCTAACGACCCTCCACTAATCAAGGAAGCGGTGGGTGAGACTAGACACCCATTCAACCGCGATTTTATAAGCACTTTCCTTACACCCCCCTTATAGATTAACTTCCTGAATGAGGCATACTAGCGATTCGACTGACTGATTCTTATACATATAAATATTAACAATTAATAATAATATATAAAGTGTATTTTAAACTTTTAAAATACTAGGTTTATCTTTTTAAATTTTGAGAATTTTAAATGATTTAATATCAATCTTTTAATTAGGTAAATTAAATCATATAAGGATTAACTAATTACATTAATCAAATAATTTAATCCTAATCCTAACCTACTAATTTTCGAAAATAATGGTATATGAGTTATCAAATTAATCATAATTACCAAAAATAGAAAACCCTAAAAACCCTACACAAATTTCGAAAATAGGGGAGGAGGCTAGGGTTTCAAAAACCCTAGCCCAAGTCGAAATTTATGGCCTTTAGGGTTTAATCTCAATAAACTCTAATTGATCAAGTTCTACAATTATAGCAATTCAATAGAAAACAAAACTAACGCTCTGATACCACTGATCGGAAATAGGCAAACAAATAAACTTAAACCCTTAAGTTCACATGCAACCTAAAGGATATGTTTTCTCTATTGAACATATAACTAAGAACATCTAAACGAAACCCTAGCAAACAATCAAATTCATAAAAGGGTTTTGGTTTACATACATCATTGTTATTATAGCAAATAACAATGATTCCTCTACTTGTAGATCTCTTTGGAAGCAAGCACCACAAGTGTCGTGCCTCTAATGGTTCACATCCAAAAGGCCAACCAAAGGTTAATTATCTACAGGAATTGGCGCTGAGAATGACGTGTCAGGGGAGGGGTATTTATAGCCTCAATGGTGATAAAGGATAAACCTTAGAGATAAGCCTTATTTGAATTTAAATCGGATAAACCTTTTATCTTTAAATTCAAACAACCTTTTTAGCTGTCCGTGTCGCGCGTGTCGCGGCTCTCCTTTGCATGCAGCGCGCGTGCTACTACGATCAAAACGTTCTATTGTTCAACTATTGAACAATTATAATTCAGCCACTGTACTTTTAATTAATCTCAAATTAATTACAAACTAATTTCTAATTAATTTATCATCACATAATAAATTAAAAAAAATATTTATTTTTCTCTCTCTATTAACCTTAATATCAACCTTAATATCATTTGGACTACTGATGACAACTCAAAAAGACTGTGCTACTATCAATTCAACTATATATTAATTATAGTTATGAGTTTAGACACATAATCCAACAAAATTCATAATGCATACTTATTTTTTGGAAGCCCACAAAACGGCGTTGCGCTAGATCCACAGGGTGTTGTCCCTTAACCCTTGTAAGTTTGCTTCAAAATACTTTGTTTTTTTCTTTGAAATATTTTATGAGAAGATGATATATTTCCTTTGGGTTTGCTTATTAGTTATATGATGCTTCTTTTTTGGAATTGCATAATGGGATCTACAAAAAATACAAAATTTTCGGATATCAGAATTCGTATCATTTCGGATACGGATATCGAGATGTACTATCCGAACTTTTCGGATATTCGGTTTTGAACCCCCCCCCTCCCAAATTCTTCGTGACTGAGATCAAATTAAACTAGCTCATACAGGTGTGCACTTGTCACTTCGTGCAGACTTGTTCTTGAGCATAGCTAATTAAGATCTCTTCCGGTATTCGTGTAAATCTGAACTACCTAAATTGCTCACCAAGACATTTTCTGTGAGTAGCATACCTGTAACTAGCTAGAAATGAACTTTTCCTTTGATTTATAGAGTTAAAACGACACAAATTGTCCCAATGAATGTGCGTTGGAACCTTGACCTTATGCTCACATAAATTTAGTGGTTCATGCATGTGTGCATAGCTAAAAGTGAAATCATATATAAAGTCAAAGAGAAAGGAAAACATTTTTTTTATCTTAAATATAGCACCTACTACTGCAACGATTGTCGATTGATCCTCTCTCATATCAACAGTGGATACAAAAACAAATATATAGAATACATGACGATCTGATTATCATTGTTTCGATTACATATGGGGTTTACAGGGTTGGCGTTCGTTCAATGTTTCCAGATATCACGGTTAGCAAGTTGTTTCCAAAAGGATCGCTCAAGTGAGATGCTAGGTTTTCGACAGGGCCCTGTCCAGTCACATATGCTTGGATAAAGAACGCAAACATAGAGAACATTGCTAGTCTACCATTCTTGATCTCCTTCACCTTCAACAGTGCGAATTGATCTGGATCCTTGGCCAGTCCCAATGGATCAAACGGACCACCAGGGTGTAGCTTGTCTTCCAAATCCTGTGCATTAAACCTCCCAAAATCATTAAAGGAACACATTATGAAACAGCTAATTCTATCATTCATGTGCATACCAAGCCGTTGATGATTCTGTAGTATTCTGCACCACCAACAAGAACGACCTCAGCAACAACAGCCAAGACGAGGTTAATCGGAATGTTCTTCCCGAAGTAATTCAAAGTGTTGCCGTCAAGTAGTAAAGCCCCAGTCTGCATGTACCCAAACAAATTCATTAGATTCGAAAGCTTTGATCATTAATTAGTTCCACCATGATTCATATGATTCGTACCTTGAACCAGACGGCTTCAGGGCCACAGTCAGCACCGTACTTGTTGAAGGCCTCAGGAATGATGCAACCGGCGGCACCCAACATAGCCCATCGTGCATGAATAAGCTCATACGCTTGGTACCTGCAAGGCAGTCAAATGTTGTAATTACTCAAAGATACACACGTGAAATACTGTTTCTGGACTTGAAAATTAATTGTTTATTCCGTTGTCATTCAGTTAACAAGCCATTCCTGATCGACTCGTTGTTTGTGCAGAAAATTACAGAATCAATTTTTTCTAAGCTGACTCGCTCAACTGTGGGGGGTTTTGTGAGTTGAAAGTGAACTTACTTGGCAAAGTCTTCTGGTTTCTTTCCAAGTCCAAAAGGATCATAACCGTAACTGCATAGAAATTAATGAAAAGAAAGTCAATTTCTTGAATGTTGTGTTTATATAAGTGGCATGTGTCTATATATAGCTTTGACTTACTCTCCGGCGACTTCTCCTGTGAGGTACTCCGGGATCTCCGATCGATCTAAAAGACCTTCCGGCAAGAAGATTCTTCTCTCAGGACCTGTAAGATCCATTGCAGATTATTGTTAAGTTCAAGTTAACCCAAGAAATTGAAGATCAATGAGGACGGTTGCCTGTGATTAATGTACTTACCGTACCACTTGGCGAGCTCGTCGGAAGCCGGGGTGACGGCGACTGGCTTAGCCTTGGGTGCAGGTTTCTTCTTTTGGAAAAGGGCGACTGTCTTAAAGGTGGCAGGAGTGGAAGCTGATGGAGCTGTCCTGGACGTACCAGAAAAGTTGAGTGGGTTCCCACGCATTTCCGACACACCGAGGGAGGACGCTGCTGCCATTGAAGCCATTCTCGCCGGAAAACTTTTAGCTGTTTGTGTTTGTCTGCGATGAGGATTGAGAAGGGAGAGGTCGTGCTAAATGGAAGTTCTGGTGGATGTCGTCTTGCCACGTAGGATCTCTCTGATTGGCTTAAACAGGGAGATGAAATCTGATGCTGCTATCACATAGGATTATCACGATGACCTGGCGGATTACGATTTTTGAATATACTGCATGGTGGGGCCTGACTCAGGGAAGCTGAAGTTGTGGTCGAGAAAATCCCGGATAACTTGTTAAATATTTTGATTTTAGATTATACATTCTTTTTTCAATATTTTGAAATATTGAATTCTAATAAAACTATATATCAAATAAAATTATATATTTGTAACACAGATGTCAATACATTTTCTAGTAATGTTCCAGGTTATTTGCGACATCATCATAAACGTGTTCAATAAAGGAAAGGGCACATTAATTAATCATAATTTGGTAACTGGCTTGCTACTGATCGAGGATAGCCCGTTGGGCTTCTAATGAGTGCTTTAACTCAAAGCAAACCACGCACCACCTCACCAAAAGTATTCGACCCTCAAAATTATGGCTCATGCTAATCATCTTTGAGGTAACTTTCATCTTCATACAAATCGAGGGAATCGCCTACTTTGCTTTTTAAATACCTTGTTTCTAATTAATCATCTTGGTACTTTGGCATTCCTAATGTGTTGCCAAACGGCAAACACAATTTAGCTTGGTTAACTACTAATATCCATAATGTGACCAAGGTCTATTAGCTCCTATCAAAAGTTCTACCACTGAAAGCATGCATATGCATGGTTTTTATTCCATGGAAGAGGAAATCTGAAAGGTTGGCCGCAACGTATTGGAGAAGGTTGATCTTCGTTGCAAGGTCATGGAGAAACAGTTTGAAGAAAAGGACTTGTTGATAAATCCGCATACTGACACCAAGCTAACAGTAGTGGTCACTAACCTCAATACTGCCCATTCCGAGGTCCAAGCGAAGTTTGCAACATTGACCCAGTCTGTTGAATGAAGCCATTTAGAAACAAACTTCTGAGGCTCATGCTTCTCAGCTCAAGACCTTGCACTCCGATCTTGATGATGCAAAGAAAACTATTTAGGGCCCTCGAACCGAAGGTCCATGCATACCATATTCAGCAACCAGTCGATGACATTGCAAAAGCCCATACGGAGAAGATAATTGCCAGTGCAACTGCAATATTGAGGAAAGACAGCTCCTATTCTCACTCTGGTTACCAGGTGTATGAAGCCCATCCAGCCTTCGTCACAAGGGGAGAACATGTCCGACCTACCAGAACACTAACAACAACATTGGCACCAGTAACTGTCTCCACCTCTGCACCAACCTTTGTACCCATCACTACTTCATCATTTCGATTCACGTCTGGTCCAACATCTGGCTTTACCGCAATTACAACAACCTCAACCTCACCTCAAATAAAGATTGCAGTTCTGACTTCGTTACATACAACAACTCCGTAAACAACACCTTTGGGATCTGACTCAACTTCAAGCCTAATAAAGCGATTTTCGGGTGGAATCAAATTCGGATCTGCATCTTCAACTGCTTCTACAGTTGTAACCACTTCTCATGTTCCTCCAACATCCAGCTCTGCTGTTGATAAAGGGAAGAAAGTAATCCAAGGTTTGTCTAAATCTGAAAGAAAATAGCAGCAGGGTGGGGAATATGAAAAGCTCAGGCAAATCAATTAAGTTACAAGAAGTAGAATTGGCAAGAAGGGGAAATGGGTCCTATTACCAAGACCTGGACATTTGAGACGATTATATCTTTGGCTTTCAGCTCTCTTGAAATTTTTAAACGTGCCGAATTGGTGTCATTTTCTGTGGAGAACTCTACCAACTCACAATTGGACATACCCTACAATTCAAAGCTCTTCGCATTCAATCAGTATGACATCTGGTTCAAGCCATTTGAAAAGAAGAAGTTTCAGGAACAGATGGCTAGGTTCCATTTAAACTTTGGTAGAGATCAAACCGAAGTATAGTCTCAGTTGAAAAGCAATAAGGTGGAAAAGATTGTGAAGAGTGACCTATTTGAAGAAAAGTATCAGTACTATACTTACTTTGTTTGGAGGGGTGAGGAAAATGTTGAAAGTTTGTTTACTGTTGCTGACTTCCCTTTGATGAATCCAAACGATTTTGTGGTCATGGTTCTTCGATGGTACAAAATGAACCAAACAAGAATGTCTAAACAAGAAACCTTCACAGCCGGTCAAAACATGATTGAAATGTTTATTGGTGGATATTTGAAGACTTTTGCCAACTATGACTATGGGATTGCGAAGCTGTATAAGGACACAGTCAGTCCAGCTGACAAGAAGCTGGAAGGGATCAACAACTATACAGATGGGAAGAATATACAGAAACCTTGGGAAGATTATAGAGAGTCAAAGAACGGTCCGACGAAGAAATTAGTTTTTGATATGGATCATAAGGAGAAGTTTCCTTTGACATTTTTGGAGACTCTTCTGGTTAGGATTGGTATAAATAAGGAAATCTCTGAGCTTGTGAAAAAGGAGTTACACGATCATATCACTTGTTGGTTGCATGTTCGGAATGAACTCACCAAAGCCTTTTCAATGTTATAACTTCGGATACCTTTCATCTCCGCCACAAAGGGGGATATTGTTAGGATTTTGATTATGCCAAAGCTTCTTATATCCAAAGTCCAAATTTCCTGTCCAAAGTCTTGATTGATCCAAACACGGCTGTTTTGAAGATAATAGTTATTTGTAACCACTTACCATGTATATCTAGGGTTTGTAATGTTTATCTTTGTAAAGCGGGCTTAGGTTTTGGGTCCATTTAGTGAGTTGTATACAAAGAAGCAACAACCCTAGAATTAGACATAGGTTAGCAAGAGTCGGTGATAAAATCATTGTAATCGATCCACGTATTAAGGTGCTCATCTTATGATTAGGAGCCCTATCTTTATTACAGTGATAATAGCATTATTCGGCACCATTCTTATTCAAATGTCATATTCTCTGTCTGCGTTTGTTTGCTTTGTTTAGTTTTGATTTTATCTTAAAAAAATTGGAAATGGTTTCTGGAAAATCTTATAGTAGATCTGGATAGGAAGAATCATGTGGTCTAGTTCTAATTTCTAATCAATATAAGGTATGTAACAATTTTTATTTATGCAGTAACAAATACACTTACTTAATGTAACAGATTCTTTTATCTATGTAGGGTCTAGTAGAGGCAATCAAGGAATTGTTACGTTGTGCAGAACATAGGTAATGTGTTAGGAATATATTTTCCAATTTTAGGAAGAAATTCTTTGGAGTTCACTTTTAAAACATTTTCAAAAAGGAAAGGAAGTCTTCCAATGAACAACACTTCAATGAAAATATGAAGTAAATTGAAATTATAAGCCTAACAGCCTATTTTCACCTCATGGAGAGGGATCTCAAGACATGGTCCAGATCATTTTCACCTAATGGAAAAGGATCCCAAGACATGGTCCAGAGTACTTTTCCAAGTGAGAGGTGTTGTGAATCAGTTGAAAATGCCTACTCAGAAAGTTTCAACAGTGTGATTATGCCAGGAAGAAACTCTTGGATTTTTATAGACTGACATAATTCAATCAGGCAGCGGAAGATAAAACATATTAAATCCCAAAAAAGAGCAGATTATTTAGCAGGATCATATCATGTTGATAATCAAGATCATAAGTTCATAACAGTTGCATCAACAATAAAATGAATATGATTCATACCTTTTGTTTGGATGTTAAGGATCCAAACCAGAATCCCTCTAATGATTCACACCCAAGATCACCAGAAGAACAAGCAGTCAGAAACTTCCAAGCTTGTGGAAATCAATCCAGAGAACCCTTGAAGGGTTACTGAAATCGACAAAAATGAGAGGGAGGAGGGTTTTTGGGAGGTGGTGGTTCACTTGGAGATTGGGATGCCTTAGGGTTGTACCCTAAGGCCTTTATTTATAGTGCCTCTTAGGGTTTCAAGCTTAGGAGCCTTTTGGCGGCCGCACCCCTGGACTTGTTCTGTTAATTAATCTATTAATTAACTACAATCCAATCCCTTAATTAATTTCTATAAATTAATTTTTCTTGATCCAGTTTCTGATTAATTTATTTCTCAATAAATTAATAAACTGATCATTCCTCTATTATTTCTGCTACTAATTGTTTTACTGGGCCTTGAGGGCATCCCAAATAGGACCCTGCTATTATTAGAAATGTCACAATAGTTGATGATCTTGGACATATTTCCAATAGTCTCCCACTTGGACATGTCGTCAACTTTGTGTGGTCTGATACTTTCATATAATAAGCAGAGAGTGTAACATCCAATGCAACTACCAAACTCTGATCAAAATTACGATCACGATACGAACCCTAGATAATAGATCAATTATTCCTTTGTTCTACAAGATATCTCTTATGAACTTGGGACATGGATAAAGGTGAATTCCTAAAAGTTCAAAATCTGTTTATGATGACCATATCAGACTACTTAATCAAACACATCAATCTAGTCAGAGCCCGGCCGAACGTTTTGGTGTCTCTCATGGCTTTCTCGGAATCCTTAGTCAAGAATACTGCATCCTTTAGAGGTTATTCAAGGCGTTTCATGATGTTCATGACAACCATCAAGATACCGATGAAATTCCTTAACCATAAAGTCTATAGTATCATAGCTGATACTTAAACTCTTCTGCAGAGTTGGTTCACATTCTTAGATTCGGAATCTTTCCAAATTTTTGTAATTTCCGGTCACCCTAAACATAACTCCTTGTTTTCTCATGTATGCTCTAGTAATGTTTTCAACCACGGTCCAGTGACTTCTGCCAGGTCTTGTTCTGAAACTTACTGCGCTCTAAGCATGCAAGTTGTTAGGATAAGTTCATGATACTTATGATCGATCCAATAGCAAAAGCACATGGGATCCGACTCATATTGTTCTGAACTTCTTCAGTGTCAAAAGATTGATTTACTATTAATCTTGTGTCATGATTTAGAAAACTCTTTTCTCGAAGTCATACATCTTGAATTTCTTCAAGATCATACTCAAAATTGGCTAAGTCCCTTCAGACGTTTTTATCTATCACTATAGATGCTTGTACCACATGTGCATATTGTATCTCCTTTAGTCCTTTTATAGTGAAACATTTTCTTAAAGCCAAGTCATTATACTTTCTAACAATTAGAAACTGTTTCCTATAAGCAGCATGTTACTGACATACATTGACAGGAAGACTACCACAATGCTCCCACTAGTTTTGACATAATTATAGGCCCTTTTTCACGCTATCACTAAATCCAAACACTTGGCATATTTCATGACTGCAAAGATCAGGTGCTAGTTTGACTCTCTAGATGAATCTCTCAAGCTATGTACATTCAGTTAGGATATTTTGGCATGTTCAAAACCTCTTGCTTGTGCCATACACACAACCCTTACGTTTTCCATTTAAGGAAAGTGGTTGGTCATCCAATTTTTCTATGACTCACGAAGTGTATTCACGGAAAACGATATCTTCATAGACTCATTCTCAGCTGCCAATGAGAGCGCTTTTCCCATAATCAATTTCTTGAGTCTGAGTATTGCCCTACTCAACTAGTTTTGCATTTGAATGTGAGAACATTCCTATTATGTTGTTTTCTTTTGAAGATTCAATTACTCCTACCGGTTTTTAGGCCAGGTGTAAGATCAGTCAAACTAATACATAGACTGAGTCTCGCCCTTTTATATCATCTATTTGGCAGTAACGGAGCTCACCAATGCTTCCATGTAGTTGGATAACTCATCCATACTGATATAGTGTTTTACCACAAATCAGTGTATCACCTTTTAGTAATATGAGATCATAATACATCATGAAGGTGACCAATACTACTGGACTTGCAAAGAGGAAGAAAGTATGTCAGGTTCTTCTCTTAACAGGAATCTGATCCCTAGTCAAGTTCTAGTGTTGATTAAAGGTTTCTTCATTGGTTAATCCTTGAATCTTTTTAGAATTACTCTTACTCCCACTGGTTTCTTAGGATAAGAGCTCTTTCCATAGAAGGACTCTTCATTCGAGATACAAATATTTTGTTCTCGAGTGACTTGTAAAACAAGTATCCAAGGCACTTGTAGGATGAGCAATGAAACGACACTATCCTGATTTGGTTTAAGCTAGTTATTAGGTTCGGATGAATACTACATGACCCCAAACCATTACATGTGCTAGTGATGGATGACCCCACTTCACATTTCAGATGGTGTCTGTGTAACCTACTTAATCTAAAATGTGGTATTAAGTTATTTGTGGTTTTATGGTCTAACTGGTTGGAATATCTAATTTTTCAAAACTTAATTGGAAGTGTGTATTGATACATCGCGGATCGAACCATTTAAAGCAATGTTCGACTTCTTCTTTAAGACATAGTATAACATTATAGTGCTCTTTGGAAGGAGATGACTGTGAAACGGTTTCTCAGTTCCTAAGATGTTCGTGTAACTCGGTATTTTTAACTAAGTTGATTTTCTACTTTATACTTGAATCTTTTGAACAATTCTAGTTTTTCTAACTACTGTTTATTCTAATAAAAAAAGTTATATTTGCTAAATCGATTGGCAAATATCATGAAGTATGACTAATCATGTTTATTGGCAGATCTGGGCAGTTCACAAGGACTAGTGTAGATATTCCCATATAATCTTGATTTCTTTCACATCTCTATGTGAATTATGGCTTTGTTAATTTAGTCACGATTTGCATTCATCATGTGACTCTATGTCAAATGATTCCAAAATCCTGTCAATTGGATTTTTGGGTGATGCAATTCTTGTTCTAATTCAATCAAGAGTTGCTTTCATCATATGATTATAAGTCAAATGATTCCAAAGTCCTGTCCACTTGAATCTTTGGTTGATGCAATTCTTGTTTAAATCTAATTCTAACAATCATACAAACACAATATATATATATATATATATATATATATATATATATATATATATATATATATATATATATATATATATATATATATATATATATATATATATATATATATATATCCAATACACTTTTGGATGTATCAACATTCAAATTATTACTATTTATGCAATCAACACATTCACACAACATTGTAAGAATAAAACAACCAAGAAAAATATCACAATAAAAACGAAACAAATATCCCAAAAACAATGTACAATAATGTTATATGCAACTACTAGCTAATAATAGAATCAAATATCTAACTAAACATCAAAAACTGCATGAGCCTGTAATCTAATCCTGTAACAGCAGCAATGCTCTCACGATTTGAATAAGCTCATATGCATCAGTGTCCCACATCCTACTAAGTCCCTGCATACATCGCAAATGTGAGAAACACATCATGTATTAAGGAATTAAGGATCAGAAGTTTTTGTTTTTGATTTTTTAGATATACATGAGTTACTAAACCGCTTGGCTTTGGAGCATCTTCCAATCTTTCTGTGACTGTATCCCACCCTATTAATTCCCAGCTTGAGACACCTCAGAACTCACCCAACAGTTGCCCTGAACCGTTTCTTGGTATGTCTCATGACCAGACTCAATCCTGAAGTAGCTGGATCAGTGGAACTATGTATCTCTATGAACGACTTATACATAGTCAACATCGAATGCATCTCCATGATAGACTTATCCCGGTTCCCTCTTCTATACATCTGGATAAATAGATCATAATGGCTGGTCAGTGAGTCAAGAATGATGTTAGCGCTCAACTCCCGATAAATAGGGTGACCAAGTCTGCACAGCTCACAAATATATCCCTCAATCTTGAGAACCTGCGGACCGACACTACTAACTTCTTCTAGTTTGCATCCTTTAAGTTCTTTGAAGATCATACTTCGTTCTTGCTTAACCGGTTATTGGAACTTTTCCTCAACCAGACATGCTAAGTCGTAAGGACCCAAAAACTCAAAATCCCTGCGGATCTCGGAGTCAATGGTCAATAGCATAAGGCAACGAACTTCTTCGGACTCATCAATGTAAGATCAAAATTAAGAAAAAAGCAAATAACTTGAACAATAATGTATGAGTATCAATATGTTCGAATGATTTATTCACTATAAATAATGATAGGACTCCTAATCAAAGAGATGAGCACCTTGGTTAAGCACGATTACAATGAATTATCCTGACTATTCTATCGACCGTAAATACTATCTAGGGTTACAAGACAATTTATACTAACATATAATGGACCTAAAAGTCAAGCCCATCATTAACAAATAAGAACGGAAACCCTAGATAATCTTGCTAGTTTCTAAAGATAAGTACAAAATTACTGCTAGCAATCTTCGGATCGCAACCAACATCTTCGGATCAGTCTTTGACTTCGGACAGGAACTCTGGAACTGCGGGTGGATAAATCTCAACACAATCAGCATCCTAACAATCTCCCCCTTTGTGGTGAAGATGCCAGGTATCTGAAGCTATAACATCGTGAAGGCCTTTGTCAGTTCCTTCCTAATCGCAATCCACCATAAAAGATGTTCACATATCTCTTTCTTCGCATCCTCTAAATTTTCATTATTCACACTCACATGCGTCACCATTCCTTCGATAAAAGTTGTTGGAAACTTTTCCTTCTCATCCATATCAAAGAACAACTTCTTCATAGCACCCTTTCTGGTAAGCTTTCCTCTGTAGAAAACTCCCCAGGGCTTCTGTAAAATCTTCCCATCACTGTATCTTTCTATCCTTGTGAGTTCCTTGTCCGCAGCAGGAATCGTTTCTTTGAAGAGTTTGGCAATTTCATAGTCATATGTGGTGAAGTTTCGGATATAAGCTCCCATAAATCTTCCAATCATCCTTTGTCCGTTGGTCAGAGCCACTTGCTTTGATATCTTGCTCTGGTTCATATTGAAGTATCTCTCTACCAGGACCACAAAATCATTAGGGTTCATCAGAGGAAAATCAGCAACAGCAAAGGAACTTTTGAAAGGTTTTAAGCAAACAATGAACTAGAAATCCTAAGTTCACATGCAACCTAATTGAGGATCTATGTTTTTCTATCTTATGAACATATAACAAAAACCTAAGGCCAACAATAATTTCTAAAGATTAAAATCAAGAAAACTAAGCTTTGATTCTTGATCCAGAAGCTAGCAGCAAAAGTTTCCTGCCTCAAATTGAGTCACACCCAAGTAAGTGTTAGGAACCGGACCGGGTACACGCAGCGGAAACACACTATCACACACACATAAACTCACGAAAATAAAGCAATAAGAACACAATGATTTTACGTGGTTCGGATTCGGTGTAAATCCTACGTCCACGGGCTGCAACTAGATTTTTCTTATTAACTCAATAAGATTACAATTTTATAATTGTTGGTGCATTTTGCTTCTCAACCAAAGCCTTGTATTTATAGGCTTTGAGAGAAGAAGAAAATTGATGTGAAACAAGAAAATAAACAGGCGCCCATCTTCTCCTATTGTTGACTTTTAAATGTTCTCATTTAGCACCATTTACTTCCTCCTATTTTCTCCACCAACCAACAATCTCCCACTTGGAGAAAATAACCCAACAATTCTCCAGTAATCTTAAAAAAACACCAAGTCTTCCAAGCCTCCAGTTCCTAAGAACAAGCTAAACTTATTCAATTTCCTAGTTACAGCCACCCCTCATTATCAAGTACTAGAAGGGCCAGTTGAAGCTCCCACAAGCTCCAACTCAGTCGTGGGCTCATGGATAATCCCACCACCGACTCATCCTCTGTCTCAACCGGTTTGGACATTCCACCAGCTCCAGAGATACACCGAGGACCACTAACACTCTCCAAACTTTGCAAACTTCCAACAGGAGAGAATTTTCCAGTCTTAGTCTTCAAAACCCAACGGCTCTTTGTAACTGTACCCGAAACACACCTCGTGCTCCCACTGTCACAAAATCCCCTGAATGGTTTAGACTTTCCGACTCGTTCAGCTAACATCCCCTTGGCTCCAGAATTCATGTTTGCAAAATGAACTCTCTTAGCACTAGATTTAGCGAACCAGATTTTGTCATGCTTAACAGGGACGGTCATACTTCCCTCAGCAGGTACCTCAACCATATATAATGACCCACGCTTCATACCTTGAGCAATCACCGAATTACCATTGACCACCCTCCATTTACCACCACCAAACCTTACTTCCAGTCCTTGTTTATCCAGCTGACCAACAGAAATCAATTTCTTCTTCAGCTCCGGAATCACCCTGACATTCTTCAGGTTCCATGTAGTTCCCAATGAAGTAACCAGATCAATATCTCATATGCCCGTTACTTGAAGCATCTCGTCATTTGCTAACCGTACCTTCCCAAAATCTCCTTCTTTTAGATTCACCATCGTTTCTCCGTTGTCCATGGCGTGAAACGAAGCCCCTGAATCCATGACCCAAGAGTCTACAGAACTTTCCATACTTAGTATCAGTGCATCATCCTCAGACACACTCTCGGCACCAGCAATGTTCAATTCTTTCTTTGGACATTGACTCTTAACATGTCCCACCTCCTGGCAGTTCCAGCACTTCACATTCTTCCAAGTTCTAGATGAACTTCTTCCCCGACTCCCACTGCTCCCACTATTCCTGCTATTCCCTCTACCTCTTCCGATATTTAATAACTCAGAAGAAGAAGATCCACCTTGATTCTTACGTCTGACATCCTCGCCAAGAACCAAATCTCTAACCCCTTCAAAAGTCATACCACTGGTCCCCACTGAACTTGTAACAGCGGTTACTGTTCCAGACCAGCTATCAGGTAGTGAAGCTAGTAGCAGTGAAGCTTGAGTCTCGTTATCAAATTTAATTCCCACAGATGACAATCTGGACAGAATTGAATTTAGATTGTTAATGTGAACCGTAATTGAGCTGCCTTCATTCATCCTTGTCGTGAACAACTCCCTCATCAAGAACACCTTGTTAGCCGCCGACGGTTTCTCATACATGTTCGTCAGAGCATCCATCATACCACGCGCCGTGGTTTCCTTCATGATGTTGAAAGCGACGCTCCTTTCCAACGACAATGTAATAACCGCCTTAGCTTTCTTGTCCTTTGAGTTCCACACATCTTCAGCAGCTTTTTCCATTTTCTCCGGTTTGTCTCCAAGTACCACATCCAAATCTTTCAGACATAGCAATGCTTCTAATTGCATTTTCCACCAGCTAAAGTCAGAACCGTTGAACTTCTCGATTACAACCTTGTCTTCAGCCATTACGACAAACAAGAGACAAATATTTTATAGTACTTTTGTGTGATAGAACAATACCCTTCAAAGAACCGAGATACCTTTAATACGATTAATAGAAATTAGTTTCTGATGTTGAAGATCAGCCAAAACTGCAACCACAGAGCATACTCTAATTTTTAAAACTGAGACCTCCTCTGAAACCTGGCTCTGATACCAGTTGTTAGGAACCGGACCGGGTACACGCAGCGGAAACACACTATCACACACACATAAACTCACGAAAATAAAGCAATAAGAACACAAGGATTTTACGTGGTTCGGATTCGGTTTAAATCCTACGTCCACGGGCTGCAACTAGATTTTTCTTATTAACTCAATAAGATTACAATTTTATAATTGTTCGTGCATTTTTCTTCTCAACCAAAGCCTTGTATTTATAGGTTTTGAGAGAAGAAGAAAATTGATGTGAAACAAGAAAATAAACAGGCGCCCATCTTCTCCTATTGTTGACTTTTAAATGTTCTCATTTAGCACCATTTACTTCCTCCTATTTTCTCCACCAACCAACAGTAAGAGGAGAAAAGTCAGCAGAGTTCCAGAGAGATGATGAAAGTGGCTCAGGAATAAGGGTGGCCAGGAGGTTCCTTTTATAGCCTCCAAGGGTTACAGTCAAAACCTTAGAGGAGCCTTGTAACGCCCCAATTTCAAAAAATTTAAAAATCATTTATTACCAAGGTTACAAATAAACATTTATTCCAAAACATAAAACTATTCAACATAATACTTAAATTTAACAGTGGAAACATTTGAAAATACTAAATATAGTTCATTGACATCAATCCTTGAAATGCGATGCGGTGCCGTCAAACCTTGCCCTTCCCTTTGTCCTTTGAAATACCTGAAATGTTATAAAACAACGGGTAAGCTTAAAGCTTAGTGAGTCCACAAGTTACCATACATGCCCACACCTTAAACAACCTGTCCTCAAGAACGACCCAACCCTACCCTCCATACAACAGCTATGGGCATCCATCATACAACAGCTATGGACACGGGAAGGTTCTACCCATCATACAACAGCTATGGGTTCCCGGTTATGGCCCAGCCCATCATACAATAGCTATGGGACAAGGCAATAGTCCAACTCGCCATACAACAGCTACGAGAGGACACGCATCAGTACTAAGCCCAACAACAAATAACCACAGATATAGAGCAAATCATATAACTGTAAATAACACACAAGATGCCTAACATGCAACAACATATAGTAAGGTGAGGATACTCACCTGATTCGAAACCGTGCAGATATTCTCTAATATTCCCACTTAGCTCGACCACACACCTAAATCCCACACATACACAACATATCAATTACTGACCAGGCTTTTACAGACCTGCCTAGAGGTTAGACCCAATATTTGCCATCAAACCGTAGTCAAAACTAAGTTCCTGGTCAAACAGTCGCTCGCCGCGGCGTGGCTCCTCAGCCTGCGCGCCGCGGCTATCATCGAATAATCACGGGGTTTCAGCCGAGTCCGCGCCGCTGACATAGCCAGTCCGCGTCGCGGCTCGTAACATTCCAAACTGTTTTTAGCGTTTAACAATGCATCAATCGGCTAGGGTTTCACTCCAAACCCTTCTTGAGATCAGAAACTACCCTAACATCACTTCCTTAGGGACATGCAAGTCTATTCATGTCTTTAGTCTAACCCTAAGGGTTACAAGTCATCTAAGACTACTACTTAAGGGATAACACCATAAAACGGGATAAACTGAAATATCAGAAGGTAGATCCTCTTACCTTGCTTCTGGAAAACAGAGAAATGCTCCCGATCGACTACAGCCTTTCCCCACGCTGTATTTCTTCCTTCAAACCTCTCAAAGCCTTGGAACCAAAGAGTCTCTGCTGAAACCTGACGCCTCTGATCCAGAAAGCTCCCAAAAACACGAATCCCAGGGCTGGGTCCCTTTATATAGGCGTTTAAATCCGAATTAGGGTTTTTCACCTTAGCGGCGCACCGCGCCGCGGATCTTTTAAAGCCACGCCGCGTGTATAAAATCATTCGATAATCCAGATCTCGCCCGAGCCGCGCCGCGGATCTGTTCTGGCCGTGACTCGGCGGAACGGGTCTTACAACTCTCCCCCACTTAACTGGATTTCGTCCCCGAAATCCGCGCCGGTAAATAATTCTGGATAATGCCTCCGCATTTCCTCCTCCGGTTCCCAAGTCCATTCGGACCCTTTTCGATGCTGCCATTGAACCTTAACTAATCATATTGTTTTATTCCGTAAAGTCTTCATCTTCCTTTCAATGATGGCAATTGGTCGCTCCACATAATTTAGGCGTTCATCTAATTGAATATCCTCCAAAGGTACTATTGTGGATTCCTCAGTAACGCACTTTCTGAGCTGCGAAACATGGAACGTGTCGTGAATCTGACTAAGCTGCTCGGGCAGCTCCAACCGGTAAGCTACCTTACCTACACGGGCGACAATTCGATATGGTCCAATGTACCTAGGGCCAAGCTTTCCTCGCTTCCTAAAACGAATAACTCCCTTCCAAGGTGACACCTTAAGAAGAACATAATCCCCAACTTGAAACTCGAGATCGGACCGTCGCCTATCCGCATAACTTTTCTGTCGACTTTGAGCGGTTAACAATCTCTCCCGAACCTTCTGAATTAACTCAGTTGTCTTGAGCACCACCTCAGTACTACCCAAAACCTGCTGGCCAACCTCGCCCCAGCAAATAGGTGTCCGACATTTTCTTCCATACAACATTTCAAAGGGAGCCCTGACAATGCTCGCGTGATAACTGTTATTGTAAGAAAACTCAGCTAAAGGGAGATGGGAATCCTAACTCCCGCCAAAATCGATAACACATGCCCTAAGCATATCCTCCAGCGTTTGAATCGTCCTTTCACTCTGCCCATCCGTCTGAGGATGATATGCTGTGCTGAAATGAAGGCTAGTGCCTAATTCCTCATGAAACTTCTTCCAAAACCTAGACGTAAATCGGACATCCCGATCGGATATCGCCGAGACCGGTATACCATGCCGAGAGATAATCTCGTCTACGTAGACCTTAGCCAATTCCTTTGCAGAGTAAGTTTCTTGGATGGGGAGAAAATGAGCACTTTTAGTCAACCTATCCACGATAACCCAAATAGTGTCCATATGTCGAGGGGTTCTTGGCAACTTCGTGATGAAATCCATTGTGATATGCTCCCATTTCCATTTTGGGATCTCAAGAGGCTGCAATCTACCATGAGGCCGTTGGTGCTCGGCCTTGACCTTACGACAGGTCATGCATCTTTCGACAAACCAAGCTACTTCCCTCTTCATGCCTGGCCACCAATAATATTCGCGTAGATCCCTATACATTTTAGTTGCTCCAGGGTGGATAGAGAACCTGGATTTATGTGCCTCCTCCAATAGGGTTTGACGAACCCTGCCCAGTTTCGGTACCCAAATTCTCTCATGGCAAGTTAACAAATCCCTACTATCTTTGACCATAGCTGCCAGCTGACCCACAATTCTCTCGCCTTTCTGATTCTCGCTCTTACTTGCTTCCACCTGGGCTTTCCTAATCAGCTCAAGCAGCGGTGTCACAATTGTCATCCTTAGACAAACGCCCCGAAGGGGTGCACCTGAAGCCTTACGACTTAACGCATCCGCTACCACATTGGCATTTCCAGGGTGGTAGTGTATCTCACAATCATAGTCTTTCAATACATCCAACCATCTTCTCTGTCTCATATTGAGGTTTGCCTGATCCATCAGGTACTTCAAACTCTTGTGGTCCGTGAAGATGGTGCACTTCACTCCATACAAATAGTGTCTCCAAATCTTGAGGGCGAAGACCACTGCTCCCAATTCCAAATCATGAGTAGGATAGTTAGCCTCATGGGGCTTCAACTGTCGCGAGGCGTAAGCAATCACCCTTCCTCGTTGCATTAAGACTGCCCCCAATCCCGAGATAGATGCATCGCAATAAACTACCAAGTCCTCCATGCCTTCAGGCAACGTCAAAACCGGAGCTTCACACAATTTCCGCCGCAAAGTCTCAAAAGCCTGCTGCTGCTCCTCACCCCAACGAAAAGCAGCGTTTTTCTTAGTTAGCCGAGTCAAAGGTACCGCAATCTTTGAGAAGTCTTGGATGAAACGGCGATAATAACCAGCCAGACCCAAGAAACTTCTAATTTCCGAGGGAGTCTTCGGAATCTCCCACCGCATCACGGCCTCCACCTTAGCCGGGTCTACCATGATTCCTTGCTCATTTACAATGTGACCCAAAAACTGAACCTCCCGTAGCCAAAAGTCACACTTGGATAATTTTGCATAAAGCTTCTCCTTCCTTAGGGTCTCTAATACTTCCTTTAAGTGTTGTTCATGTTGCTCCCTGCTCCGAGAGTAGACTAAGATGTCGTCAATGAAAACTATAACTGACCGATCCAACATCGGTCGACACACTCGATTCATTAAATCCATAAAAGCTGCAGGGGCATTGGTCAGTCCAAACGGCATTACTACAAACTCAAAGTGGTCGTACCTCGTCCGAAAAGTCGTTTTCGGGATGTTTTCCTCCCGAACCCGCATTTGATGATATCCTGACCGCAAATTAATTTTCGAGAACCACAAAGCGCCCTGCAGTTGATCAAACAAGTCGTCGATGAGAGGCAATGGATATCGATTCTTCACCGTAAGCTTATTCAGCTCACGATAATCTATGCACATCCTATTGGATCCATCCTTCTTCTTAACAAACAAAATAGGCGCTCCCCACGGCGAGCAACTGCGTCGAATAAATCCTTTATCTAATAGTTCCCGAAGTTGAATAGACAACTCCAGCATCTCCGGAGGCGCAAGACGATACGGTGCTTTAGCTATCGGAGCTGCACCGGGAGTTAAGTCGATCTTAAATTCCACCTGTCTCTCTGGCGGCATGCCAGGCAGATCCTCGGGAAAAATATCAGGAAAATCCCGAACCACTGGTATATCACCTGCTTTCTGCTGTGGCTTCCTTTCTCGTGTGTCAACAACATAAGCCACAAATCCCGAACCCCCATGCTGAAAATGTATGTGTGCTCTAGCAGCTGAACAGAAAACTGCACCTCGATTCTTTCTCTCGCCCTGCACAACCAGCTCTCCCCCACTTGGGGTTTGAATCCACACTCGCTTGTTCTTACAATCGATCCATGATTCATGCTGACCCATCCAATCCATACCGATGATGACTCGAGAGTCACTCAACGGTATAGGGATGAGATCGATCGGAAACTTTATTCCTTGAATCACTACTTCGCATCCCCGATAAACACTAGTCGCTTGCACGGTTTTATCATCCGCAATTTCTACTTCTAACGGCCGATGAAGAGTTCCTAAAGCAATACCGAAACTCTTTCCCAATGTGGCAGACACAAAAGAATGACTAGCACCCGAATCAAATAGTGCAAAGGTAGGCGTAGAGTTGACTAAGAATGTTCCTAATCAAAGCATAATACACATATTAATTACACACACCACAAACGCGAGGAATGTAAAGAAAGAGTACCCGTGACGACGTCGGGCGCATCCTGTGCCTCCTCGGCGGTCATGATGAATGCTCGACCCTTGGTCTTAGGGGCTTCCCCTTTCCCCTGCCTACCATCGGTAATCCGGAGTGTAGTGGGTGCTGGATTCTGAACCACTCCCTGAGTCAGACGGGGACACTGGGCCTTGAAGTGGCCTACCTGATTACAATTAAAACAAATCTTGACCTCTTGTCGACAATCTTTAGCATAGTGGCCTTCCTTCCCACACTTATGGCATATTAACACCCAGCAACGCCCCTCATGATTCCTTCCACATTTACCACACTTACCCTGGCTCCTTTGCCCTTGCTTTCCCTGATCTGCCCCTCGGAATTTCTTCGACACCTGCTGAGTCTGAGTAGGCGCCGGACGCTTCTGCTTTTGTTAGGTTTCCAGTTCCAACTCTCAGGCCCGAGCGGCCGCTATCATATCAGTAAGAGTTTGGTGCCTAGCAGCAGACACAAATTCCCGAATGTCTGTGCGAAGCATCGCCAAGTATCGATGCGCTCGGTTGCCGGAAACTCTGGACAGAAGAGTGCTCGCTCATTAAACTTTTTGGTGATCTCCGTCACCGTCTCAGTAGTCTGGGTCAGATTTAGGTATTCCTGCGCTAAGCGTTCCATTTCCACCTGTGGAACATACTCCAGTTTGAACTGTTCCTTAAACTGCGGCCATGTAATGGCATCCAACTGAGCAGGAGTGAGATCTTTCGTTCGTATCTCCCACCAATCTTTCGCACCCTCTCTTAAAAGATTCGCCGCAAACGTTACCTTGGAGTTCTCAGGACAGGAACATGTGCGGAAAGCACCCTCCACCGTGGAAATCCACCGCATGCTAACAATCGGATCCCTGCCTCCATCGAACATCGGAGGCGAACAAGCCGAAAAGTCCTTATAACTTGCATCCCTAGCACGTGATGCACCCTGAGTAGCCAGTCGTTCCTCGAGCATTGCCCATAGCTCAGCCTTAATCGTACCAAAGAACTGAGGTATTGCAGCCAACACTTCTCGCGAGACCTCCTCTGCTATCAGGTTATGGAGATTTTCATCAGTCGGTCCTCCCCCACTCGAGGCACCCGCATCTGGTCCACCGTTACTTCGAGTGACTGCCATTCTGAAATGCGCAACAGTTTCTAATATCAATACTCGGTCACTCTTATCTACCCAACTACTTGACTTTCTAGGACTTCGGTTGACTACTCTTGACTCAAGCGTGAATCCTGTGCTTTCGGTAATACTGGCCTGGTACTACCTTCCACACCTATTCGCCCTTGTTCCAAGTTCGTCAATCATCCTCCTAAAATGTCACACACATACTAAACCATTTTCTATGACTCCTACGGTCAGGCACCATGGTGCCTAATCTTTTGATCTAACTCTCCATCTCACACGTGCCTAAGAGAACTACTGCTAAAGTCGTTGAGTCGCCTCAAGGACGCATAGCCGTATATAATCGGGAATAAGATAGACGTTTGAATAACTGATCCTACCCTAGAGTCACAACCAAACAAGGAAAAGCCAGTAAGGCCAGACCAAAAATTCTCAGGCTATCTTATCCTAATTGCATATAACCTACCAGCATTCACTAAGCAATCCTAACGACAGTAGCATATAATTCCAAAGCAGCACATATGGCACATAACAGTCTACAGAGTATATTATCCAGGCAACTTTACATTCTAGCACAATAAATTTTATCACATAACACAAACTTGGCATGGGTAACTGCGAATCACAAAACTTACTTGAGCTCGGCTGACGGTTCGCATCGCATCTTCTTTTACTTTAATTTAACCTTCCAAAAACATTTTCTTAACAAAATCGCTCAGTCCTAAGTTTGAGTTTGGATTCCCAATACAGTTCATCCAAATCACTCAAACCAAGGCTCTGATACCAATTTGTAACGCCCCAATTTCAAAAATTTTAAAAATCATTTATTACCAAGGTTCCAAATAAACATTTATTCCAAAACATAAAACTATTCAACATAATACTTAAATTTAACAGCGGAAACATTTGAAAATACTAAATATAGTTCATTGACATCAATCCTTAGAATGCGATGCGCTGCCGTCAAACCTTGCCCTTCCCTTTGTCCTTTGAAATACCTGAAATGTTATAAAACAACGGGTAAGCTTAAAGCTTAGTGAGTCCACAAGTTACCATACATGCCCACACATTAAACAACCCGTCCTCGAGAACGACCCAACCCTACCCGCCATACAACAGCTATGGGCGTCCATCATACAACAGCTATGGACACGGGAAGGTTCTACCCATCATACAACAGCTATGGGTTCCCGGTTATGGCCCAACCATCATACAACAGCTATGGGACAAGGCAATAGTCCAACTCGCCATACAACAGCTACGAGAGGACACGCATCAGTACTGAGCCCATAAAAAAATAACCACAGATATAGAGCAAATCATATAACTGTAAATAACACACAAGATGCCTAACATGCAACAACATATAGTAAGGTGAGGATACTCACCTGATTCAAAACCGTGCAGATATTCTCTAATATTCCCACTTAGCTCGACCACACACCTAAATCCCACACATACACAACATATCAATTACTGACCAGGCTTTTACAGACCTGCCTAGAGGTTAGACCCAATAATTGCCATCAAACCGTAGTCAAAACTAAGTTCCTGGTCAAACAGTCGCTCGCCGCGGCATGGCTCCTCAGCCTGCGCGCCGCGGCTATCATCGAATAATCACGGGGTTTCAGCCGAGTCCACGCCGCTGACATAGCCAGTCCGCGTCGCGGCTCGTAACATTCCAAACTGTTTTTAGCGTTTAACAATGCATCAATCGGCTAGGGTTTCACTCCAAACCCTTCCTGAGATCAGAAACTACCCTAAGATCACTTCCTTAGGGACATGCAAGTCTATTCATGTCCTTAGTCTAACCCTAAGGGTTACAAGTCATCTAAGACTACTACTTAAGGGATAACACCATAAAACGGGATAAACTGAAATATCAGAAGGTAGATCCTCTTACCTTGCTTCTGGAAAACAGAGAAATGCTCCCGATCGGCTACAGCCTTTCCCCACGCTGTATTTCTTCCTTCAAACCTCTCAAAGCCTTGGAACCAAAGAGTCTCTGCTGAAACCTGACGCCTCTGATCCAGAAAGCTCCCAAAAACACGAACCCCAGGGCTGGGTCCCATTATATAGGCGTTTAAATCCGAATTAGGGTTTTTCACCTTAGCGGCGCACCGCGCCGCAGATCTTTTAAAGCCGCGCCGCGCGTACAAAATCATTCGCGAATCCAGATCTCGCCTGAGCCGCGCCGCGGATCTGTCCTGGCCGCGACTTGGCGGAACGGGTCTTACAAGCCTCCTTAATGGACAAGCCTGTTGACCATTTGGACCAAGGCTTCTAAACCCTAATTAGGGTTTTGAGATTTAGAGTGTGCCCACTCTAATTCTCGCCAACTTTGGTCCCTTGCCACTGTCTAGCCAGCTATTCAACTATTGAATAAATACAAACCAGTCCCTGCACTTTTAATTAATTAATTAATCACTAAATTAAATCCAATTAATTCTAGATTAATTTCTAAATGATTATTATAGTTTCTAATTAATATATTATCATTTTAATATATTAATAAACTATTTATTTTATTTCTATTAATTTATTAAACAATTAATAAATCAACCTTTCTCTCTACTGAACTTTATACCAATCCTCCAGCTATGAGGGCAACCTAAATGGACTTTGCTTCAATTAATAAGATAAATACAATTTATAAGTCATGGATTAGACACCTAATCCAACAGTCTCCTACTTGGATAAGTTTATGACTTTAATTGTCAATTTATCTTCTGATTAATAAATTACAGTTTCTCAAAAACTGTTACTGAACTCTGACCGAGTCAGTTCTGTCCAAAGATAAGTAATCATATGATCCTCCATCCAACAAAATATTTTCAGACTCAAGACATGGATTATGATCAAACTTGGTCCGATACTATGTTTCTTAATTTCTGATTCTGCTTATGACTCTAAGACTACTTATTGAACACATCAACTTTAGTCCTGGTTGGCCAACCCTTTTTGTCAACTTCAAAATCATCGAGAGGCCTACAGATATCTGTTTCCCATCAGGCAAGGGACGAATAAGTTTCGATTCATACGGTTATATCCTTTACCAGTCAGATCACTCACAACAATACGTTTTATAGCACCGAGTTACCGATGCGTTTTCACATTATCAATGAGCAACTGCCTTGCAATTTACAACTCATATCTCTCCACTTTAAGATCATAAGATATTATCGTCTCAACATTCCTTGTGATATAATCCATGAAGCAATCTGTTGAGTGTGGGTTTATCCAATACTCAAATCTCTATTTTTTTAAGTACTCATGAACGTTGTACCAGTCTTACTACAATGTCTAACTCCTTAGACAATCTACAACCGGTTCATGATAGTCTTCGTTCATACTTACTCCCTAACAGTATGATCGACTGTGGAACTTTGAATAATCAAATTACTCAGGAAGTTAAACATGAAAAAATGAAACACAATAATAAACAATTGACAAAAGCAGTAAACAATACTCATTTATAAATCTCTATTATAAAATCGCCAAAGTCAATTACATTTATATTGTTACAAGTTTCAACTATATAAGTACTAAAACTAATATCATCTCTTAATCCAATGCTCCTAGCATGCTGATTGTGCTTGATCCTACTCAGAGCCTTCGTCAAAGGATCTGCAGGACTGTCTTCAGATGATACCCTCTTCACATGGAGGTGACCTTCTTCTACCCGATGTCGAATTTAGTGGTACTTTCTGTCGATGTGCCTGGACTTTCCATGGTCTCGCGGTTCCTTTGTCAAAACGACCGCTCCTTCATTATCACAGAATAGTTCCATGGGATCCTGAATGCTCTGGACAACTCCAAGGTCACCGATGAAGTTCTTAAGCCAAGCCGCTTCCTTAGACGCTTCACTCGCTGCTATGTACTCTGATTCGCACGTTGAATCAGTCACCGTCTCTTGCTTGGAACTTTTCCAAGTAACCGCTCCACCATTTAAGAGAAACACCCAGCCCGACTGAGACCGACCATTGTCTTTATCTGTCTGGAAGCTGGCATCTGTGTATCCACTCACTTTCAAGTCATCACTGCCACCAAGGACTAACACCATGTTCTTCGTCCTTCGCAGATACTTAAATATGTTCTTTACAACTATCCAATATGCTTTACCAGGATTTCCCTGGTACCGACTAACCATGCTCAGTGCAAAGGATACGTCGGGGCGAGTACATGTCATAGCATACATGATGGACCCTACAGCCGAAGCATAAGGTACTCGACTCATCTCAGCTATTTCCTCATCGATGCTCGGACTTTGAGTCTTACTCAATTTCACATTACTTTGGATGGACAGCTCTCCCTTCTTGGAATTTTCCATACGAAACCTCTTTAGTACCTTTTCCAAGTATGTACACTGACTCAGTCCTATTAATCTTTTCTTTCTATCTCTCAGTATTCTTATCCCGAGAATACAGGCAGCTTCTCCAAGGTCTTTCATGGCGAAACATTTCCTGAGCCAAGACTTGACATCTTGCAAGGTCAGAACGTCGTTTCCCATGAGCAGTATGTCATCAACATACAGCACCAGAAAAGTGACTATACTCTCACTAGCCTTGACATATACACAGGACTCATCTTCACTTCTAGAGAAACCAAACTCTTTGACTTTCTCATGGAAGCAAAGATTCCAGCTGCGAGAAGCTTGTTTCAATCCGTAGATTGATCTCTCAAGCTTACACACCTTATCAGGATGCTTTGTGTCTACAAAACCCTCTGGCTGATTCATGTAAACATCCTCAATCAACTTCCCGTTGAGGAAGGCGGTTTTGACATCCATCTGCCTAATTTTGATAATCATGAAATGCAGTTATGGCAAGCATTATCCTAATCGACTTAATCTTGGCTACTGGTGAGAACGTTTCATCATAGTCAACCCCTGGGGTTTGAGTGAATCCCTTCGCGACCAGCCGAGCTTTAAAGGTGTGTACATTTCCATCCATGTCGGTCTTCTTCTTGAAGATCACTTGCCCCGACTGTATTTCGACCTGGCACATTGTCAACCAAGTTCCAAATTTGATTTTCATACATGGACTTGATCTCGCTGTCCATTGTCTCTTTCCACTTGGCAGACTCGGGGCCCGCCACCGCTTCATGGTAGTTAGCTGGTTCATCCAAATTTGTCAATGTACGATCACTGACAAATGTGTCACCATCCGTGGTTATATGGAAACCATAAAACTCGGGTGGCATGCTAACTCTACACGAACACCTAAGAGGTAATGAAATGTCAGTCGGTCCAGCAGGAACCTCTTCCTCATGTTGGTGGCTAGTTTCTTCTAAGGTTGGTCCATCGGGTGTCTCTTGAATCTCTTCGAGATCAATTGTATTCCCACTGTACTCTTTGGAAATGAGCTCTCTCTCTCGAAAGACTCCTCGTCTAGCTACAAAGACCACGTCCTTGCTTGGTCTGTAGAACAAGTTTCCAAATTACTGTTTTAGGTATCCGATGAAAAAGCACTTCTCACTTCTTTCTGTGAGTTTGTCTTGAGTCTCTCTTCTCACGAAAGCCTTACAACCCCAGACTTTGATGTGCGCCAACGAGGGAATTTTCCCTGTCCACATCTCGTGAGGTGTTTTAGCAGCCTTCTTGGTTGGGACAAGGTTAAGGATATGGACGGCAGTCTCTAAGGCATACCCCCAGAAATGGATTGTAAGTGAAGCTCGACTCATCATGGAACGAACCATGTCCAACAGGGTTCGGTTTCGCCTCTCAGCAACACCGTTCAACCGAGGTGTTCTAGTAGGTGACAACTGTGAAACTATTCCACATTCCTTTAGATAATCGAGAAACTCGATACTAAGATACTCACCGCCTCTGTCGGATCTAAGCATCTTTATCTTTCTGCCCAATTGATTTTCTACTTCATTTTTAAACTCTTTGAACTTTTCAAAGGTGTCTGACTTGTGCTTGATTAATTAGATATATCCATATCTACTAAAATCGTCAGTAAAGGTCACATAGAATCGCGTGCCATCTTTTGTGGTTGTTCTGAAAGGACCACACACATCTGTGTGTATGATATCCAACAGACCTTCACCTCTTTCAAAGGACCCTTTGAATGGTGATTTTGTCATCTTGCCAAATAAACAAGACTCGCATACATCGTCTGATTTAAGGTCGAACGATTCCAACACTCCATCCTTTTGGAGTTTGGCGATGCGTTTCTTATTAATATGGCCAAGGCGACAGTGCCACAAACACGCCTTTTCTACACCACTTGAAGAATCAATATTTAATACATCGTTACCACAATTGTCAACACACATAATAGTTTCATACACTCCATCACAAGGCAAATCATTAAAGATAAAAACATCATTTTTAAAGACTGAAATTGAACCATTCAATTTATCAAAAGTGTAATAATAACCTTGTCTGAACAATGCATGAAAAGAAATTATGTTTCTAGCCATATGTGGCGAATAGCAACAATTATGTAATTCTAAACTAACATCACTACTAAGCACTAGTCTATAGACACCGATCTTGGTAACAGGTGACGTTTGCCTATTGCCCATGACCAGGTTCAATCTACCGTGCTCTAGCTCCCTACTTTCCTCTAGGCCCTGCAAATCAGAACATATATGAAAACCACATCCGGTGTCAAGGACCCAAGAACAGGAAGAAGATGAGTTATTAGGTATAGTGTAAGTACCCGCTTGTGATGGCTTCACTTTTCCATCCTTGATGTCTTGCAAGTACCTGGGGCAGCTCCTCTTCCAGTGACCCTTCTCTTTGCAATAGAAATAAGTGACCCTTCTCTTTGCAATAGAAATAGTCGGCTTCCTTGGGATTTTTGACATGCGGAATGCCAGAAAACTTGGCTCTCGGGGCACTGCTACATGACCTGAATTAAACCTTTTCTCTCCAATTTTGCTTCGGATGGCCCTTCCTTTTCTTTCCCTTGCTAGAGCCAATAGCCAGGACGAGCTGATTCACAGAGGGTACACTTTTACCCTTCAGCCCGTTTTCTACAGTACGAAGCATGCGATGCAATTCAGTCAAAGTAGCCTGAGTGTTGTTCAAATGATATGCCAATGTGAACTGGTCATAAGAACTCGATAAGGAGTTAAGCACTATGTCAACGGCCAACTCCTCATGTATAGGCATTCCAAGCTTCCTTACCCTATCCACGTAGCCTTGCATTCTTTACACGTGAGTGCAGACGGACTCTCCGTCCCTAGGCTTGGCGTTTGTGAAGGTTTTGACCACTTCGCACCTCTCGATGCTCTCTTGCTTGAGGAACTTTTCCGCAAGCTCTTTGTGTGTCTCGTAGGGCCAGTAGTCCTCATATATTCTTTGCAGTTCAGGGTTCATGGTAGCGATCATGATGCAGGCCACTTTGGTCGCATCATCCGAGTATTTTTGGTACGAGGCAATTTCCTCGGGAGTAGCTGTATTGGGGTCAACTTCCACTAGCTCAGTGTCGAGAACATACTCTTTGTTCTCAAACCTCAAAGCCAACTTGATGCAATTTCCTCGGGAGTAGCTGTATTGGGGTCAACTTCCACTAGCTCAGTGTCGAGAACATACTCTTTGTTCTCAAACCTCAAAGCCAACTTGATGTTTCTTATCCAGTCATTATAGTTAGTGCCATCCAATTGCACTTTGGAACACAAAGATAGGATTGAAGTGACATTACTGGATTTTGAGTGGGGAATGGTTTGGTCAACAGAAGACATCTATAAAAGAAGGTAGTTTTTAATTAGATACATATATATAATTCTTATATTAACCCAGATATAATAATAAGGCTAGGACCCAACTATAACAATTCACAATATAGAAGAGGGATGCCGTAATCTTATTGTAAATTTTATAAAGGTAGACGAATGACGATTTAGCCAATTCCACCACGGAAACATAATCATATTATAATGGAATTCCTAGTTTCTTTTGAGATTTATTGAACTGTTCAATAGCATGTTTTAATCTCGGGAATGCCCCACTGTTTGTGACTGGGATACCGAGGATCACAAACCGGGTGTGAATAACCATGCAAATTAGCTTGGTACTCTCGAAGTCAATTGCCATCTCAAGTTGACGTGCCGGTTAACCACGCACGCTCCATCAACAATGGTAAGATCGAGAAACCCATTGCAACTCTTTATGAACCCATATTGGCGTGCCGGTTGAGCACACACGCTACACCAATGTTTCATAAAGTGCAATGTGCAATTCCATGGATTAGCATCAATTCACATCTTTAACCTAAAGTAACTAGATTGGGATTTTGTTAATGGTTCTAGTACTTTCAATTATAGCATTATACTTTTAAGAGGCTTAAGCGTTTCTATCAAACTCGTTCGGCTAACGACACTCGACTGACCAGGAGAGCGGTGGGTGAGAGTGGACACCCATTAGACTACCATTTTATAGGCAGTCGCCTTATACCCTCTTTATAGGACAGTTTTGTGAATGTGCCTACTAACGGTAAGACTAACTAATTTATCTTATACAAATAATATTAACTTTTAATCATACTATGTATAAGATGTATTTTAAACTTTTAAAATATTTTAGATTTAATTTATTATCTTTTTCGCAAATTACTCTTTAATTTCGAAAATTAATATTAAATCTTTAAGTGATTTAATTTATCCTTTAATTAAACTATTAATTAAATTAATTAAATTAAAGATAGGCATCACAAAATTAATCAAATTAATTACCTATCTTTATCCCTAATTCTCGAAAATTGCAAGTAATGGATAAAGGGTTCCAATTATTTAGTTAATCAGCAATTACCAAAAATAACAACCTACTTTCCAAGCATAGCAAAAAATCGCAGAAGGGGGGAGGAGGCTAGGGTTTTTCAAAACCCTAGCCACCATTGATTTTGGCCTCCTTGATGGGGTTAAATTTCGATCAACCCATCAAACAAACAAAAACAATTATAGCAATTCACATAGAAAAACAAGCAGGCTCTGATACCACTGAAAGGTTTTAATCAAACAATGAACTAGAAATCCCAAGTTCACATGAAACCTAATTGAGGATCTATGTTTTTCTATCTTATGAGCATATAACAAAAACCTAAGGCCAACAATAATTTGTAAAGATTAAAATCAATAAAACCAACCTTTGATTCTTGATCCAGAAACTAGCAGCAAAAGTTTCCTGCCTCAAATGGAGTCACACCCAAATAAGAGGAGAAAAGTCAGCAGAGTTCCAGAGAGATGATGAAAGTGGCGCAGGAATAAGGGTGCCCAGGAGGTTCCTTTTATAGCCTTCAAGGGTTATAGTCAAAACCCTAGAGGAGCCTCCTTAATAGACAAGCCTGTTGACCATTTGGACCAAGGCTTCTAAACCCTAATTAGGGTTTCGAGATTTACAGTGTGCCCACTCTAATTCTCGCCAACTTTGGTCCCTTGCCACTGGCTAGCCAGTTATTCAACTATTGAATAAATACAAACCAGTCCCTGCACTTTTAATTAATTAATTAATCACTAAATTAAATCCAATTAATTCTAGATTAATTTCAAATTAATTATTATAGTTTCTTGATAGTGTGTCATACAGATACATACAACAATCCGCCAGCATGCCAGCGGCATGCCATGCTAGCGGCTAGACGGCCAGCCAGCCGCCAGGGACCATGCGGCCCACCTGGCTGGACGTCATCTGATTTGACGATCATAAACAGCCGATTGCCACGTGTACCAATAATAAAATGACGCATTACCCTGTAACGATCATCGCATGATCGTTAAGCCATGAACGGACTAGGTGGTCCATGGGCTACCTGTAACGTCCCATTTTCGGCGTTATCAATTATAATTAACATCAAATACTTAGATGTGTATTTAAAAAAAAGATAATATAGGGATTAAATTTATTGAGAAAGCGATTAAAGATTTTAATCCCGTTTGTTGCGAATAATAAAAATAAAAATAATATTAATATTAATAATACTTATAAAAAAATTAATTATAAGAGTTGGTGGAGGTGATTATGTCAATCTTGGAAACTTAAAATGGATAATTAAACTAGATTGTGCTAAAAGAAATTATAGCCTCAAACTTCAAGGGTTAAAAGTGTCCACCCTTCAAAGTGGTGCATGAATTACGTTTTTTTTTTCCATTGTTGAGTGGCGGTGAACATTTTGGCAGCCTAGGATCATTTCTTTAGGGCTTTGTACATGAGAGAGTTCCACCCCAACTATGTTTTGTGGGTTAAGTAGCCTTAGCCCAACACTTCAAGTCATAAGCTATATCATAGAAGCCCTAACCTTCTTCATTGTAGTTTTCTTCTAATCTTGTTTCCTCCTTTGGGAAAGCTGCTGCCGTGAGTTCAGAGGAGAGAAGACAAGTGCTATTGTGGGCTTAAGTGATCTAGAAGAAGGTGAGGGACAAGGTGACCGATTTGTAGCTTGAGTTGTTGAAGGTATCTCGTGATTTCCTTTTCTTTTCTCTTGTTTTTCTTCTAGCCGTGATTTCCATCATCCCCACCATGCCTCCACCATGAGCTTTGTGTGGGTGTATGTATGGTGTTGGTCAAGGTATTCTCCAGATTTTGGATACTCTAATGGTCTTACCTCCAAGCTCCATGATTGAGATCTTGTGTCCTTTATTTCTTATCAAGTTTATGATCACATGTTGGTTTAAGCGAGTATGTGTTTTGTGTGATTTGTGGTTCAAATGATTCGTATCCCACCTCTTGCTTTCTGTCATTGGCACGTTGTTGGACTTGTTTCTGACCTTATAGGTCTTAATCCATGTCTTAATGGGTTTAGAAGTTGAAACTCAAGACTCTAATGTCATTTTGGGATTTTCGTATTTCTTCACCGTTTTGGCCTGTTCCTAGAAAATTCATATAAAATTGTGTATTTGTCCATTTTGGGTGAATCATACCTTTATGGAAAGGTATAATTGTCTAGTTTCTTGGTCCAGAAACCCTTGGACTAACTCGGGACCTAAGTCATGCGAAAGTTGCAATATTCACTGACGGGTCTAGGGCTGTGACGAACAGTGAATTCTGACTTGTAAAATTCATAAGTGATAGTAGGAAAATCATTTAAGGGCAAGGCTAGTGGGAAAAGTTCAATACATGTGTCTTGTTTGTTCAAACCAAATATCAGAACCCAAGTCCTTTTGATTCTCATTCTTGGATAATATATTTAGGGATAGGTTCTGTAACTGTTTTTGTAATTTGTGGTGACTTGGTGGATTTTTCCTTTACAAATGGAAAATGGAAATGATCTGAGGTCAGGCCCTGTGACCTTCTATTTGGGTCTAGTTTACCCTTGATTTTTATTGGATTTTATTTTTAATCTTTCCTTGGTTTAATATTGCAAATCTTATCGTGGGTCTAAAATTCAGTTTTGCTGTCAAGTACTCTTTCGTGGTTTTTGGTATTGGTTGCGGCATAGAGTTCGTAGCGGGTGTTTGGTCCTATATACGCTTATTAAAGATAATTAATGACCTCAATGATGTATTTATAAGGTAAAGAAAGGATATGGACTCGGTACGTGTCGCGTATCGGGAAAATACATGTATACTTATATAATTATAAGTAATAAATGTAAACGTTAATTCGTTCTAAGCAGTACCACGTGGAATGTAGGTTCGGGAAAGAAGAAGAGTTCTTGAGTATCACGTGCTTGTGTGTGCGACCTACTTCTACGTATCAGGTGAGTAGTATGTGGATTTTGAGTACATAGCAAAAATGGGTTTTATACAAAGAAATGAATTTTATATACAACGTTTTGGGAGTCAAAATGGTTTTATGGAAATTGAAATGATTTAATGAAAATGAAAATGATTTAATGGAACTGGAAATGGTTTTGTGAAATTGGAAATGATTCCTATGAAATAGTAAGTATAATGTATACAAAAGATAAATGAGAAATACAAGAAAGTAATAAAGTGATTGAGCCCTGTTGATGAGTTGAGAAGTATCCGGATAAAGACCACGGCCTGCTGCGGTAGGGGTGGCAAAAAGACATTACTGGGATGGTACCTCTCGTCGCGAAGTAGTTGTCTAATTACCTTGGTAGATGAATTCGTTTCATGCTATTGAGGAAGTAACTATACAGGTGTGTCTCGTATAAAACCTACGGGTGCGCTCGTAGGAATGTGCTCACAAATGAAAAGGAATACCTATGGGTGCGCTCATAGGAAATTAAATAATATGAAAATTTGGAATGTTTAAAATATGAGAAATTATTTTGGGTCTAAAACCCGTATTACTCACGAGACGTATGTCTTACGTATGTTTTTAAAATGCTATGTACTCAGGTAATATGTACTCAGGTAATCAAACAAGGAATTAGAAGAGTCGAGTGTGGGACGGTAGCTTTCGTTGTGCAAAGTATGTGATGCTTGAATTGTGGTAATGATACAAAAGAGTAATACCCCGTGTGTATAACTAAATATTTTGTATTATAAAGTCTTGGGAAAAAAATTTGTGTGAGATTGCGGTGTTACAATTTGGTATCAGAGCCATAGTTTAAGCGAACTAGGTGTCAATACTTGAACCTAGACTTAAACTGTGTAGGGGTTAAGAGAGATACAGACTAAAGATAAGACTGTAAGTAAGAGGAGTTAAACCTGAAACAGTGGAACATGAGTCCTGGTGGTGAATCCGGAAGCAAATATGTATAGGTGGTTATAATAATATGGGCCCGTACTATCATAATCACATGATATATATTTGAGTTTGGTGGAACCACACAAGAATCATGTGAACCTGTAAGGGATGAGTGTAGGAGATTTGAGGGGTATAGGGTCGGTATATCTATGTAATAAAATCAAGTATGATTGAAATTGTTAAAGTATAATTTAAAAGTATTAAAGATGAAATAATAAGTATGAGGTATGAAGTGGGGGAAAACCCATACTCTATATGTGAATTATTATAAAGTATGAATGTAGAGAACTGAAAATAAGATAACGAGTGTGTGAAAGGTAGGGTAATAAAAAAAATTTCAAATACGTGGTTGTGATAACCACTATACCATAAGGGAAATAACGTAAAGTAGATGTAATGGAACTTGAGAATGTAATAAAAGAAATATGACAAGAATGGATAAATTCGTTGAGAATTTTGAAATGGGGGAAAATGTATAACAGAAAAATTCCGTTGTCTAACGGAAACAAATTATGATTATGGAGTAAAGATAAAAGTAGTGTCACAACAGTGACCAAAAAAAGAAAGATTGGGGAAAAGAATATGAATATATAGATATATATATATATATATATATATATATATATATATATATATATATATATATATATATATATATATATATATATATATATGAACAAAACTCCTAAATAAAAGAATGAAAACATTTAATTTGGAAAAAAAACGAGTTGGGTTTTGTAATTATAGACAAACCCAATGGCTGTATGAAAGGGTAAAGAATAAATATTGAGAAGTAGTATGATATGTCTCCCAGGGACAACCAGGGAATTAAAGAATGTGTACTAAAAGCTGTGATCAAATACGTTATTATAAAATGAAAGTAAAATACTTAATTAAGTATTAGATAAGGAATCAAAGGCAGAAATGAAAATTAAGAAATGGGAAGTCGTGAATTCCAAACCCGAAGGAAATACGACAAATAAAGACATCTAATGATTGGAGCAAATAGCTACGTCATAAGTATAGTGCTATAATGAATAATATAACAAAGTAAGTTATCCGAATGGGAAAGAAATGAAAAATGGAAAACTGTTAAAGACAAACGATGAGGATAATCAGAGAAATATAAGGGAAGTTATTAAAGAAACTGATGATGAGATAAATTGTCATTTGGAATCAAATCCAGCGATCACATAAAATAAGTATAAGAAGAAATATAAATGATGAAATGTTACCTCATGGTATGTCAACCAAGGATAACCGAAGGAATGTAGAAATGATTACTAAAGACTATAATCAATATGAAGTAAGGAATAAGAGAGAATACCTAAGTAAGTACTAGGCAAAGAATCAAATATAAGATAAAGAATGAAAAATAAGAATTATAATAAACAGATAGGAAGTTACTACTTCCGAATGTGAATGAATCTAACGGGTAAAGGTGTCCAATGACTGTGAGAAATGGTCAATACATGGCTAGTAATTATGAAATGTAAAAGAATGTGTATATATGTGTTTATACATGCTTATAAATATAAAATAATGGGTAAGTTTTGGGACTTACATCATGTATAAAAGTATAAAGGTGGTTATAAAATAGGTATTCTAATTAGAATACTATAAAGTGTGAAGCAAAAGAGTCAGATAATGTATTTGGCATATCGCCTCAAAATACGAAAGAATGAAAGATAATGAGAAAATAAATGGCAGTTGTGTATCACCTAAAGACACATAAGAAGTAAGTCTTATATGAAATATGAAATATATAACGATGTAACGAAATGTATAGTGTATATCGCCTTAAAATACGTAAACGTAAAGGGTGTGAAGAAATGAAGTATAAATAAATAAATAATGTAATGTGTTAGGCATGTAGACTCATGACACATAGAAAGAAATGGTAAAGATATGATGAAAGAAATTTAGGCTTAAAGCCTAGAAAGTTATAAGTAAAATGTATGAGACGTAAAGATTGAATGTCTATGAAAAATGGTTGTAATCTATATGAGTATGAAAGTAGTGTATGCTTAATAAGTATGACGAGATAAAATAAGTAATTGTTGAGTCATAAATGCAAGTCTCTATTCAAGCATTATTATGATGCAGTTGGGGTAATAAGAAAGGTAAAAGTTAGTTTTGGTATTAGCCATAACAAGTAAAGAGTAATGAATAGTAAAAGATAAAAGTTAAGTTGTCTATGGAAGTAGTAATTTAATCTTGTTTGAGAAGTAAATGACAGTTAAAATATGTTAGCTAAACTTCTTCTCAGTAAATAAGAAAGAATATGGGGAAACAATAGCTAAATAGTATCTAAAAGTGGATATGAGAAGTTGGTTGGTAAAAGTTGATCAAAGAAAGTGGAGACCACATCTATGTCAGCGGAACAGGTCTGGGTTTTGACCTAGGAGGATTTTGTGACGCGGATCCAGGGGTAGTATGTGCCTCAAGTAGTGATGGAGCGGAGTTTCCACGAGTTTTTGACTTTGGAGCAGACGACAGAGAGCTTGTATGGGATGACACAGAAATTCACAGAGATGACGCAAGTGATGGAGCGGTCATGTGCTGCAAGAGCGGTTAGGGCAGGGACAGAGAGGGCATGTGGTCGAGCGTTACAGCTCACGATGGAGGAGGTGCCGACGACGGATAGAGTGGCTAGCGAATGATGAGCAGTATACGATGGTTGATGTAAATATCTTTACCTCGTCAAAACACGTGTGATGAGATAGTGTTTGGCTTCAATGTGAGTTGCTGGGTTGGTAAGCTAGGTTTACTTTCCATTCTCCAAAGAAGTTGAAGAAGTGGGAGGTGGTCGTAAAGTGTGCTTACTTAAGAGGTGTCGAGGCTTCGAGGCAAGTGTTATGTTCATTCAAAGTGGGGGAGCCGGTTAAGTCGACGAGTGCGACTACGAGAAATGAAATTAAGCTTTTGGCGTAGCTGAAATTGCTAGAATGAAGACACACAATGTGATTGAAAGTAAAAGAGCATGGACCATTGTTGCAGGAATAGGTGGCATGTCGCTGAAAGGATCAGGTAGGATCGGGTTTGAACCCAAGTAGGTGAGAATTTGTTCATTTGAAGGGGAAAGAGGTTGCTTAAACGACAATAGTGTGTTCAAACGTGTAATGACATGTTGTGAGCATGAATAGAGATTCTAGGGGTGTTAGGGTTGGTATCTTCCCCGTTAGGCTATTAATTTGGGTCACAGAAGGATTCGAACCTCAATATATTCCCTTCCGCCTGTTAGGAGGGAAGAAGTGCATAACTCTATCTATAGAGGTTGTATGGGTGGCGTATGCTAGTATTATGTGCAAAGTTATGCAATAAAGTCGATTATAGCATGGTCTGGGGCTGTTGGACTATTGCAAGTCTATAGCATTCGTATAGATGGTATGCCTTGCTATGTGCTACAAGTGCAGTGAGGTAGTAACTTACGCGCCATTGTTTAGCTATTGTGGTTGCTAGTTGGATCGAAAGAAGAAAGTTAAAATAACCTAGGTGATTCTAGGATGTGGACTATTTGTTGTTGTGACGCGCAAAGATCTGATTGAAGGTCAGTGGTGGTCAGAGATGAAATGAGATATATTATGTTACGTTGAGATGTATCTTGGACTTTGGGGGAAGGGCAGCTGGGATCCATGCTTACCTGCCTCTGTTTGTATTTCGCCTTCGCTGGCAACTGCCAGCTGTAGCATCGGTATGTCGCGACATAAGGTGTCGTACATGCGAGGGTGTTGGAACCCTATTCGTTGGGATGAGAAGGAACCTATATAGATCGAGGAGTCGTATGAGGGTCTTGAGGCGTTTGGTTTAGAGGTGTTAAAGTTGAATTTCGAGGACGAAATTCTTATAAGTGGGGGAGAGTTGTAACGTCCCATTTTCGGCGTTATCAATTATAATTAACATCAAATATTTAGATGTGTATTTAAAAAAAATAATATAGGGATTAAATTTATTGAGAAAGCGATTAAAGATTTTAATCCCGTTTGTTGCGAATAATAAAAATAAAAATAATATTAATATTAATAATACTTATAAAAAAATTAATTATAAGAGTTGGTGGAGGTGATTATGTCAATCTTGGAAACTTAAAATGGATAATTAAACTAGATTGTGCTAAAAGAAATTATAGCCTCAAACTTCAAGGGTTAAAAGTGTCCACCCTTCAAAGTGGTGCATGAATTACGTTTTTTTTTCATTGTTGAGTGGCGGTGAACATTTTGGCAGCCTAGGATCATTTCTTTGGGGCTTTGTACATGAGAGAGTTCCAGCCCAACTATGTTTTTGAAAGATTTTCTGCAACTATGAACTAACATTCCTAAGTTCACATGCAACCTATATAGATCTAGGTTTTCTTCTAATTAAACATATAACATATCCTAGAAGGCCAGTAAAAGATTAACTAAAAGAAAGATCAAGAAAACCAACCTTAAAGTGAATCTTGGAAGCAAAGCAACAGAAATCTCTTGCCTCAAATGAAGTCACACCCTTAGCTGAGCTCTTCGCCGACAATTCCTTGGGAGAGAGAGTTAAAATTCGTGGTCTAGGGTTTAGGGAGAGCCTCCTTATTTATAGCCTCCATGTGGTGATCAGATAATCGTTACAGATAAGCCTTTTTTGAATTCGAATTAAGATAAACTATTATTTTAATCATTCAAACACCATTTATCTGTAGTATATATATATATCTCGAAAATATATATATCTATATGTATAATTTCGTTCACCACATGGTTACTCACACTGCCACTTACTCAACTATCGAATAATTACAGTTTTAGTCCCTGCACCTTTAATTAATCAATTTAACTGCCAAATTAATTCCAATTAATTCCAGAAAAATTTCTAATTAATTATTATAGTTTCTAATTAATATATTATCACTTAAATATATTAATAAACTATTTATTTAATTTCTATTGATTTATTAATCACATAATAAATCAATCTTTCTCTCTACCGGACTTTCTGCCAATCCTCCAACTATGAGGGCAACCCAAATGGACTATGCTACTATTAATTAGATAAATACTAATTATTAGTCATGGCTTAGACACCTAATCCAACAGTCTCCCACTTGGATAAGTCTATGACTAAAATTACCAATTTACCCTCTAATTAATTTAGCAACTGTAGCTTCCTAGAAACCGCTGCCGAACTCTGACCTAGTCAGTTCTGTCCAAAGATAAGTGATCAGATGATCCTTCGTCCAACAAGATATTTTCAGACACGAGACATGGATTGAGATCAATCTCTGTCCGATACTCTGTTCCCCGATTTCCGATTCTGCTCATGACTTTAGAACTTCTAATTGAACACATCAGTTTAGTCCAGGCTGGCCAGCACTTTAGTCAACTTCAAAATCATCGAGAGGCCTACAGATATCTGTTTCCCATCAGGGTCAAGGAACGAATAAGCTTTGACTCATATGCTTATATCTTTTACCAGTCAAATCATTCACAACAACACGTTTTATAACATCGAGTTACCGATGCGTTTTCGTATTATCAATGAACAACTGCCTTGTAAATTATAACTCATATCTCTCCACTTCAAGATCATAAGATATTACCGTCTCAACATTGCTTGTGATATAATCCATGAAGCAATCTATTGAGCGTGGGTTTATCCAATACTCAAATCTCTATTTCTAAGTACTCATGAATGTTGTAGCAATCCTATTGCTATGTCTAACTCCTTAGACAGTCTACAAACCAATTCATGACAGTCTTGATTCAATACTTACTTCCCAAAGTATGAGCGACTGTGGACCTATCTGAATAATTAAATTATTCGGGAAGTAAAACATGCAAAAGTGAAACATAAAGATCTGACTGGCAGCTACTCCTGCTTATTACCAAGTCTCCACAAGGTAATCACCAAGTCTGGTCTTGTCATAAACTATTATCGGTTTCAAAAATTTCTTTTAAACTTTCAATTCTAATTTTACATCTATGTCTTTATGAACCTTACACTCTTTCTATGTATCCAAAGTATCTTATACTTGTACACTCTATTGCAGATGATCCAATCGGATGCTCATCCGATAACATCTCAATATGTTATCCTATCAATTTCTCTCCTAACTCCATTCTGGTAAAGTGTATTGTGACTTCCTATGGTTCTGGGGTCTTTAGTCTACTTGACTGCACCCTAAGACTATTTTGAGGTGGTATGATGTGCCGGTGACCCACACGCGCTCCATCAGAATACCAACGAGATTCTTTAACCATGAAGTCCATTAACATCATGTCCTGATGTTAATAATTACCACTTTGAAAATCTTTCAAATTAATACTATCACTTTCACCCTAATCATTTCCTAATGAATTCTCACTTTAGTCCATCCAGTATTCCCAGCCAGGCAATGTCCTGAATCCAACTTACTATACCCTAAGCATTAAGTTATCAGGACATGTTCATGACTTTATGATCGATCCAAAACTTGTGGAACCCGATCTAATCCTATTCCAAACCCTTTCGGAATCCAAGGATTATTTATAATCCTTTGTGTCATGATTTTCGAAAAACTATTTTCCTTTCGGAGACTTTTCTCGTGCATCTTGAATCTTATCAAGATCATGCTTACAATGGCTAGGTCTATGCTGGTGATTTCATCTTTCCAATAGATGACTGTGAATTACATGAGTATGTTGCACCTTCTTTATTTCTTTCATGCCAAGTCATCACACTTTGCAATGACAGGAAAAACTTTTCCTAAGTCTATGCATCTTGAATCTCATCAAGATCATCTTGGCAGAATCTGGATCTATCTCATAGACATTTACAACCACCTGAGTATGCCGTATTTCTATTAAGGCTTTCATAGCGATCCGTATTTTAACACCAAGTCATTACACTTCGTAATGAAAAGAGACGTTTCCTAGAACCATTATTTATCCCACATGTGGGGATAGTGGATAACGGCGACTCCCACTGGCTTTGACACGATTATAGGCTATTCACAAAATCCAGAACTTATGGCACATTTTGAGAATCTAAACCTTTCTGACATTTTAATGGAAATCTTTCAGCCCTTTCTCAAAATCCAATCCTATGGCATATTTTGAGAATCTGAATATCCTTTCTTGCGAGATGCCCGTGGGACGAAAACCCGGGACTATTCACCTTTGTACCGGGACTCTCTTTGTGAGTCTCTATTAGTGTGCCGGTGATCCACACGTGCTCCACTAACGATTCACAATGTACCGTACAGTATTCTTTCAGATTCCATCCTCTATTGAGATTACTTCTCCCGGAATCAATTACTTGACTCTAAGTATCGTCTCACTCAACCAGATGTTCTGAAGGTATGTATTTGTCCATGTTGCTTTCTTTTGATGATTCAGTTACTCCCACTGGTTTTTAGACCAGGTGTAGAATCAATCAAATTTTTCACATAGACTGTGTCTCGCCCTGAGGTTCTCTTGTTTGGTAGCAACCGGGCTCACCAATGCTTCCCAATAGTCGGATTGTGAATCCGTACTAACTATAGTGTTTTACCACCAATCGGTGTGTCACCCCAATCATAGCTACTTATGATGGTGATCAATACTACTGGTCAAGAGAAGATTATGTCAGTTGTAGAACAGAAATCTGATTTCTGCTCCAAGCCTAGTGATGACTAAAGGTTCTTCCACTTGGCTAATCCTGAACTCATTCAGGACTGTCCCAACTCCCACTGTTTCCTTAAAACATGAGTTCTTTCTAAAAGAGCTATTCTTTTAGAGTTGCAGCGGGATAGCCAACGAAACGACATTGCTGATCAGGTTCAGGCTAGTCATGAGGTTCAGACGAACACTACAGGACCCTGGAGTTTCAATGTACAAGTAGGATAATCCCAGCTTTACATATCAGACAGTGTCTGCAAGACCTACTTAGTCTAGGATGTTGTCGGAATATGGTTTATATAGACTGACTGGTATAGAGTTCAACTTATTTAAAACTAATTTGCAATGTATCTCATATATCGAGGATCGAACTATTTCGACCTATGCTCCATTATCTTCCTCAAGACACATTATAACCATTAATGCTCTTGGAAGAGAATGAACTATGAAACCTTTTTCTCAGTTTATGTTATCCCTCAGGTTCTGTGAAACTTGTACTTCCTTTGAAGTCCTTGGACTTTTCAAGGTTTCAATTCAATTGCTTATCCTGATAAGCAATGTCATATTCATCATATCGAATGATGAATATTGCGAAGTACAAACAATTGTGTTCTATGTCTTTTACATATCTATGTAGACTAATGACTTTGTTAACTTTGTTCAAGACTTGCATTCTTCAGTTGACTCTAAGTCAACTGATTCCAAAATCCTATCCTCTGGATCTTTGGGTGATTCATTTCTTGCCACATATGCTTTGTCAATAACTCAATCATCATCTGACTCTGAGTCAGATGATTCCAAAGTCCTGTCCAACTGGACCTTTGGTTGATTCATTTCTTGACACATTAAGAAGTCAATTCATCAAGCGACTCTAAGTCAAATGATTCCAAGGTCCTGTCCAACTGGACCTATGGTTGAATTGATTCTTATAACATTTGTATTAACAATCATAAATGACACAATTATTGAATCGAAACACTTTGGATGCATCAACATTCAAGTTATTACTAATCATACATTCAACACATTCATATAACATTTCAAGGATAATTTCAGACAACAGGTGTTAAAAGAAAATATGACAATTTTATTAAAAATAAAATCCTTGAACAATGTAATAGACAATGTCAAAAATGTATCTAAAGACTAATAACAATATTTAATATCTATCTAAACTTCAAAACTGCACGAGCTGGAGATCCAATCCATATGTGCTCCTATGCACCAGAGTCCCGTGCCTTCTTGATTCCCTGCATACAAACCAAAATGCGACTGTCACATTATGTATCAAGAAATCTTGGAACAGGAGTGTTGAGGTTTTTAGATATACCTGAGCTTTCAAAAGAGTTGGAGCGTCTTCCAATCTTTCCGTGACTGTATCCGATTTAGCGGATTCCCAGTTTGAGACATGTCCAGTCGATCTTGACCGTTTCTTGTTACGTCTCTTTACTGGACTTAATCCAGAAGTAGCTGAGCCATTGGAGCTATGCCTATCCAAGAGTGACTCGTATAAAGTCAACAGTGGACGCATTTCCATGAGGGTCTTTTTCTGGTTTTCCTTTCTATACGTCTGAATGAACAGATCGTACTCATTTGTCAGCGAAGCGAGCAGGATGTTAACACTCTCCTCCTGACTCATGGGATGACCAAGTTTATATAACTCGCCTATGTACCCTTCAATCTGAAGAACATGCGAATTGATGCTACTTCCTCCCTTTAGCTTGCACTCTGCAAGTCTTCCGAGGATTCTAGCTCGTTCCTCTTCAACTGGTTTTTGGAACCTTTCCTCCACCAGTTGCATCAACTCATATGGCCCCAAGGATTCAAAATCCTTGCGGAACTCGGGGTCAATGGTTGATAGCATGAGGTCACGAATCTCTTCGGATTCATCATAAGGACCTTTTATGATGACTTGTTCCGGTGGAACTGGGATCGGATACTCGGTGAGATGTAGCTTGCCAGCAATGCCGAGACCCAGTCTCCAATTGCGAAGCCATTCTTTACAGTTGAGGCCAGTCAGCCTTTCCATATTAAGCAGGTGCATTCTGATGCTTTCAGAAATGGGTGAAGGAGGAGAAGGAGGAGAATAGACACTTGACATCTATAAAAGAAATAGAATTTATTAGTTTAACTGTTCCTTTTAAATAATTACCCAATATATTATTTATTAAGGCTAGGATCCAAAATACCCCAACTATGGTGTGAAGAGGGATGCCGTAATCACAACATAATGGTCATTAAGGTAGATAAACACTTATCAATTTCATCTTATGAAATTCCTAGTTCTGATGAGATTCATTAAACTTTTAAATGGCATGTTTAATCTCGGATGTGCCCCACTGTTTGTGACTGGGATGCCGAGGATCACAAACTGGATGTGAATAACCATGCAAATTAGCTTGGTACTCTCGGGTTAATTATCATCTCTAATTGATGTGCCGGTAAACCACACACGCTCCATCAACAATGATAATACCCGGGAAACCCATTGCAACTCTTTATGAACCCCAATTGGCGTGCCGGTTAACCACACACGCTCCACCAATGTTTCATAAAGTCCAATGTGCAATTTCATGGATTAGCATCAATTCACATTTTTCCTAAAGTAACTAGATTGGGATTTTATTAAGTGTTCTAGTACTTTGAATCATTAACTTTTAGTGAGATTAGGCGGTCCTATCAAACCCGTTCGGCTAACGACCCTCCACTGATCAGGCGAGCGGTGGGCGAGAGTGTTCACCCATTAGACTGCCATTTTATAGGCAGTCTCCTTATACCCACTTTATAGACCAGCTTCGTGAATGAGGCCTACTAATGATTTGAATAACCATTTTAATCTTATACATATAACAATAACTTTCTAATTATAATATATATAAGATGTAATTTTTTAAAACTTTTAAAAAATTGTTTCTGGTTTATCTTTTAATTTATTGTCGATTTAAACTATTAAATTTCAAATTAAATTAAACCTTGAAAATTGATTTTAATTATCTTTTAATTAACCAATTAATTAAATTAATTAAATTTGATATTTTAAACCTTTTAAAATATTTTAGGATTTATCCTTTTAATTTTCCCCAATTTAAACAATTAAATTCTAAATTAAATTAAATCCTTGAATTATCTTTTTATTACCAATTAATTAAATTAATTCAAAAGTAGATAGGTTTATCAAATTAATCAAATTAATTAAAACATATCCTTATCCCCTAATTTTCGATTTTTAGGATAAAGGGTTTTAAGGTTTATCTTTTAAACAATTTAAAGTTACCAAAAATAGAATACCTTCTAACCTAATCCACAAAAAATCGCCAAATCATAGGGGAGGGGCTAGGGTTTCTAAAACAAACCCTAAATTTCGAAAATGGCCACATTAGGGTTTATAAACAGTTAAACCCTAATTTTCAGGAAAGCAGTTATAGCAATTTAACAAGAAAAACAACCAAATAGCTCTGATACCACTGAAAGATTTTCTGCAACTATGAACTAACATTCCTAAGTTCACATGCAACCTATATAGATCTAGGTTTTCTTCTAATTAAACATATAACATATCCTAGAAGGCCAGTAAAAGATTAACTAAAAGAAAGATCAAGAAAACCAACCTTAAAGTGAATCTTGGAAGCAAAGCAACAGAAATCTCTTGCCTCAAATGAAGTCACACCCTTAGCTGAGCTCTTGGCCGACAATTCCTTGGGAGAGAGAGTTAAAATTCGTGGTCTAGGGTTTAGGGAGAGCCTCCCTATTTATAGCCTCCATGTGGTGATCAGATAATCGTTACAGATAAGCCTTTTTGAATTCGAATTAAGATAAACTATTATTTTAATCATTCAAACACCATTTATCTGTAGTATATATATATATATCTCGAAAATATATATATCTATATATATAATTTCGTTCACCACATGGTTACTCACACTGCCACTTACTCAACTATCGAATAATTACAGTTTTAGTCCCTGCACCTTTAATTAATCAATTTAACTGCCAAATTAATTCCAATTAATTCCAGAAAAATTTCTAATTAATTATTATAGTTTCTAATTAATATATTATCACTTAAATATATTAATAAACTATTTATTTAATTTCTATTGATTTATTAATCACATAATAAATCAATCTTTCTCTCTACCGGACTTTCTGCCAATCCTCCAACTATGAGGGCAACCCAAATGGACTATGCTACTATTAATTAGATAAATACTAATTATTAGTCATGGCTTAGACACCTAATCCAACAGTTTTGTGGGTTAAGTAGCCTTAGTCCAACACTTCAAGTCATAAGCTATATCATAGACGCCCTAACCTTCTTCATTGTAGTTTTCTTCTAATCTTGTTTCCTCCTTTGGGAAAGCTGCTGCCGTGAGTTCAGAGGAGAGAAGACAAGTGCTATTGTGGGCTTAAGTGATCTAGAAGAAGGTGAGGGACAAGGTGACCGATTTGTAGCTTGAGTTGTTGAAAGTATCTCGTGATTTCCTTTTCTTTTATCTTGTTTTTCTTCTAGCCGTGATTTCCATCATCCCCACCATGCCTCCACCATGAGCTTTGTGTGGGTGTATGTATGGTGTTGGTCAAGGTATTCTCCAGATTTTGGATACTCTAATGGTCTTACCTCCAAGCTCCATGATTGAGATCTTGTGTCCTTTATTTCATATTCAGTTTTGCTGTCAAGTACTCTTTCGTGGTTTTTGGTCTTGGTTGCGGCATAGAGTTCGTAGTGGGTGTTTGGTCCTATATACGCTTATTAAAGATAATTAATGACCTCAATGATGTATTTATAAGGTAAAGAAAGGATATGGACTCGGTACGTGTCGCGTATCGGGAAAATACATGTATACTTATATAATTATAAGTAATAAATGTAAACGTTAATTCGTTCTAAGCAGTACCACGTAGAATGTAGGTTCGGGAAAGAAGAAGAGTTCTTGAGTATCACGTGCTTGTGTGTGCGACCTACTTCTACGTATCAGGTGAGTAGTATGTGGATTTTGAGTACATAGCAAAAATGGGTTTTATACAAAGAAATGAATTTTATATACAACGTTTTGGGAGTCAAAATGGTTTTATGGAAATTGAAATGATTTAATGAAAATGAAAATGATTTAATGGAACTGGAAATGGTTTTGTGAAATTGGAAATGATTCCTATGAAATAGTAAGTATAATGTATACAAAAGATAAATGAGAAATACAAGAAAGTAATAAAGTGATTGAGCCCTGTTGATGAGTTGAGAAGTATCCGGATAAAGACCACGGCCTGCTGCGGTAGGGGTGGCAAAAAGACATTACTGGGACGGTACCTCTCGTTGCGAAGTAGTTGTCTAATTACCTTGGTAGATGAATTCGTTTCATGCTATTGAGGAAGTAGCTATACGGGTGCGTCTCGTATAAAACCTACGGGTGCGCTCGTAGGAATGTGCTCACAAATGAAAAGGAATACCTATGGGTGCGCTCATAGGAAATTAAATAATATGAAAATTTGGAATGTTTAAAATATGAGAAATTATTTTGGGTCTAAAACCCGTATTACTCACGAGACGTATGTCTTACGTATGTTTTTAAAATGCTATGTACTCAGGTAATATGTACTCAGGTAATCAAACAAGGAATTAGAAGAGTCGAGTGTGGGACTGTAGCTTTCGTTGTGCAAAGTATGTGCTGCTTGAATTGTGGTAATGATACAGAAGAGTAATACCCCGTGTGTATAACTAAATATTTTGTATTATAAAGTCTTGGAAAAAAAATTTTGTGTGAGATTGCGGTGTTACAATTTGGTATCAGAGCCATAGTTTAAGCGAACTAGGTGTCAATACTTGAACCTAGACTTAAACTGTGTAGGGGTTAAGAGAGATACAGACTAAAGATAAGACTGTAAGTAAGAGGAGGTAAACCTGAAACAGTGGAACATGAGTCCTGGTGGTGAATCCGGAAGCAAATATGTATAGGTGGTTATAATAATATGGGCCCGTACTATCATAATCACATGATATATATTTGAGTTTGGTGGAACCACACAAGAATCATGTGAACCTGTAAGGGATGAGTGTAGGAGATTTGAGGGGTATAGGGTCGGTATATCTATGTAATAAAATCAAGTATGATTGAAATTGTTAAAGTATAATTTAAAAGTATTAAAGATGAAATAATAAGTATGAGGTATGAAGTGGGGGAAAACCCATACTCTATATGTGAATTATTATAAAGTATGAATGTAGAGAACTGAAAATAAGATAACGAGTGTGTTAAAGGTAGGGTAATAAAAAAAATTTCAAATACGTGGTTGTGATAACCACTATACCATAAGGGAAATAACGTAAAGTAGATGTAATGGAACTTGAGAATGTAATAAAAGAAATATGACAAGAATGGATAAATTCGTTGAGAATTTTGAAATGGGGGAAAATGTATAACAGAAAAATTCCGTTGTCTAACGGAAACGAATTATGATTATGGAGTAAAGATAAAATAGTGTCACAACAGTGACCAAAAAAAGAAAGATTGGGGAAAAGAATATGAATATATAGATATATATATGAACAAAACTCCTAAATAAAAGAATGAAAACATTTAATTTGGAAAAAAAAACGAGTTGGGTTTTGTAATTATAGACAAACCCAATGGCTGTATGAAAGGGTAAAGAATAAATATTGAGAAGTAGTATGATATGTCTCCCAGGGACAACCAGGGAATTAAAGAATGTGTACTAAAAGCTGTGATCAAATACGTTATTATAAAATGAAAGTAAAATACTTAATTAAGTATTAGATAAGGAATCAAAGGCAGAAAAGAAAATTAAGAAATGGGAAGTCGTGAATTCCAAACCCGAAGGAAATACGACAAATAAAGACATCTAATGATTGGAGAAAATAGCTACGTCATAAGTATAGTGCTATAATGAATAATATAACAAAGTAAGTTATCCGAATGGGAAAGAAATGAAAAATGGAAAACTGTTAAAGACAAACGATGAGGATAATCAGAGGAATATAAGGGAAGTTATTAAAGAAACTGATGATGAGATAAATTGTCATTTGGAATCAAATCCAGCGATCACATAAAATAAGTATAAGAAGAAATATAAATGATGAAATGTTACCTCATGGTATGTCAACCAAGGATAACCGAAGGAATGTTGAAATGATTACTAAAGACTATAATCAATATGAAGTAAGGAATAAGAGAGAATACCTAAGTAAGTACTAGGCAAAGAATCAAATATAAGATAAAGAATGAAAAATAAGAATTATAATAAACAGATAGGAAGTTACTACTTCCGAATGTGAATGAATCTAACGGGTAAAGGTGTCCAATGAATGTGAGAAATGGTCAATACATGGCTAGTAATTATGAAATGTAAAAGAATGTGTATATATATGTTTATACATGCTTATAAATATAAAATAATGGGTAAGTTTTGGGACTTACATCATGTATAAAAGTATAAAGGTGGTTATAAAATAGGTATTTTAATTAGAATACTATAAAGTGTGAAGCAAAAGAGTCAGATAATGTATTTGGCATATCGCCTCAAAATACGAAGAATGAAAGATAATGAGAAAATAAATGGCAGTTGTGTATCACCTAAAGACACATAAGAAGTAAGTCTTATATGAAATATGAAATATATAACGATGTAACGAAATGTATAGTGTATATCGCCTTAAAATACGTAAACGTAAAGGGTGTGAAGAAATGAAGTATAAATAAATAAATAATGTAATGTGTTAGGCATGTAGACTCATGACACATAGAAAGAAATGGTAAAGATATGATGAAAGAAATTTAGGCTTAAAGCCTAGAAAGTTATAAGTAAAATGTATGAGACGTAAAGATTGAATGTCTATGAAAAATGGTTGTAATCTATATGAGTATGAAAGTAGTGTATGCTTAATAAGTATGACGAGATAAAATAAGTAATTGTTGAGTCATAAATGCAAGTCTCTATTCAAGCATTATTATGATGCAGTTGGGGTAATAAGAAAGGTAAAAGTTAGTTTTGGTATTAGCCATAACAAGTAAAGAGTAATGAATGGTAAAAGATAAAAGTTAAGTTGTCTATGGAAGTAGTAATTTAATCTTGTTTGAGAAGTAAATGACAGTTAAAATATGTTAGCTAAACTTCTTCTCAGTAAATAAGAAAGAATATGGGGAAACAATAGCTAAATAGTATTTAAAAGTGGATATGAGAAGTTAGTTGGTAAAAGTTGATCAAAGAAAGTAGAGACCACATCTATGTCAGCGGAACAGGTCTGGGTTTTGACCTGGGAGGATTTTGTGACGCGGATCCAGGGGTAGTATGTGCCTCAAGTAGTGATGGAGCGGAGTTTCCACGAGTTTTTGACTTTGGAGCAGACGACAGAGAGCTTGTATAGGATGACACAAAAATTCACAGAGATGACGCAAGTGATGGAGCGGTCATGTGCTACAAGAGCGGTTAGGGCAGGGACAGAGAGGGCATGTGGTCGGGCGTTACAGCTCACGATGGAGGAGGTGGCGACGATGGATAGAGTGGCTAGCGAATGATGAGCAGTATACGATGGTTGATGTAAATATCTTTACCTCGTCAAAACACGTGTGATGAGATAGTGTTTGGCTTCAATGTGAGTTGCTGGGTTGGTAAGCTAGGTTTACTTTCCATTCTCCAAAGAAGTTGAAGAAGTGGGAGGTGGTCGTAAAGTGTGCTTACTTAAGAGGTGTCGAGGCTTCGAGGCAAGTGTTATGTTCATTCAAAGTGGGGGAGCCGGTTAAGTCGACGAGTGCGACTACGAGAAATGAAATTAAGCTTTTGGCGCAGCTGAAATTGCTAGAATGAAGACACACAATGTGATTGAAAGTAAAAGAGCATGGACCATTGTTGCAGGAATAGGTGGCATGTCGCTGAAAGGATCAGGTAGGAACGGGTTTGAACCCAAGTAGGCGAGAATTTGTTCATTTGAAGGGGAAAGAGGTTGCTTAAACGACAATAGTGTGTTCAAACGTGTAATGACATGTTGTGAGCATGAATAGAGATTCTAGGGGTGTTAGGGGTGGTATCTTCCCCGTTAGGCTATTAATTTGGGTCACAGAAGGATTCGAACCTCAATATATTCCCTTCCGCCTGTTAGGAGGGAAGAAGTGCATAACTCTATCTATAGAGGTTGTATGGGTGGCGTATGCTAGTATTATGTGCAAAGTTATGCAATAAAGTCGATTATAGCATGGTCTGGGGCTGTTGGACTATTGCAAGTCTATAGCATTCGTATAGATGGTATGCCTTGCTATGTGCTACAAGTGCAGTGAGGTAGTAGCTTACGCGCCAGTGTTTAGCTATTGTGGTTGCTAGTTGGATCGAAAGAAGAAAGTTAAAATAACCTAGGTGATTCTAGGATGTGGACTATTTGTTGTTGTGACGCGCAAAGATCTGATTGAAGGTCAGTGGTGGTCAGAGATGAAATGAGATATATTATGTTACGTTGAGATGTATCTTGGACTTTGGGGGAAGGGCAGCTGGGATCCATGCTTTCCTGCCTCTGTTTGTATTTCGCCTTCGCTGGCAACTGCCAGCTGTAGCATCGGTATGTCGCGACACAAGGTGTCGTACATGCGAGGGTGTTGGAACCCTATTCGTTGGGATGAGAAGGAACCTATATAGATCGAGGAGTCGTATGAGGGTCTTGAGGCGTTTGGTTTAGAGGTGTTAAAGTTGAATTTCAAGGACGAAATTCTTATAAGTGGGGGAGAGTTGTAACGTCCCATTTTCGGCGTTATCAATTATAATTAACATCAAATATTTAGATGTGTATTTAAAAAAAATAATATAGGGATTAAATTTATTGAGAAAGCGATTAAAGATTTTAATCCTGTTTGTTGCGAATAATAAAAGTAAAAATAATATTAATATTAATAATACTTATAAAAAAAATTAATTATAAGAGTTGGTGGAGGTGATTATGTCAATCTTGGAAACTTAAAATGGATAATTAAACTACATTGTGCTAAAAGAAATTATAGCCTCAAACTTCAAGGGTTAAAAGTGTCCACCCTTCAAAGTGGTGCATGAATTACGTTTTTTTTTCCATTGTTGAGTGGCGGTGAACATTTTGGCAGCCTAGGATCATTTCTTTGGGGGTTTGTACATGAGAGAGTTCCAGCCCAACTATGTTTTGTGGGTTAAGTAGCCTTAGTCCAACACTTCAAGTCATAAGCTATATCATAGAAGCCCTAACCTTCTTCATTGTAGTTTTCTTCTAATCTTGTTTCCTCCTTTGGGAAAGCTGCTGCCGTGAGTTCAGAGGAGAGAAGACAAGTGCTATTGTGGGCTTAAGTGATCTAGAAGAAGGTGAGGGACAAGGTGACCGATTTGTAGCTTGAGTTGTTGAAAGTATCTCGTGATTTCCTTTTCTTTTATCTTGTTTTTCTTCTAGCCGTGATTTCCATCATCCCCACCATGCCTCCACCATGAGCTTTGTGTGGGTGTATGTATGGTGTTGGTCAAGGTATTCTCCAGATTTTGGATACTCTAATGGTCTTACCTCCAAGCTCCATGATTGAGATCTTGTGTCCTTTATTTCATATCAAGTTTATGATCACATGTTGGTTTAAGCGAGTATGTGTTTTGTGTGATTTGTGGTTCAAATGATTCGTATCCCACCTCTTGCTTTCTGTCATTGGCACGTTGTTGGACTTGTTTCTGACCTTATAGGTCTTAATCCATGTCTTAATGGGTTTAGAAGTTGAAACTCAAGACTCTAATGTCATTTTGGGATTTTCGTATTTCTTCACTGTTTTGGCCTGTTCCTAGAAAATTCATATAAAATTGTGTATTTGTCCATTTTGGGTGAATCATACCTTTCTTGAAAGGTCTAATTGTCTAGTTTCTTGGTCCGGAAACCCTTGGACTAACTCGGGCCCTAAGTCATGCGAAAGTTGCAATATTCACTGACGGGTCTAGGGCTGTGACGAACAGTGAATTCTGACTTGTAAAATTCATAAGTGATAGTAGGAGAATCATTTAAGGGCAAGGCTAGTGGGAAAAGTTCAATACATGTGTCTTGTTTGTTCACACCAAATATCAGAACCCAAGTCCTTTTGATTCTCATTCTTGGATAATATATTTAGGGATAGGTTCTGTAACTGTTTTTGTAATTTGTGGTGACTTGGTGGATTTTTCCTTTACAAATGGAAAATGCAAATGATCTGAGGTCAGGCCCTGTGACCTTGTACTTGGGTCTAGTTTACCCTTGATTTTTATTGGATTTTATTTTTAATCTTTCCTTGGTTTAATATTGCAAATCTTGTCGTGGGTCTAAAATTCAGTTTTGCTGTCAAGTACTCTTTCGTGGTTTTTGGTCTTGGTTGCGGCATAGAGTTCGTAGCGGGTGTTTGGTCCTATATACGCTTATTAAAGATAATTAATGACCTCAATGATGTATTTATAAGGTAAATAAAGGATATGGACTCGGTACGTGTCGCGTATCGGGAAAATACATGTATACTTATATAATTATAAGTAATAAATGTACACGTTAATTCGTTCTAAGCAGTACCACGTGGAATGTAGGTTCGGGAACGAAGAAGAGTTCTTGAGTATCACGTGCTTGTGTGTGTGACCTACTTCTACGTATCAGGTGAGTAGTATGTGGATTTTGAGTACATAGCAAAAATGGGTTTTATACAAAGAAATGAATTTTATATACAACGTTTTGGGAGTCAAAATGGTTTTATGGAAATTGAAATGATTTAATGAAAATGAAAATGATTTAATGGAACTGGAAATGGTTTTGTGAAATTGGAAATGATTCCTATGAAATAGTAAGTATAATGTATACAAAAGATAAATGAGAAATACAAGAAAGTAATAAAGTGATTGAGCCCTGTTGATGAGTTGAGAAGTATCCGGATAAAGACCACGGCCTGCTGCGGTAGGGGTGGCAAAAAGACACTACTGGGATGGTACCTCCCGTCGCGAAGTAGTTGTCTAATTACCTTGGTAGATGAATTCATTTCATGCTATTGAGGAAGTAGCTATACGGGTGCGTCTCGTATAAAACCTACGGGTGCGATCGTAGGAATGTGCTCACAAATGAAAAGGAATACCTATGGGTGCGCTCATAGGAAATTAAATAATATGAAATTTTGGAATGTTTAAAATATGAGAAATTATTTTGGGTCTAAAACCCGTATTACTCACGAGACGTATGTCTTACGTATGTTTTTAAAATGCTATGTACTCAGGTAATATGTACTCAGGTAATCAAACAAGGAATTAGAAGAGTCGAGTGTGGGACGGTAGCTTTCGTTGTGCAAAGTATGTGATGCTTGAATTGTGGTAATGATACAGAAGAGTAATACCCCGTGTGTATAACTAAATATTTTGTATTATAAAGTCTTGGAAAAAAAAATTTGTGTGAGATTGGGGTGTTACACTACCACCTGGTCAGATGAATGGGCCAATCATAGTTGACAGCAGGCGATCGTCCAATAAGAAAAAGATCTGCCACCAACTGACAGATGGTCCCTACACAGGCATAACGGTATATGATGATCACTCCCTTGGTGAGATCATCATCGCATACTCACTCTTTCATTCGATTCACCTGAATTTTCTCCGACTACCGTACTAACTTAACCGTCGGAGCGCCCTCCCGGGATCGCCTCCTGGAGTGCGACTGACATCGTTTTCGTTGTTGTAAGCTCAGGTCCAAAGATTTTCCACTCAGGCGATCTCGGCTAAGGACTAGTTCGCATCATTGGCGCCATCCGTTTGTGTGACGAACAAAGAACTACGATCTCCCAACCTTGAATGGCGACACCATCGGACAACCGGCAGGGCGGCGCCCAACGAAGCCCGGTACGACCCATGATGTCTCTAGGAGCAGTTACGCCCTCGACTCCGGCGACTGCACCTCAAGCGGTCACGTCTACAGCAACAACGACCACCATATCGCCATGGCAGCCTCTGATGCCAAGTCTATTGACACCACCGTTGACCTACTTTAATTCTCTCTTCCATGCCAGGCCGTCAACGACACAACCGTTGTTCCCACCCCCGTTTATCCCATCTACAGCGGCGGATATTTCGATACCTAACCGTGTCTCAGCGAACATTCTACCGCCATTCTCGCTACCATTTGCCACTGGAACACCGTCAACACCGTCTCCAACACCCACCATCCCACAGAATTTCTTTGTAAGCGCTCCTACTCCTCCTACCCAGTTTACCCCAACACCATTTTAAACAAACAATTATCCTACTCCTCCGATAGTAAACCCACCATACATAACGCCGCAATACCCATTTGTACCGTTTTATCATCCATTCCAATAGCAAACGCCGACCCCAATCCCTACAATAACGACGCCTCGTTCGCCCTTTGTCAAGGAGCTCTTGGATTACGAGATCCCAAGTACTGCTAAGCTCCCAACGCTGAAGGTATACAATGGAACCACATGCCCGGACAGCCACATTGACACTTATGAGTGGCACATGACTTCGCTAAAACTAGACCAGCGTTTCTGGTGTACGTATTTCCCAACAACGTTAAATGGGAATGCAGGTGCATGGTTTAAAAGCTTAGCACCAAACAGCATATACAACTTCGAGCAGTTGAAACAGTTATTCCTCACAAACTTCATGCAACTACGAAAATATAGGGGCGATAATCACGCTATAATGGGTTGTAAACAGCGGGAAGGCAAATCCGTGAAAGATTATTTCAAACGATTTAACAGAGCTACGTTAGACGTGCCGGGGCAGGATGATCGAATGGTGACGGGTGCGTTCACTTGGGGATTATTGTCGGGCCCGCTGTCTCGAAAATTCATGGGGAGACCTCCACAAACACGACACGAATTGAAAGAACGAGTCGAGAGATTCCTCAGGCAGGAAGAAGGAACAACAGAGAAACAACAGTACCTCAAAGCAGCCACAGACGGCCAGCCTAGGCAGAATGATCGTTATCATCCTCATAGTCGACGATCAGACCACTCCCGTTTCCCCCCAAGAAATGGTCGATCTTCACAGCGATTCAACTCATCCTATGGAGACGAACCCCGATACAAGAACGCAGATATTTATGCAGTAAAGGAGACCACCACAAGTAAAGCCCCAGATAGTAGACAACGATATTGCGAATACCACAAGAGCAGAGCCCATGACACCATCGATTGTGCCATGTTAAAACGGGAAATAGAGGAGAAACAGTTGAAAGGAAATCTAATAGAGACGGCAAAAAAGCTACGAGAACAATTCGAGGCAGATAGGAAAGCCGAAAGAGGCAGAAGGAAGAGAAAACAGTAGGTAAAGCTCTCGAAATTCTGGCTATCCGTGCCAGTCAGACGCAACCTGGTCAATCCAGTAGAGAAAACACGTGTTACGATGCTGGTCCCTTGAGTTTGAATTTTTCTGTCAATGACCCAAGGCCCAACAATTGGCAGGGGGACAATCTGTTTGTCATTACTGGTGATGTTAAGAATATCAAAATCCATAGAGTATACGTGGATAGTGGAAGTGCCGCTGATATCATACACGAACACTGTTTTAAGTTACTGCCGCAATTCATAAAAGATGAACTGAAACCCGCCAGAGGACGACTCGTAGAGTTCACAGGTCACAGCATATGGCCAATTGGAACCATCCCTTTGCCCTTCACTCTGAGAAGTTTTGACGGAAAGTTTCATAAAACTACACTCATCGAGTTTGTTGTTATACGAGCACCCTCAGAACACAATATGATCCTGGGGCGCCCAGGAATGTTAAAATTCGGGGCGGTTCCATCCATGGTACATGGCCTTCTCAACTTCAGAGTGCCGGGTGGAGTAACTTGTGCCGTAGCTGCCAATCCACAGACACTGAGTTGCTACCAGATCATGCAACCAAAGGACATTATTAGACCAACTAAGAAAGCTAGAAAAGAATAACCAAGCGACGAGACAATCATTAACAAAGACTACCCGGAGTAGCCGGTCCAGATTGGTACCATGCTGCCTGCGGCCACAAGGGAAAAAGTAATTACCCTGTTGAAGCAATACAATCACGTATTCGCATGGGAGCCTACAGACATGGTGGGAGTAGATAGAAGTATCATAGAACATAGTTTGAATATCAATCCGGGAAGTAATGCAATCAAACAAAAAAAGAGAGGCCAGGAAGGTGAACGGAATAGAGCAATCAATGCGGAGGTATCTAAACTGGTTGCAGCAGGAATACTCAGGGAAGCAGTTTTCCCTGACTGGATTGCCAACCCGGTGATGGTCAAGAAACATGATGGAAGTTGGAGGATGTGCATAGACTATACGGATTTAAATAAGGCCTGCCCCAAAGATTGCTATCCACTGCCGGAAATAGACCAAAAAGTGGAGTCATTACAATGTTTTCGGTGGAAATACTTTTTAGATGCGTATAAAGGCTATCACCAGATACAGATGAAGAAGGAAGATGAAGAAAAAACGACATTTTACACAGATCGAGGAACATTCTGCTACAGAAAAATGCCTTTCGGGCTAAAGAATGTAGGGGCAACCTACCAAAGACTAGTAGATCAGTTATTCTGCAGTCAAATTGGACGTAATATTGAAGTTTACGTCGATGATATGGTAATCAAAAGTTTAGAAGAAACTGTGTTGTTAACGGATGTGGAGGAAACATTAAAGACATTGGAACAAGCGAGGATGAAGTTAAATCCGGCAAAATGTGTGTTCGGTGTTGAGGAAGGCCATTTCCTGGGATATTACGTGACAAATCAAGGCATCCTTCCCAACCCTACGAAAGTACAAGATGCCCTTGAGGCCAAGCCTCCAGCCACATTAAAAGAGATGCAAGGATTGAACGGGAAACTAACAGCACTGGAACACTTCATTGAAAAATCAGCAGAGAAAGCCCTACCACTCTTCAATACGTTAAAAGGGGAAGTTAATAATGAGGGATTCAAATGGACAACTGCAGCTGACGAAGCTTGGCAGAATCTTAAACAGGCGCTGACCAACCTGCCTACAATCGCTAGTCCTGCCCCTGGGGAAATCCTATCCATGTACCTATCCGCGTCACATGAAGCGATCTCAGCAGTATTGGTGGTGGAAAGAAATAACACACAACTCCCGGTATATTTCATCAGCCGAGCACTTCAAGGCTCAGAGGTCAATTATCTGATACTTGAAAAATTAGTGTTGGCACTCGTGCATACCGCCAGACGTCTTCGCCGATATTTCCAGGCGCACCACATTGAAGTCCTTACTAGCCATCCGCTCAAACAAATACTTCTAAAACCAGAAAATTCAGGACGACTAGCTAAATGGGCTATAGAATTGGGGGAGCACGCCATTACTTATCGACCTCGAACGGGCATTAAGGCATAGGCTCTGGCGGCCTTTCTCACTGAAATTCCTGAACAGCCATCTTTAGAAACACTAGTTGTTACAAAGTCTCCTGCTGTAGAACAACCATATGAATGGACCCTGTTTACGGATGGAGCCGCCGGGAAGGAAGGATCAGGGGCGGGTTTGATTTTAAAAAGCCCCCAGGGTGAGGAAATTACATATACATTGCGATTTGACTTCCGGACGACAAACAATGAAGCAGAATACGAAGCCTTGTTGGCAGGATTACGGCTGGCAATCGAGAACGGGGCAAAGCCAGTGGCAGCCCTGAGCGATTCACTGCTAGTAACGAACCAGATAAACGGTCAATATGAGGCCAGAGACAAACGAATGTAGAAGTAGATGGACGCGGTCAAAAAATTAACAAGATCTTTTGATAGCTTCTCAATCAAGCAAATTCCCCGGTCGGAGAACAGAAGGGTCGATGCCCTGAGTAAATTAGCATCCACGTCATTTGACCATCTCACCAAGAAGGTACTAGTCGAGGTGTTGCCTGAAAGCAGCGTGAAAGAAAAGGAAGTTAATGAGACAATAGAAGAAACGACGACCTGGAACCCCGTACATGGAATACCTGCAATACGGAACTCTGCCAGAAGACGAAGGAGAAGCACGCAAGGTTAGGATCAAAGCTCCTAACTTTGCAATCATCGGAGGAACTCTTTACAAAAAAGGGTACTTGACACCTTGGTTAAGATGCGTAACAAAAAAATAAGGATGACGTGTACTCGATGAAATACATTCATGACTGGCAGGAGCCCACGAGGGGGCTCGAGCACTAACCGGAAAAATATTACGAATGGGATTCTATTGGCCTGATATCCACTCTGACGCGACGGAAATGACTCGAAAATGTGTGGAATGCCAAACTTTCTCCCCAGTCCAAAACTTGCTCGCGACACCACTGACGAGCATAACGAGCCCTTGGTCGTTCTTCCAGTGGGGAATTGATATTGTCGGACCATTCCCGGAGGCTCCTGGGAAAGTAAAGTTCCTCATTGTTACAGTGGATTATTTCACTAAGTGGGTTGAGGCTGAGCCGGTAGCCTCCATAACAGGACGAAGCATTATCAAGTTTATGTGGAAAAGTATACTCACCAGGTTCGGAACCCCGCGGATATTGATCAGCGATAATAGTCTACAATTTGCCGAGAACCCCTTCCGTGGATGGTGCGAAGAACGGCAAATTCGGCAGCAATTCACATCTGTCGCACACCCGTAGGCCAACGGCCAGACAGAAGTTACCAATCGCACCATTGTAAATGGGATTAAGAAGCGGCTGGGAAAACTCAAGGGAAATTGGGTGGAAGAACTGCCAAGCGTCCTTTGGTCATACCGAACGACTCCAACGACCAGTACTCAATAAACACCGTTTACTTTGGTATATGGGATGGAAGCAATGCTCCCACCAGAACTCTCAATAACTTCCCTGCGAGTTTCCACCTTCACCCCTGAGAGGACGGAGGAGGATCTTAGGCATAGCCTGGACTTACTGGAAGAAAGGCGCGAACTGGCCAAGGTCAGGCAGGCAAGGTACAAGTCTAATACGGAAAGGTACTACAATAGGCGGGTAAGAGGAAGAGCATTCAAAGTAGGTGACTTAGTACTGCGGAAAAATGAAGTCAGCCACGCTCAGCCAAGAGGAAAATTAGGACCAACCTGGGAGGGTCCATACAAAGTGGTGGAAGCACACCAGAATGGAGCATACGTATTGGAAACCATGGATGGTAATCCAATACCGAGGACATGGAACATCCAGCATTTGAAAATTTTCCACTTTTAGAAACAAGAACAACGCAGCACAAGTCACCATAATAACAAGTTTTCTCTCTTTTTCGTTGTTATTCCCTTTCTAGTGGATGTAATAGACTAATCTTGCAAGGAACTGAGTTTCGAAAATATATCTGAAACTAACGTTTACGTTTACATGTGCTGTCAAAGGACAAATTGGTTGGACTGATCACCCAACCAATGGTCGACTCACACACATTTGTCATTACAAACGATAACTTAACCAATCATCTACACAAATGGCCGTGCACCATCCATATTAAGTCACTACTTAATACAAATGGCCGAGCACGGCATCTACTAAATTAAAAACTTTACGAATGACCGTATGTCATCCGTATTAAGTTCCAACTAAACGGCCGAGCACCGCATCTACTAAATTAAAAACTTTACGAATGACCGTGTGTCATCCGTATTAAGTTCCAACTAAATGGCCGAGCACCATCCATATTAAGTCACAACTTAATACAAATGGCCGAGCACCATCCATATTAAGTTACAACTTAATACATATGGCCGAGCACCATCCATATTAAGTCACAACTTAATACAAATGGCCGAGCACCATCCATATTAAGTCACAACTTAATACAAATGGCCGAGCACCATCCATATTAAGTCACAACTTAATACAAATGGCCGAGCAACATCCATATTAAGTCACGACTTAATACAAATGGCCGAGCACCATCCATGTTAAAGCTCTAAAAACTTTATGAATGGTTAAACACCATCCATACCAAAAATCTAAACTCTAAGAATAATTGAATACCATTCGAACTAAGCTCCGACCTGACAATAATGACACTCACATCGACATGTACAATACGCATAACCAAACATCGCTTCAAACAAAGACAAATTACAAGTTAAAGTGACCAAAGATCTGTCTGTCAGTTATATAAACAAAACATTTGTCCACAACCACCCCAAACCAACCAAACACATAAAGAAGTTGTCCAAAACATCAAATCAATTGCAACCATATCGAAAAACAAAATCAACAACCTACCCATCAGCTTCCACTTTCAGCAGTTCCTTCAAGCCATCCACCCCAAGCTGTCCCAAACTCAATAACCCCGCATAGTCGAGGGTTGCAAATTCCTCCATGGCATCGTCAACTTCCCTGGCACAACTGGAAGTCGAACCTCCCTCTCCAGTATTCGGGCCACCAATCTTCAACTCCTGATGGAGACCACGCCTGCCTGCCTCCTCGCCAGCTACATAACTAGCCCTGCGAATACGGTTAATTCCATGCACAAACTCGGGAACCAGGAATACCTTCTCCACAATTCTGACAGCACCCTCTTCCACCATCTACTTCAAGTCATCTCCCATTTTCCTCAAGGCAGTACTTTTCTCTTCCAACAGGCGATCTTTCTCGCATAATTCGCCATCAAAATTTTCTGAACGGATCATCAAAGCCTCGTTCTCTTAGTTAAGCTTCTCCAACTGCTCTTCCACCGACATTTTCTCTGCAACCAACAACTCACACTTATGATCAAACTGGCAAGCAGCAGCCTCCAAACGAGCAATTTGAGCCTCTAGTTCAACATTTAGTGCACGTAAACGGGCACTCTCGGCCAACGCATCACGAGTCTTGAGCTTTAAAGACTCCTGGAGAGAGGAAGAGGCTGACAAACGTTCTATCCTCTTTGCCGCCGCCGCTAGGTAATACGCAGACTGAGCAGAGGCAAACCTCAAGGTGTTGACCAAATTATCATGAGAGAAATTTTCCATCTCTGCTTCGGCAGCCGGTGGAAACGCATGAAGCGCAAAATCAACAACATTCTCTTGAGGAAACAGACGGGAACCATTAACAAGTTTCCACTCGGGGACGAATGGTAGAGATGAAAAGTCGGTCCAGACATGGGTGTCTAAAGCTGCACCCCCGCTACCACCTGCTCCAGACCCACTTCCCCCGCCCATCTCAAAGCCACCCCCACCACCAGCATCAAAATCACTACCTCCAGTGCCTCCCAAATTCCCCGTCCCACCTGAACCAGACAATATCTTTTGGTCAGATGATAACCCCTCACCATGACCTCCGGCGCTCTCAGACCCTGTTGGAGCTTTTTTCTCATCAGCATTCACCTCTGATCAACCCAAATCGTCTTGCTTTAAGTTGCTTAACAATTGACGCCGGCTCACTCTTCTGATCAACCCTGTGTCAGGAGGATTCTCCGAGCTCTCCAGCAACCCCCACGCTAATTTCCTTTTATTCGCCAGCCTGGCAGACCCTCTCAAAATACCTTCTTTTCTATCACGCACTGATTCAGAAGACTCTCCGTGATCATCCTTCAACAACCCCTCCACCTTCGCATCTATCAATGGCACACTCCCAGACCCTTCTTCCTTGGTTTTCTCATCCTCCGAGCCTTGTATTTCTTTGGCCCGCGCAGCTATATCTGGGTTTCGGAAGGCAAAAGGTGCAGCTATTTTATCGACCAAGTCCACCTCGCGATACCTCAATTCTCCTTTACCCCATTCCTTCACAAGAACATCTTCGAAAGGCACTTTACATGGGCTATCTGCAAAACAAAACGCAAAGTAAAAAGAGGTCAGAAACCAGTCAACAAAGAAAGGAAAAAACAACGAGGAAACAGCCCATACTTTTCCGCAACACATAAAACTCTGGCATTTTTCCTCGCATTCGCCATGCTGTACTCTAACCCCCACCAGCCAAGATGAACTTAGGAAATTCCTCTGGAAAGACGCGAAAACCGTTAAGGGTTTTCACCACTTGTTCTTGATGAGGATACAATTTGGGGATCTGGTCAGAAGCGGCACCAGTCCGATAATGCCTTGTACCAACACGAGAAACATTCACCCATAACCACTTATATTGCCAATGCTTAGGGGAATACTTGGGTTCCGGGATCAAAGTATGAACGGTGGTCCTTCTATAAAAAGCATAGTTTTCCCCAGAAGCAGCAAAGCGAAAATAATGCTTAAACACGAAAAAATCAGGCACAATACCTAGGCTGCGGCACAACACCTCGAAAGCCACTATTTTGTTAACAGAGTTTGGCGTTAGCTGATGTAAACCAACACTATTGCGACGTAAGACCTCATCCATGAAATCAGACGTTGGAAGGCGATACCCAGAGTCGAAAGTTTTCAAGTAAACGCCGGTTTTTCCCTCTGGAGGAAAGGAAAACCCCACGTCGGTGTTTGGAACAAGCACCCCATCCTCAGGTTGAAAACCGTATCGTTCAACTAAGAGACCATAGACATCGTCGGGGATCTCCTGCCGATCATGGTCTGCCATTTTCAAAAAGGGGGAGAAGAGGGAGGAAAGGGTGACAAAGAGAAGATGAAAGCAAATAGAGAGAGCGGAATGAAGAAAAGGTAACTGACAAAACCCTAAAAGAGTGATATAAGGATAAGGGAAAGCGGGAAATTGGAAAACGTTCCTAATGATGAAAACGGACGGGTCGCATCACTCACGTCAACCATAATGACGCCGATTTTCTCGGTAAACAAACCACCACTTCTCCGATCTTGATAGTCAAAGCTAGACCACGTCATCACCTTGACTACCAAGACTGGGGGGACTTGATAGTGTATCATACGGATACATACAACAATCCGCCAGCATGCCAGCGGCATGCCTCGCCAGCGCCTAGACGGCCAGCAGCCGTCAGGGACCATGCGCCCCACCTGGCTGGACGTCGTCTGATTTGACGAACATAAACAGCCGATTGCCACGTGTACCAATAATAAAATGACGCATTACCCTGTAACGATCATCGCATGATCGTTAAGCCACGAACGGACTAGGTGGTCCATGGGCTACCACCAGGTCAGATGAATGGGCTAATCATAGTTGACAGCAGGCGATCGTCCAATAAGAAAAAGATCCACCACCAATTGACAGATGGTCCCCATACAGGCATAACGGTATATGATGATCACGCCCTCGGTGAGATCATCATCGCATACTCACTCTTTCATTCGATTCACCTGAATTTTCTCCGACTACCGTACTAACTTAACCATCGGAGCGCCCTCCGGGATCGCCTCCCGGTGTGCGACTGACATCGTTTTCGTTGTTGTGAGCTCAGGTCCAAAGATTTTCCACTCAGGCGATCTCGGCTAAGGACACTACAACAAAATAGGCCTAACCCAACACCCAAAAAGTGCTGTCATAGGCCTTAAAAGTGTTGTATTTGGTCTAATACAACACTTTACCAGGTGCTGCTTTAGGTGATGTCGCCTTAGGCCTTATGCAGCACTTATTTTAGGATATATAACACTTTTTTGAAGTGCTGCATTATTTTAAGAACTGCAACACTTGTAAGTGCAACACTTGTTTACAGGAAGTGCAACACTTTTTTACATGAAGTGCAACACTTGTATACATGAAGCGCAACACTTGTTTGATTTTCTAATAGCCTATTTGCAACACTTATTCATAGAAAGTGCAGCACTTCAATGTATAAAAACAACACCAGTCAATGCTTATTACGACGCTTATCACAACTAGTAACTGATTTTTAACGACAATAAAATATGTGATAAAATAATATCAAGGTTTATACAATAATATTTAAAATATTAATTTCCTAGAACTAAAACAAAATAAATAGTGTATTGTAGTTTTACACATCCCAAAAAAACATTAAATGTATCCTCGACATAAAACTATCAAGTACATTAATAGAAAGTTCACATCCTCCATGTCTTCTACTTTCTTTCACTTGATATGGTTACAAAAATCAACACGCATCTTTATGTGCCCCAAAAATACATAGCCTGGTACATTTAGAAACAATAAAGAAGTGGATTAGTATGGCAATATTTTGTTGAAATACAAATAAACACTTACAAATTAAAGACCACTTCTGAAATTCTAACCAGGGACAATTTCTATACCAAAGTACATTAGCTATAAATGTATACATTATACCTTGATAAAGTCATACCTTAAACTAAACGTAGAGGAGATCTCACTTCAGAAGGTCTCCCGAGGTTAATCATGTAATTTTTCCATTAACTTTTTCATTTTGTTGTCGATGTCCTTTCGGATGGCTTCTAACTCAGCCTTTTTTCTTAGATGCTCCTCATCAAGCTCTTTTCGCATTTCAACCTTTTGTCTTTGATGCTCCTCTTCAAGTTCTTTTCGCATTTCAGCCTTTTGTCTTTGATGCTCCTCTTCAAGCTCTTTCCGCATTTCAGCCTTCTTTCTTTCATGGTCGTCTTCAAGCTCTTTTCTCATAATAGCTATTTGTCTCTTTCCTGCTTCTGATGTATCAATGCCATTGACCTTCTTTAGTAATGTTTTGGTGACACCTTTACCATAGAGTCTACAGTGTCCATCATACTCTTTACCCATCACAGCCACAAAAGGATCATCCAGAGCAGTCACACCTTCTGGGGGTTGGTAGTTCTTCATTAGTTCCTTCAGTTTATTTAGAAATGAAAGTTAAACAAATTTTCAACTATGTAATAACATAACTAATTGATATAAAAACTTGTACAATCTTACAATCTTTTTTGCTGTGTCATCATATGTATTGCAATATACATTCCCAATTTTCCTCATACGTGTGCATTCAAACACTTGAGCTGAGTCAGGTTGTTCCCTATTTGGGTTTTCATTCATCTGTATGCACAATAACATAATTATCAAAAGAATAATCCTAAAAAGCTACTTTGGTCCACCAGATTCGTTTTCTCCAGCAAAATTGTCAACATCTTTTTGACGCATATTTAGTCGTGTCTTTACTCTTTCATGCATATAACGTGAGCAAAAAGTCAAACATTCTTCAATCAAATACCCTTCTGCTATGGATCCCTCCGGTCGACTCTTATTCCGAACATATGACTTCAACTTACACAAATATCTTTCCATAAAGTACATCCATCTGTAATGAACAGGTCCTCCAAGCCGAATTTCCTCTACTAAATGAATAGGTAAGTGAACCATTATGTCAAAAAAGCTGGCAAGAATATATTCTCTAATTCACACAGCGTTTCTGTAATTTCAGCTTGCAAATGATCAAGCTCTTGGGGCTTAATTACCTTGCTGCAAAGACTTCGAAAAAAGGCACCCAACCTGATCAAAGGGATGGCAACATGCCTTGGTAATGATTTTCTCACTGCAACTTGCAGCAAGTAATGCAGTATGATGTGAGCATCATGACTCTTGTAACCTGAAACTTTCCTTTCTGAAGAGCGTACACACCTTGCGATGTTTGATGCACACCCATATGGCAATTTTGCCTCCTTCAAAACAGAACAAAGTATGTCTTTCTCAACTGAAGACATGGAAAAACACGCTTTTTCAAGGAAAACATGTTTTCCATCATCAGAAAGTTTGGGTTGAAGCGTCTCTTTAATGCCCAATTCTAAAAGATCAAATCGAGCTTTTGCATGATCCTTTGACTTTCCACTTATATCCAGCAAAGTCCCTACCACGTTATCAACTAATTTTTTTCAATGTGCATCACGTCAAGATTATTCGAACATGTATTAAATTTCCAATATGGCAATTCAAAAAATATTGACTTTTTCTTCCATGGACAAGTGCTGTCGTTTTTTTTCTTTTGTGTCTTTCCAAACAGATTTTGAAACCCCGATAACTCTTCAAAAGCTTCAATGCCTGATAAGGATTTTGGAGAAGGTCTCTTCTCAACTTTGCCATTAAAAGCACTCTTATTACGTCGCCATGGGTGTTTAGCATCTAAAAATCTACGATGACCCATATAACACATCTTCCTACTATGCTTCAAGTACAATGAATCGGTATCACGATTACAACATGGACATGCAAATTTTCCTTTTGTTTTCAAGCCTGACAACATTGAGTAACCTGGAAAATCACTAATGGTCCAAGTTAAGGCTGCATGCATTTTAAAGGTTTCATTTTTTTTGATTTATCGTATGTATCCACCCCATCAACCCATAACTCTTTTAGCTCCTCTATTAAAGGTTGCAGGTATACATCAATGTTGTTACATCAATGTTGTTACATCAATGTTGTTACCAGGTGATTCAGGTCCCGGAATCAACATTGACAACATGAAGTACTCTGTTTGCATTGACATCCATGGAGGCAAATTGTAATTGATTAACACCACAAGCCATGTACTGTGAGAAATGCTCATTGTTCGAAATGGATTAAATCCATCACTTGACAACCCTAACCTTACATTTCTAGTTTCTTTGGCAAAATGTGGATACAAAGAATCAAAATCCTTCCAACTTTTCCCATCTGCGGGATGTCTTAAATTTCCATCTTTCGGAAGCCCTTCGTCATGCCATGGCATATATTTAGCTACATCTGAACACATAAAAAGTCTTTGTAGCCTAAGTATTAAAGGAAAATACCACATCACCTTAGCCGGAACCTTTCAATATATATTTAAACAACTTTTATTGCGTCTCATCCCTTGTTTCACTTTCATTGGTTTCCACCTAGATGTATGACAGACATGGCATGTATCAGCATGTTCATTCTCTTTCCAGTATAAGATGCAATCATTTGGACACACGTGTATCTTCTTATAATGAAGCCATAAATCCCTTACAACATTTTTAGCTTCATTATAACTAGCTGGAAGTTTTGCATCTGGAATGAGCTCTTTGAAAAACTTTAGAAGCTCATTAAATGCCACATTACTAAGCCCGTGAAGCGTCTTGTACAGAAAAATTCTTATAATGAAAGATAGCTTTGAAAAACTTTTACACCCTGGAAATAACTCTTGCTTTACGTCTTCAAGTAGCCTATAAAACTTCTCTGCCTCTACATTAACGCCCTCTTGAATCGTACTTGTTTCCTCTATGTTATCTCTAAACCTATCGTGCAGTAGTTTAGCAAAATTGTCATTCATGTCCACATCACTATCATCTGAACAACTATTAGATGATGTTATGTCTGAAGGTTTTTCTCCATGAAAAACCCATACATAGTAGTTTTCTACAAATCCTTCCCATTTAAGATGATTGAACACTTCATCTCTACGACACCAGTAACAGTTTTTACATTGTTTGCAAGGACAAACAATTTGACCTCCCCTTGCTGCCTTATTAAATGAAACATTAAGGAAGTTAGTAACTCTTGTATCAAACTCAGGTAACCGTCTAGGTAGATACATCCATTCTCTACCATTCATCATCTCTCTGAAGCCCTGATAAGCAAGTTCACAAATGACACATCCCTACAAATGACACATCCCTGATAATCAATTTCCTTCTATATAACCTGTTTGGCAAATACTAAACATGCAAATCTAGGGAAAATTAAAGCAGTAGAAGTATGAATCAAGATGAATTGGAGGTTTTGAATGAATCTAGATAAGTGTAATGATATTACAAGAATTGAGACATGAATTGGGACATCAAAATTGTTTCAATATTTCAAATCAGCAAGTTAACATCCTGATAAGTGTAATGATATTATCTTCAATTCATGTCCCTGAATACACCTTCAATTCATGTTCCAATTCAGAAAATCGAGCAAGATTACATCTTAATAACTTCAAAATCGAGAAAGTTTACATGTTAATAACATCAAAATCGAGCAAGATTACATGTTATAACATCAAAATCGACCAGAAATTTCGAGCTAACATCAACATCAGGGGATTTCGTGGAACAGAAAAAGAAACACAACAGCAACATATATAAATTCGAGCAACACAAACAACAAAATCGAGCATAAAAATGACATGATTTCGTGGAATGTGATATTTAACATAGAATAACATTTTAATTAAAGAAAAAGGAGATGAGAAAGTGGAAAAGAACGAACCTGCGACAGCAACAGGGGAAGCCAAAGGTGCAGACGAGGTCGTCGGTGGAGAGGGCACCGGAGCAGCAGCATCGCCGGCGGAAAAGGAACCGAAGCAGCAGTCCAGGTCGTGGAGACAAGATGCGTAGGTCTCCCGATAGTAATTGGAGGCGTGAATGTTGGAGGCGTGAAACAGTTAGGGTATTTTATGAATACGTCTCTTTTTTTTTAAACAGACGTGCCAAACAAGCATGGCTTAATTTACCCTAACATTAAGCAATTAGGAGGAAACTTCAATTTTGGTAAAAAAAATAATGAGGGAAAAACAAGAGCCAAAAAATTTTAATTTTCACTTTTGGTGAGAAAGTAAGGAGGGAAATATACAAGCCATGAAATTGAAATTTTAACTTTGTTCAAATTTAACATAGTGGGAAGTTAAAAATATAAAACTTTTACATATATATCATAATCAAATTTATTATTTATTATAGTAGTTATTTTATATAATAATTAATAAAATACAAATAACATAATAATTTTTTATTTTATAGCAAAAGATATATATGTATTTGATTAATAGTTTGGAGATATCTATATGTGTGTGTATTATTTGTGTTATACATTGTCACTGATTACAACATTTTCAAACAAGTGTTGCTATGAGAAACCAAAACATGCAACACTTCCTAAAAGTGACGTTTTTTTCAATAAAACATGCGACACTTATGAAAACGGTGCTGCAATAGGTACACTAATACAACACTTATGTTATAAGTGCTGTATTAGCGTCAAAGCAACTCTTTTTACAAGTGCTGCTCCCAAAGTGCTGTATTAGGCTCATTTTGTAGTAGTGGGACTAGTTCGCATCATTTCTAATTAATATATTATCACTTTAATATATTAATAAACTATTTATTTTATTTCTATTGATTTATTAAACAATTAATAAATCAACATTTCTCTCTACTGAACTTTATACTAATCCTCCAGCTATGAGGGCAACCCAAATGGACTTTGCTTCAATTAATAAGATAAATACAATTTATAAGTCATGGCTTAGACACCTAATCCAACAAGTTTCAATATTCTCTTCACCCCTTCGGACATAATAGGTGTAATTCTGATACACATCTTCAAACAGTTCACCATCTCGATCTTATCGATACCCACAATCTTCAGACATGACCATACATGAATTTGATCATTGCTCACGTTCGCATGAAACCTAGTTCTGCTTTTGAAAGTTCTTCTTTTTGGATTGATCAAACTTAATGTCGTATATGTTTGATGCGAAAAGCTTCAGATTGTAGGGTATGTCCAACTGTAGTGCAGTTGAGTTGTCAATTGAGAATGAGACCAGAGGCACTCTATCAATAACTTCTACATTGGTGAAAAACAATAACATCATTGTTTCGTATGTCTAGATCTTGTTAACTGGACCCATCTTGTAACGCCCCAAAAATTCTCTCTTTTTTTTTCAAAAGCGCAATAGCGCCAAAAGCGGACTAGTGCTAAAAGCGCAAAAACGTTACTCCATAAAGATGATAGCGCTATCGCTTTAGCATAGTTCTCAAACTTCATGTCTATAAGACAGGAATATCAAAAATACGGTCAAACAAAAACATTTGGTTTGTAAGTTTACAACCATGGGCGTTACGAATTTATACCAAAACAAACCATAACAAACATAGAATGATTAAACCATAAAATAAAAGATGAGAGCTACGTATAGCTCCACTCCGTCTAATCTCCCAAAACGTACCTAGCATAGCAATTCGGCAACTATTCTTACGAACCTGAACCTGGAATACATGGCATAAAATACAATACATAAGACAAAAATGTCTCGTGAGCTACATGGGTTTTAGACTCAAAACATTTATAAGCATAACTTATATCATTTTCAAACATTTGTACTCAAATCATATCATAACATTTTTGTTGTTAAAACCATTATAACTGAAACATATCATCATCTTGCTTTTAAAGCTTTTCATAAAAAGTTTCTCATTATAAAAACTTTCATTTCTTAAACTTGACTGGAATTCATTTGTATCTGGATTTTTATACTTAGGGCCTTAATCATTTTTGGTGATACCCCAAGTCTATACTGAGATGGTAAGAACATAATCAAACCACCTCAGCATCTTATCACATGCTTCGACTAGTATCTCAACATGCTTTATTTTCATACTTAGAATAATCACTCTTGGTGATATCCCAAGTCTATACTAAGATGGAAAGAATACAATCAGTCCATCCTAGCATCATGTATTTTAGGACATCTACTTCGCGAAGGGGAAGGTACCACCCCAGTAGATTCCTCTATATTCCCTTGTGGGAACATCATGGCCCGGGCAGAACATTTTCATTTTTTCACGTTGCTATTCATTTGTTGTCACAAATACCAGTCATTCGTAAGCACATTAAGGTTAGTTGCCTAAAACATTCTTTCATAATTGATATATGGCAAAATGCCAAAACTTTCTTTCAAAACAATTTGGCAAAACTGTCGAAATCGTACGTTCAGCTCATGTTCGGCTTAATGCCAGAAATCATACTTTTCAAAGCGTATTTGGCTTAATGCCTAAAATTATACTTTTCAACGCGTATTCGGCTAAATGCCAAAAATCGTACTTTTCAAATTGTATTCGGCTAAATGCCAAAAATCATACTTTTAAAGAAATAATCGTAAACTTTCATATAAATTTTACATTTAAAATTCACATGAATTTTATAATCACTTTTCCATGTACCCCTAATGGGAAGAGCCACATGTACTCACCTTGGTCCGCTTAGCCTTTGCCTCTACTTGCTTCCGCGCACTCCTTAACTTCTATATCGATAATATAGAAGATTAGTAATATGTTCAAATATTAACATACTACATATATAAACTAAGTCTCATATCTACAACTCTTATCAAAAGAGTTCATACTAACGTTATTATAAAAATACTCAATTTAGTACATTAATAAGTTAAACGTTCTTTTTACACATTATAATCTAACACTTCACGATATTGACTTTTTAGCAAGAATTCCCTTTATATGGTCAAGTTTGACCAAATCCGATAACTCAACAATTTAGTTCCTTATTTTACCCAAAAACTTCAAGTTTATAATTCTAACGTCAAATTAACGTCTTCTTGCTAAATTCTTAACATTTTTAACAATCTTGTAAAAATTCAACATGGTATAATAACTCGGTTAACCATGTATTTTCATAATTCCATTATCAACGACTAAATACACAACTAGTGTATTTTTAGCTTTTTGACATAACATAACATTTACATATCTACCGGTCTTGATAGTTTTCAAGTTCACAATGACCGATTCCATTCCAATCTTCTTTTCCAATTTCCATGTCTAACATCATGTGCATCAAAACTTTATTCCGTCTAGTTTAGCAATTTCAGACTCAAAACAGAAAATCTTTGACATAAAACCCCTTTATAAGTGATAAATATACATTATTTTTCATCTAATCAACCATTTGTTACATGCATGCAAAAATCCAACCAAAATCAGTTGACATCTAACATAAACTCAACCATAAACGTTATAGAACCATAAATTCTTCATCTTTTCAACTTTTCTCAAACATCCAACAAGGATTTCAAACCCAATACTCAATACTTTCATTCCACAGGAAGTTTTGGACTCATAATCGTGATATAAACCAAAATCCAAGCTCAAATTCAACATGCATGAGAAAATTTTCGGATTTTAGGAGCTAGGGTTTATCAAGAATCAGGTATACCTTTCTGATTTCTGCCCAAAGACCTTAAAAATCTAAAATTAAGGTTGAATGTAGCTTGAAATCGGACTGAAAACCTTCCTTGATCCCCACCCTCCGATCGCCGGTCATCGCACACCTCCGTCCGCCGGGAAATCGCACCGACGACGCTGCCGGAGCTGTTTCTTCGCCCTCTTTCTGTTGCTGCTGGTCACCAGCACTGTGGTCGGACCCTATGGCCCACCCTCGGTCGGAATCGCACACTAGCAGGCGCCCTTTTACCTCTCTCGATTTTTGTGGTTACGCAAATGGTGAAGAACGAGAGTAAAGTGTCGAATTTTGCTTCCAATTCCCGATTTCCCTTTTGATCTGTGAAGAGTTTGCGTGTTTGGCGATTTACGCAGCCCACAGTGAACTAAAAGAATCGATTGGCTGCCTTTTAAAGCCAAAAGACGAAAATGCCCCTGGCCCCTGCCTTAGTGAAAATTTTCTAACTTTTCACTTATATTGTTCCTCAACGTTTCTAGGGCATAACTTCTTCATACGACATCCAAAATTTTCAAACATTATACCTTTAGAAAGGTGGGAACGAGCTCTACAAGTTTACCCTACTGACTTTCGTTTGAATCTTAAGGGATTCTCCGTTATTAACCCTTGAAAATGACTCCTTGGTCATTTTTGTCACTTTTGGGCCATTTTAAAACCTTCATAACTCCTTCGTTACAATTCCAAATGGCCTGATTCTTTTTCCAATAATTGTTTTATCCCAAATAATACCAAAGTCACCTTGAGGACTTTTTCTCAATTCCTTTTAGATTTTGAGATGCTAATTTTTAAAGATTATTCAATAAAAATTTCACTTTTGGTCCTTTATTCCCATTTTTCCTTTTAGGTCGCTAAAACCAAATTCTATTTGAGGTAATATCTCATCATAGCTTAATAAAATGTTTAACCCATACATTTCCATGTTCTTATCTCTTTTGACCTTTTTATCCATCCATAACATGTTTAAGTGACAAATCATATCTTAAACACGTAAAACTTTTTGGTTGTCACACATCTCCTCCTTCTTTCCCATTCGACTACAAGAAACGGCATAAAGATGCCTCAGCTGGTCGTACTCTTCAACCTTCTGTTGCTTCTTTTTGGCTTTGGAGAGTTATTCAGCAATCTTCTTCCCTATATCAATAGATGGACCAGATGAAGGGGGAATCTGCGAAGATGTGGTTGTTGTCACTGTCGGTGGTTGTTGTCGCTGTCGAGGCTGGAGCAAAACTAACTTCGATTTTTCACCACTTGAAAATCTTTTGATTATGCTCGAATTGGATTCAGATGTTATTGGTTTGGAAGATGATTTTTCCCGAGTTAATGGATTTGTACTTATTAGTGTGGTGGTGGAAATTGCTGTGGAGGATGGGGCTGAAGTAAATCTGAACATTGTTGTGTGTGTAGATGCGGTTGTGATTGATTGAGTGATTGGTGCGAAGGTAGTTACCGGTGTGATTGTTGTAGTTGGTACGAAGGTGGTAGTTGTTTCCCCAGTTGGTCGATTCAAGTCTCCCCCTTGTGATGAAGGCTGGGAATACTTCGGAGCACCAGGTAATCGACTGACTAGCATGAGGAGAGGAGCGATGTCTTTTCGAATTGTCTCGGTAGTTTGAGAGACAAGGATTTTTATCTGTTGGTCAGTGATCTTTTTTGCCTCCTGATAAGTTTGATACTAGTACACCTTCGGTTCGTACTCAGCAATTGTTTTCTTTGCAGTCTCCAAGTCAATTCGCAGACTCGACAACTGGATATCAAACTCCTCAGCGCTTCGTTTCGATAGAGCATCAGCAGAGGTGGTCAAAGAAGTAAGCTTGGCTTGAACTTCGGAGTGGGTAGAATTGAGTTTTGTGACAACCTCTGTGAGCTTCGCATTGTGTTGATCAAGAAGCAGTTGGGTCTTCTCTTCAAGTAACTTTTCTACTGCTTTACATCGCAGATCCACTTTCTCTAAGTCGTTTATGGTGACCGGCTTGACATCTTCTGCAATCACCTTCACTGTCCCATCAACACGTGAGGCAACAGTATTGGTGATGGATTTCTCTAAGGACTGGATGGAGTCAGAAAGAAGTTCACTGGTGACTCCAAATGATGTGTTTGATTAGAAGGTTGTTTGAGCCTGAAGCAGAAGATTGAGCTTCTGATTTAACTGACGAAATTGCTTCATGGAGACAAGGCTTGTATCTGGTTCGTCATCATCATCGTCTTGAATGTGAACTGGGGCAGTCTCAAAGTAATCTTCACCATCACCTTTGGATCCATGATTGGATGGTGAGTCAGGAAAATCGTCGGAGAAGAAGGCAGACTTTAGAAGGACTTCGGTTGGAGTGTCATCGAGAGGTTCAGAAGTCTTTGGTGGAGAAGGGGGATCTTTAGCCATTTGATCCTCAAGTGTGAAACTTGTGTCGACATTAGATGTGTTCACAGGGGTTTCAATATGACTTATCCCCACATTAGATGTTTCGACAGAGGTCATATGTTCGGAGACCATAGGATTTTCAAACAAATTAGAAATAGGATCAGAAGGTGGTACTGTGGTTGTGGTAGCTTCGGATGGAGTAGGCGGAATCATGATTTCTTCTACTTGGGAAGTTTCCTCCTCCGATTGAGGTGTACATGGCCTTGAAGTGTGAACAGAATTATGCTTTTTGGACTTGCTTGGTTGACCATGGCATTTTCTTTTTGTTTTCTTTGCTGGTGGTTTGAACGGTTCAGCACTACTTCGTTTGCCCTTGGGTTTTGGGAGTTCAGACTCTACCACTCGGACAAAGATATTTATTGGATGTGGAAGAGTAAGCGTTTTGCGGTATTCGATAAGGCTCAGGTTGTCTTCCGGCACCCGGCAAAGCATGGCTTCAGGTATCTAAGCAACAAAGTCGAACTTTTCATCCGAAGAAGAGGATGAAGGGACTTGTACGGTTCCAAAGTCATGGCATGGTAGATCCGAAGGAACCAGAACCTTCTCATGAGCGTAGACGGCTTGAAATGAGAGCCCAGAAACGAGTAGAGGCTATTTCTATTACTCGATTTGTATGGTTGATATATGCCAGGAAATCTGTCCATAAGATAGAAGCATAATCGACTCGACAGTTATAGAAGATAGCGTAATGTAGCTAAAGAAAGGAATGAGCTGCGGAGTCCAATCCAGAGGTCCTGCCAGAGAGGCTCCTTAGGATGACACTGAAGAAGTATGCCCAAATTGAAGGTAGGCATTTCTTCTTGAAATGACTCATCGATCTTGTTACAGGTGTGTGGCCCATCTCATTCAACATATTCAGAATTTCTGACTGGGAGGCCATCTGAAAGGTTCCAGACATTGGCAATCGTAAGAGTCTAGCAAATTGAGCTTTGCCAACAGCAACAGTCTTCTTGTCATTGGCGGCGGTGACAATGTCAAATAGCACAGATTGACCATATGTATGTATCTTGGCAGTGTGATGGGCTCGGTAACCCAGAGTTTTGGAACTCTAGGGTTAGCAATCATGGAAAACTGCAGAGGAGAATGGTGTAAGCAAACAGCAAGGATGGCCATGATTGAAGAGTATGCTTCAGGATCGGCAATATGATTAGCAGACATCGGTTTGAGATCCGGCACGGAATCAGCCTCTGCCGGTGAGAATGACATAGCATCTGCAGACATGGTGACTGTTGAGATTTGAGGATTTGGAGAATTTTGAGAGGAGTTGCAGGTTTAGAGTTTGTGGAAACGGAAGAGATGAATGAAGGGTTATGTGGGTTTTTATAGTGGCATGATGAGTGGAGAGAGACAGGGTGCATTAAATGCAAGGTTTGAAGGGTCAAATGGGGTGAGCCCACATCATCGGAGAGATGAGGGGACGTTTCCTTTTTTATCGCGTGACAGCTGCTTCATCCTCAAGTAACCGTTAGCCTTTGCTCTGATTGGCTCCTGTCAAATCCCAATTCAAAAAGGAATCAATTAAAATCCCTTAACTCACGTGTAATCTCAACTAAATTAGTTTTTGAAAACAAAGAACCACAACAAAAATAAAAAAAATAAGAAATAAGAAATAGAGAAAATGTTTTTGGTATTTTGAGGATTATGCCAACAAAGTGGTTCTTCATCCGAAGTTATGCGCGAAAGACACCAGGTGTGCTGCACCCGACTTTGAAAATTATCCCAATTAATGTTTGTAAAATTCTTGTTTTTGTGTTGGATTCGGGGACGAGAGCTGGTGATTCTAGGAAGTCTGAAATACACGTCGATACCTGAACATGAAAAATAGACCTACGAATCATACGATATCTGAACCCTGTGTGATTATTCCACCTTCGCATACAAAAAGCTTTGACATGCAAGTTAAGATCTCAAAAGGTTACTTGGTAAGAACTTAGATGACAACTCCCGATCCGAAAAACATGAACTCCCGATCCGAAGAACATGGATCGTTACACTACAGTGATTCAGCATTAGGATTATTCGTTTGTATGTTGTGTGAAAAAGAAAGTCAAAAATATCGTATCTCATTTCACCAGATAGAGTATTTTGACACTTTTCCCGGATGACAAGCCTTTGGGAATCATGCACTACTCCACCCTTGTCACAAAAGACAGGTTACTGATATGTTCATACCCCCAATTAGGTTCTCAACTATGTTATAGGAGATCCGAATTGTTGCATTTAAGACAGGGATAAGCCTTGAAGTTGCTCTTATGGTACGAGCAATGGTGCTTGAGAATTATGGCATCCGAAGGTAAGCCTGATTGAAAATTTTTTATTGCACCAGGATTGATCAGCACATTTCCCGAGTGATTTGGTAATTTTCTTTTTGAATTCTTTTTAAAGCATTTTGCCAGGAGAATGCTTTGGCACTCTTATTCGGACTGGGAAGTGACATGATAGCATTTCATGTTTTAAAAGTATGTAATCCCCTTATCTAAATGTGTAACCTAGTGTAATGACTATTCTTCATTTCAAGAGTTATCAGATGTAACATACCAAGGAAAAATTGAGACCAATGATCCTGAAAAGAACAAGTCTTTTTGATTAGTTATGTATTGAAGCGAAGGTAAGAACGACCGGGTGCACATAAGATATGAAGGTAGAGAACCACTCAATCAAGTCCGAAGAATGGGCATGTAAGAGGGTCTTTAACCACGACCAGGTCATCCGAAGTTTTACCAGTGTTGCAATTCGAATCCCATATATCCCTTAGTGCAATGGAAAATGTATTCACAGATTCTAAAATCAACGTTTTGTCCTTTAGGGTTCACTGATGGATTTTGCAAATTAAGATTCGGATGTGAAAAACAAGAATGTCTAAGCAAGCATAACTAAGTTTTCGGATATACATTAACGCAAAAGCACTGATCAGAATGGAATCGAAGGTTCGGATGGGAACAGTAACGCATATTTGAAGATTGTGAAATGAAGAAGAGGCATTATGTCTTTTTGAAAACTTGGACAGAAGTGATCCGAAGGTTCGGTTTGGAACAGTGATAAGTTTCCTTCTGATAAAAAAACTTTGTTGAAAAGAAAAAATTGTAAGAAAGAAAAAAATAAAAATAAAAAATAAAAAAATAAAAAACTGAAGTATGAAAACGACATAGTATACATGGTAAGAAGCACTTAGCAAATCAAGATTGGGGCACTACAGATGACTCAAGCATGGCTAGCTCATGGATGATCCTTGTGAAAACTGTTTCATCAAGAGCTTTAGTGAAAATGCCAGCCAACTGATCATTCGTATGGACGAAATGAACCTCAATATTTCCTTCTTCTGAATGACTTTTGATGAAATGGTAGCGGAGAGAAATATGTTTGGTCTTCGAATGTTGACTCGGTTGTGACATATTCGGATGAAACTTTGAGAGCCACATAAGAGCGGTATTCTTCGCATATGGATGGCATAGTTGACAACGCCTAGTGATATCAAGTATTTTAGGCATTGTTGAGCCCTGTTCTTGATGAAATTATATCAAATATGTCTGGGTATTCTCACTTTTCGTGCCAGGACTTGTTTGGAGAAAAAGAATGGAAACAGGGACTAAAAGCGTGCAAAAGGAAGAAGTTTGGAAAAGAATGAAAAATCAAGGAAACTCGTACGCGCGCCGCGGGAATTAACCACGCGCGACGCGGGCTTAAGGTGGTGGAACACATTCAAATACCGAAGAAACGAGAAAAGATAAGTACGCGCGCCGCGGATTCTTCATCTGCGCGGCGCGGCTGCGGGAAAATTGCAACTATAAATAGAGGCATTTCCAGCCAAAAACCCTAGCAAAGACCGGGTGTAAAATCGACCTTGAAGCTCTTTGACTCCAAGATTTCGTTTCAGCAACTTATTAAGTGGAATTTTCATGTTTTGGATTTTATTTGTAATTAATTAGTTTGGATTAAGCTTGGTTTTGTATCTTTGGGAGTGACAACCATTGATATTAAGCTTTGGCTTCTGTTTTAGTCTCATTTTGTTACTGTTTTGATGTCTGGATTCGAGTTTGGTGAATGAAAATCATTTGGTCACATTTAATATTGGTATTTCGGTGTTTCTATGCTTGTGTTGGGTTTTGAATTATTGATTTGTGTTTGGATATTGTTTTGACCTTGTTGGAACTGTTTTCCCTTGCTGAAATCAGTAGCTAATTAGGTTAGTTTTTAGGCATTAAATCTTAGCTAGTAGATGTTCAGTCAGAACCCTAGTTATTAGTCAGGTTATGCTTTGTTTGGTTTGGATGCCTTTGTTTACTTCTGATTCAGAGATGCACTTCTGATTTCAGAAAGTGACTAGGATAGTTTGAGTTGAGTTAGCTTAGGCTTAACTTGACTTTAGTTGGTGATTGTTTTTGGAGTAGTTGAGAATTAGAAATCAGGTCCTCCGACTGTAGCGTGACACTACTAGTTGGTAATATGTCATCTAGTCTAACCACGAAGCTCCTGCGGATCAACCCTGACTACCACTATACTAGTGTGTGTGTTAGGTTTTCTTTATTTTTGACCGCACGACGACCTAGGCGTGTCAAATTTTGGCGCCGTTGCCGGGGAGCTGTGCGCTTAGATTAGGTGATTTGTAGGACTTAGCTTCTGATTTTTGATGTTTGATTTTAGTTCTTTGAATTTTGGTATGTGTACATCCTTATAATGAGTGATTACATGTACCCGAATCAGTATTATGAAGATTATGAAAATCTGGCCGACACCTATTACGAGGATGATTGCTACAATGGATCATTCGATGACAATGGTTGGCGGACCGAGGAGTCATCTCAACCTGACATTTCTGCAACTTCAGGCCAACTTTGGGTACTCTGGTATAACACTCACCAAGAGCAGAAGGACCAGACTGGTGCTCTTTTAAGTTTGCAAGCTTCTTTAGATAGGTTAGAGGAAAGTTGGAAATGTTCACCACCTTCGCCAGAACCGGAGGCGAGTGATTTTTATACCAATAATAATGTGTGTGAACTTGCATCACCTGAATATGTGATGGAAGGGCATACAACGTGGGAAAGTCAAGAGACCACCGAGATGGTTGACACGCCTAGGTCGTCGTGCGGTCAAAAATAAAGAAAAAAAACCTAACACACACTAGCACAGTGGTAGTCAGGGTCGATCCGCAGGAGCTTCGTGGTTAGACTAAATGATAGATTACCAACTAGTAGTGTCACGCTACAGTCGGAGGATCTAGTTTCTACCTTCCCAATCACTAATACCATAAAGCAATGATCAAACAGATTCAAGCCAAGCTAAGCTAAGCTCAAATGAACCTAGTCACTTTCTGAAATCAGAAGTACATCTCTAAATCAGAAGCAATCAAAGGCATCCAAACTAAGCAAAACCAAGCAAAGCATAAACTAGCCACTAACTAAAGTTCTACTGAACAGTTACTAGTCAAGGTTTAATGCCTAAAAACTAACCTAATTAACTACTGATTTCAGCAAGGGAAAACAGTTCCAACAAGGTCAAACAATATCGAAACACAATTCAAACATTCAAAACCCAACACAAGCATAGAAACACCGAAATACCAATATTAAATGTAACCAAATGATTTTCATTCACCAAACTCGAATCCAAACATCAAAACAGTAACAAAATGAGACTAAAACAGAGGCCAAAGCTTAATATCAATCGTTGTCACTCCCAAAGATACAAAACCAAGCTTAATCCAAACTAATTGATTACAAATAAAATCTAAATCATGAAAATACCACTTAAGAAGTTCTTGAAACGAAATCTTGGAGTCAAAGAGCTTCAAGGTCGATTTTACACCCGGTCTTTGCTAGGGTTTTCGGCTGGAAATGCCTCTATTTATAGTTGCAATTTTCCCGCAGCCGCGCCGCGCAGATGAAGAATCCGCGGCGCGCGTACTTATCTTTTCCCGTTTCTTCGGTATTTGAATGTGTTCCACCGCCTTAAGCCCGCGTTGCGCGTAGTTAATTCCTGCGGCGCGCGTACGAGTTTCCTTGATTTTTTCATTCTTTTCCAAACTTCTTCCTTTTGCACGCTTTTAGTCCCTGTTTCCATTTTTTTTCCAAACAAGTCCTGGTACGAAAAGTGAGAATACCCAGGCATATCTGATATATTTTTATCAAGAACAGGGCTCAACAACGCCTAAAATACTTGATATCACTAGGCATTGTCAAACACCCCACACTTGTGCCTTGCTTGTCCCCAAGCAAGAGAGTTTTTAACAAATTATAATAAAGAATCAAACAATTTTTGACTGTGTTTAGTTTCAAAGTTTATTGCTCTTTGAGTTAGAGTGGAATAGTTCGCGAAAACATAATTGAATTGTTCTTTGGAATTCATGGCTTTCTAGAGAACCCATGATTACAAACTTTCTGTCCACAATGAAGTGTACGTACTCATTCAGATTCTAAAGACCATTAAGGAATTGTCCATGACTTTCGATGTTGTCCGTGTAACGAGCTTTCAGAAATACCATCCCAGACCAGATGATCTTAGGTGGTAAGGTGCATAAATCCCACCCATTTTAGACCTACTGGCTCGAACAATAAAGGCCACAGATTGACACTTCCTTCCTAAATTCCAATCCTAAAACAGCTCAATCTTCTGAACTCGTAAAACTCAACTTATTTGACTAACTAATAGCATGATCACAAATAAACAGTATTTATTGAAGAATACTAGTGCTATCACAATCACAAACCATTCATTTCAAAATTGCAATTTATTAAAAATTTTGAAAAATATTGCTAAAATTGAAAGCTTGATCATTTCTGCAAAAATTTCAAAAAATTTTCTCTTTCGACCGTCCACACCCCACACTTAAAACCGTACAACGTCCCCGTTATACAAAATTATTTCAAAACAAGGGAGAAAGAGTTACCCCTTTTGGACGATAGACTGCTTGGTGCTCAATATCACAGGTATAATTGCGAACAAACGGATCCTTGATTTCGTATTCTGGAGTTGTAACGTTACAGTGAACACGCCGGTGGTCGAGACAAGTGGAGGGGGCACGGTGACCCCACACTTGTCTGAGACAACTCCTTCTCAATTTGGTATACCATGCATAACTCAACAAACAAATTAAAACAAACATGACAAATAAAATATGAACAAAATATACAAAAAGAGGTGTCATAAGTTTGTACATATATCCCAAAAAATATAAAAAGAAAGAAAGAAAAAGTACATCAATCACTACCAGGTGGCCTGGAGGGTCCGGCCTCATGATCGTGGGCCCTGGCTGGGAATGGTCGGGGGCGTCGGCTCTACTGCATAGCCAAATCCAAGAGTACCTCCCCGATCCATGCCAACTGCTCCTCAATCCTAGCAACCCTGGCTGCCAGGTCCTCCTGCTCTGGCTGTGGCTCTGCCAGGGCTGCTGGTGCTGGCTCTGGCCTCCGGCGTCTCCTGCCTGGTTGGGCGTACGCGGGCTGGGGTGCCTGAGGAGGCTCGGTCGGTGCCCGGATGAACTGCCCCGGGCGCTGCTACTTAATGAGCTGCATCCTCTCCAAAGTGCGCGCTGTAGTGCGGGATGGAGGCAGAGCGGTCAAGGAGGCAACCACGGGGGCAGTGGGAATACCATATGAGCGGGCCAGGCGGGTGATGAAATACCCCCTGGCTAGTGGGCTGCTGGTGGAGGCGCCAGTCGAGTGGGTGGAGAGGGCAACCGCGAGGGCGAAGGGGAGTTGGAGGAATCTGGATGGGTCGAGGAGGACCCACAGGTATGTCATGTCGTCACCCGACACCTTCTCGCCCCCCTCCCGATGCATGATGGAGGTGGAGACGATACGGTGCATGATGCGGTGGAGTGGGTCCCGAAGCTGACTCTCCCTGGAAGTCCCCGCCTCGTATCTGATGTTGGACAGCGGTGCCCAAACCTCCATGTTGGGAGCCCTGTCCGGCTCCCCCTAAATGTAGGACCCGAAGAACCGGGTGAAATAGCGGTGCTGGAGGTCCTCCTGAGTGTATAACCCCACTCGCCACCCGAACTCCCTGAGGTTGCACTCCCTGTGCTCACCTCCCAAGCGAAATCGTACTATCATGGATCGCGGGTCCCCCGCCCGAGGTGCGAACTGGATGGTGGATATGAACTCCAATAGTAGCTCGGTGTAGACCACGTCCTCGTCCGTGGCCATGATCCTATCCCAGCCACGGCAAGTAAATGAAGCATCCTCGTGAGTCCAAGTGCGATGTAAGAATGGCTCGATCGCGTCCCATAGTCCCGCATCCCTCAGTATGTCTCTATCAATAACTGTCGCCTCGAGGACCCGGCGACGAGTCAATGCGTCCCTCTGCGAGATGTACTCTGTCGAACTAGCAAGCTCCGCGGGGAACTGGAGGAAAGGGTGGTCTAACCTGAACATCATTTAAAAAACGAACACATGGCCACAAAACGAAAAAATGTTGCACAATTAGTCCTTTTCTTCTCCACCGCACCGCGGCGCTGCCTAAGAGCAAGGGCGCGGCGCGCGTCTGTTTCAAAACCCCATTCCAAATTCGCGATTTAACCTGCTATACTCAATCTAGTCATACCACAAGGTAGCCTAGGTGCCGACTAACTCATCTAGGGTCTCTATTTGGCAAAACAAACACCCTATGAGTTAGCATTAGCGATTCTAAGTTTTGAACTATTTTGGACAAATCACTAAAATTAACTACCTAATCACTACTTTTAACAAGTAATAGATAGTTAGAATAGCGTACCTTGGCAGTGGAAACAAAATGAGCAGGAAAAATTGCAAGAGAAATTCGTTGATCAGAGCTCCGAGTCGTGTGTGGTTTGTGTGAGCCGCGGCTTACCTTATAAAGGAGAAAACCGACTGATCGTTCCCCGCGTCGCGGGTTTACGCTTTGCGCGTCGCGCGTGTCACCAGATCAACCCCTGTGCATCGGGTTGGTTTACGATCCCGCATCGCGTAATTCAAAAACCCGCGGCGCGGTCTTCAAAAACTTCTCACATGACCCCACACTTATTTTAGACCACTAATACCTGCAAAAAGATTGATGTATTTTCATACTAAATTCAAAGAAATATAAATCCTAACTTATGACACGATGGGTTGCCTCCCAACAAGCGCTAAGTTTAACGTCTTCAGCCAGACGTTCTATTCCTGCTACAGCTATGGTGGATCGTATGCCTTCCTTCTTTGCTGATTTTCAGTCACCACCGTCCCTTCGTTGCCCACATGCTCCTCAAACTTTCCTAGGTCGAATGGCTTGCCGGTCCTTCTGCTACTGCCCGGTCGCTGCCTTCTAATTAACTCTCGTGAATGCTTGGAGGTAGCTTTGAACCTCCAAGCTCGATCCTTTCTTCTGCACCTCTTCAAAGTCAAGGGCTTGACATGAAGTGCGCCTAGCACTGCTCCCAGTAGTTGTTTTGTAAATTTCATTTTGCCAGTGTACCACGTGCCATCTTTAGTTTGCAATTTTGGCTTGCAATGCCAGTAAATATTTTCCAATCGAATGGGATCGGAAGGCAACATATCAGGATGCTTCCATATGTCCTCATCGATAGTATTGATTATATCTAATCTTCCATTCATGAATGGATCAATGGATCAAGAGTGGCGATAAAATCATGTTTATTATTTTCAAATATTAACTCGTCAGCATCAACTTCTTGGTCATCGTCCAACAGGTGGATCGGAACCAAGAGTGAGTGACTTATTTGATCTGATGGTGGCACAAAATCACCCATCATCAGATCCTTACTTTCAAATTTCTCAAAATTTTCAAAAATTTCAGGAATTGTTGGGCTGGGGTATGTACTGTCACTTACAGCCTCCTCCTCAACATCCTCATCAACCAAATTATCTGGTGATGGTACAGATTCACACATCACCAGATCAACATTATCAACATTCTCAAAACCATTAAAAACATCAAAAGTTGTTGAGTTAGAGGTAGCATTGTCACCTACAACCTCTTCCTCAACAACATTGTCGACCCTCTCAGTGGTCTCTTGACTTTCCCATGGTGTATACCCTTCCATCACATATTCAGGTGATGCAAGTTCACACACATTATTATTGGTATAAAAATCACTCGCCTCCGGTTCTGGCGAAGGTGGTGAACATTTCCAGTTTTCCTCTAACCTATCTAAAGAAGCTTGCACTTTTTCAAGAGCTTCAGCCTAGTCCTTCTGCTCGTGGTAGTTGTTATACATGAGTACCCAAAGTTGGGCCCAAGTTGCAGAATTTTCAGGTTGAGATGGCTCCTCGGTCCGCCATCCATTGTCATCGGATGATCCATTGTAGCAATCATCCTCATAATAGGTGTCAGCCGGATTATAATACTCAAAATATTGATCCGGATATATGTAATCGCCCATTATGAAGACGCACACATACCAAGAATCACAAAACTAAAATCAAACATCAAAAATCAGAAGCTAAGTCCTACAGATCACCTAATCTAAGCTCACAGCTCCCCGGCAACAGCGCCAAAATTTGACACGCCTAGGTCGTCGTGCGGTCAAAAATAAAGAAAAAAAACCTAACACACACTAGCACAGTGGTAGTCAGGGTCGATCCGCAGGAGCTTCGTGGTTAGACTAAATGATAGATTACCAACTAGTAGTGTCACGCTACAGTCAGAGGATCTAGTTTCTACCTTCCCAATCACTAATACCATAAAGCAATGATCAAACAGATTCAAGCCAAGCTAAGCTAAGCTTAAATGAACCTAGTCACTTTCTGAAATCAGAAGTACATCTCTGAATCAGAAGCAATCAAAGGCATCCAAACTAAGCAAAACCAAGCAAAGCATCAACTAGCCACTAACTAAAGTTCTACTGAACAGTTACTAGCCAAGGTTTAATGCCTAAAAACTAACCTAATTAGCTACTGATTTCAGCAAAGGAAAACAGTTCCAACAAGGTCAAACAATATCCAAACACAATTCAAACATTCAAAACCCAACACAAGCATAGAAACACCGAAATACCAATATTAAATGTAACCAAATGATTTTCATTCACCAAACTCGAATATCAAAACAATAACAAAATGAGACTAAAACAGAGGCCAAAGCTTAATATCAATGGTTGTCACTCCCAAAGATACAAAACCAAGCTTAATCCAAACTAATTAATTACAAATAAAATCTAAATCATGAAAATACCATTTAAGAAGTTGTTGAAACGAAATCTTGGAGTCAAAGAGCTTCAAGGTCAATTTTACACCCGGTCTTTGCTAGGGTTTTCGGCTGGAAATGCCTCTATTTATAGTTGCAATTTTCTCGCAGCCGCGCAGATGAAGAATCCGCGGCGCGCGTACTTATCTTTTCCCGTTTCTTCGGTATTTGAATGTGTTCCACTGCCTTAAGCCCCTGTCGCGCGTAGTTAATTCCCGCGGCGCGCGTACGAGTTTCCTTGATTTTTTCATTCTTTTCCAAAACTTCTTCCTTTTGCACGCTTTTAGTCCCTGTTTCCATTATTTTTTTTCTAAACAAGTCCTGGAAAATCTGATATAATTATATCAAGAACAGGGCTCAACAACGCCTAAAATACTTGATATCACTAGGCGTTGTCAATTGTCGAAAATGTTGTTGAGGAAGAGGTTGTAGGTGACAATGCTACCTCTGACTCAATAACTTTTGATGTTTTTGAAAATGTTGATAATATCGAGCTGGTAATGAGTGAATCCATACCATCACCAGATAATTTGGTTGATGAGGATGTTGTGGAGGGGACTGTAAGTGACAGTACAGATCCCAGCCCAGCAAGTCCCGAAATTGTTGAAATTATTGATATTATTGAGGAAAGGGGTGTAGATGACAATATTACCCCCGACCCTATAATTTTTGAAAATTTTGAGTCTTTTGAAAGCAAGGATTTGATGATGGGTGACTTTGTACCACCATCAGATCAAACCAGTCACTCACTCTTGGTTCCGATCCACCTGTTGAACGATGACCAAGAAGCTGATATTGATGAGTTAATATTTGAAAATAAAAAACATGATTTTATCACCACTCATGATCCATTCATGAATGGAAAATTAGATGTGATCAATACCATCGATGAGGACATATGGAAGCATCCTGACATGTTGCCTTCCGATCCTATTCGATTGGAAAATTTTTATTGGTACTGCAAGCCAAAATTGCAACCTGAAGATAGCATGCGAGACACTAGCAAACGAGGTATGAAACAACTACTGGAAGAGGCACTGGGCGCGCTTCATGTCAAGCCTTTGACCTTGAAGAGATGCAGAAGGAAGGACCGAGCTTGGAGGTTCAAAACTACCTCCAAGCATTTACGGGAGTTAACTAGAAAGCAACAATCGGGCAGCAGCAGAGGGACCGGCAAGCCATTCGACCCAGAAAAGTTTGAGGAGCAGTGGGTCAACAAAGGGACGGTGGTAACTGAAAAGCAGCAAGGAAAGAAGGCATACGATCCACCGTAGCTGTAGAAGTACTGTACGTCTGGCTGAAGACGTTAAACTTAGCGCTTGTTGGGAGGCAACCCATCGTGTCATAAGTTAGGATTTATATTTCTTTGAATTTAGTATGAAAATACATCAATCTTTTTGCAGGTATTAGTGGTCTAAAATAAGTGTGGGGTCATGTGAGAAGTTTTTGAAGACCGCGCCGCGGGTTTTTGAATTACGCGACGCGAGATCGTAAACCAACCCGATGCGCAGGGGTTGATGTGGTGACACGTGCGACGCGCAAAGCGTAAATCCGCGACGCGGAGAACGATCAGTCGGTTTTCTCCTTTATAAGGTAAGCCGCGGCTCACACAAACCACACACGACTCGGAGCTCTGATCAACGAATTTCTCTTGCAATTTTTCTTGCTTATTTTTTTTCCACTGCCAAGGTACGCTATTCTAACTATCTATTACTTGTTAAAACTAGTGATTAGGTAGTTAATTTTAGCGATTTGCCCAAAATAGTTCAAAACTTAGAATCGACAATACTAACTCATAGGGTGTTTGTTTTGCCAAATAGAGACCCTAGATGAGTTAGTCGGCACTTAGGCTACCTTGTTGTATGATTGGATCGAGTTTTAGCAGGTTAAGTCGCGAGTTTGATTCGGGGTTTTGCAAACGGCCGCTCGTCGCGACGCGCCCTGCTCTTGGGCCGCGCCGCGGTGCAGCAGGGAAGAAAATGACTAATTTTGCAAAAAAAAATTCTTTTGTGGCTATCTATCTTTTTTGCAGATGATGTTCAGATTAGAGCACGCTTTCCTCCAGTTCCCCGAGGGACTGGCTAGCTCCGCGGAGTACATTTCGCAGAGGGACGCGTTGACTAGTCGCCGGGTTCTCGAGGCGACTGTCATTGACAGGGATATACTGAGGGATGCGGGACTAGGGGTGCGATCAAGCCATTCTACATCGTACTTGGACTCACGAGGATGCTTCATTTACTTGCCGTGGCTGGGATAGGATCATGGCCACGGACGAGGACGTGGTCTACACCGAGCTACTATTGGAGTTTCTCCCCACGATCCATTTCGCTCCTCGGGCGTCGGACCCACGATCCAGTATCATCCGTTTTCGACTGGGAGGTGTACAGAGGGAGTGCAACCTCCGGGAGTTTGGGACGAGAGTTGGGCTATACACTCCAGCGGACCTCCAGCATCGCCATTTCACGCAGTTCTTCGGGGCGTGCATTCAGGGGCAGCCGGACCGAGCTGCCAACATGGAGATTTAGACACCACTGTCCAACGTCATATATGAGGCGGGGACCTCCAGGGAGAGCCAGCTTCGAGACCCACTCCACCGCCTCATGCACCGTATCGTCTCCACCTCTATTATGTAGCGGGAGGGGGGCAAGAAGGTGTCCGGGGAGGACATGACATTCTTTTAGGCTCTCCTCGACCCGTCCCGATTCCTCCATCTCCCCTTCGCCCTCGCGGTTGCCCTCTCCACCCACTCGACTGGCGCCTCCGCCAGCAGCCCACTAGCCAGGGCGTATTTCATCACCTGCCTGGCCCGCTCATATGGTATTCTCACTGCCCCCGTGGTTGCCTCCTTGACCGCTCTGCCTCCATCCCGCACTACAGTGCGCACTTTGGAGAGGATGCGGCTCATTGAGCAGCAGCGCCCGGGGCAGTTCATCTGGGCACCTACCGAGCCTCCCCAGGCACCCCAGCCCGCGTATGCCCAGCCAGGCAGGAGACGCCGGAGGCCAGAGCCAGCACCAGCAGCCCCGGCAGAGCCACAGCAGCAGGAGGACCTGGCAGCCAGGGTTACCAGGATCGAGGACCAGCTTGAGTTGATCAGGGAGGTACTTCTACAGATGGCATCAGCTAAGGGCCAGCATCCCCGACCATTCCCAGCTAGGGCCCATGATCATGAGGCTGGACCCTCCAGACCACCTGGTGATGATTGATGTACTTTTTCTTTCTTTTTATTTCTTTTGGGATATATGTACAAAATTTATGACATTACTATCTTTATCTTTGTTTATATTTCATTTTGTCATGTTTGCTTTTAATTTGTTTGTTGAGTTATGCATGATATATCAAATGGGAAGGAGTTGTCTCAGACAAGTGTGGGGTCACCGTGCCCCCTCCACTTGTCTTGACCACCGGCGTGTTTACTGTAGCGCTACAACTCCAGAATACGAAATCAAGGATCCGTTTGTTCGCAATTATACCTGTGATATTGAGCACCAAGCAGTCTATCGTCCAAAAGGGGTAACTCTTTCTCCCTTGTTTTGAAATAATTTTGTACAACGGGGACGTTGTACGGTTTTAAGTGTGGGGTGTGGACGGTCGAAAGAGAAAAAAATTTTGAAATTTTTGCAGAAATGATCAATTTTTCAATTTTTAGCAATATTTTTCAAAATTTTTAATAAATTGCAATTTTTAAATGAATGGTTTGTGATTGTGATAGCACCAGTATTTTTCAATAAATACTGTTTATTTGTGATCATGCTATTAGTTAGTCAAATAAGTTGAGTTTTACGAGTTTAGAAGATTGAGCTGTTTTAGGATTGGAGTTTAGGAAGGAAAAGTCAATCTGTGGCCTTTGTTGTTCGAGCCAGTAAGTCTAAAATAGGTGGGACTTATGCACCTTACCACCTAAGATCGTCTGGTCTGGGATGGTATTTCTGAAAGCTCGCTACACGGACAACATCGAAAGTCATGGACAATTCCTTAATGGCCTTTAGAATCTGAATGAGTACGTACACTTCATTGTGGACAGAAAGTTTGTAATCAAGGGTTCTCTAGAAAGCAATGAATTCCAAAGAACAATTCAATTATGTTTTCGCGAACTATCCCACTCTAACTCAAAGAGCAATAAACTTTGAAACTGAACACAGTCAAAAATTGTTTGATTCTTTATTATAATTTCTTAAAAACTCTCTTGCTTGGGGACAAGCAAGGCACAAGTGTGGGGTGTTTGACAACGCCTAGTGATATCAAGTATTTTAGGCGTTGTTGAGCCCTGTTCTTGATGAAATTATATCAAAAATGTCTAGGTATTCTCAATTTTCGTGCCAGGACTTGTTTGGAGAAAAAGAATGGAAACAGGGACTAAAAGCGTGCAAAAGGAAGAAGTTTGGAAAAGAATGAAAAATCAAGGAAACTCGTACGCGCGCCGCGGGAATTAACCACGCGCGACGCGAGCTTAAGGCGGTGGAACACATTCAAATACCGAAGAAACGGGAAAAGATAAGTACGCGCGCCGCGGATTCTTCATCTACGCGGCGCGGCTGCGGGAAAATTGCAACTATAAATAGAGGCATTTCCAGCCGAAAACCCTAGCAAAGGCCGGGTGTAAAATCGACCTTGAAGCTCTTTGACTCCAAGATTTCGTTTCAGCAACTTCTTAAGTGGTATTTTCATGTTTTGGATTTTATTTGTAATTAATTAGTTTGGATTAAGCTTGGTTTTGTATCTTTGGGAGTGACAACCATTGATATTAAGCTTTGGCTTCTGTTTTAGTCTCATTTTGTTACTGTTTTGATGTCTGGATTCGAGTTTGGTGAATGAAAATCATTTGGTCACATTTAATATTGGTATTTCGGTGTTTCTATGCTTGTGTTGGGTTTTGAATTATTGATTTGTGTTTGGATATTGTTTTGACCTTGTTGGAACTGCTTTCCCTTACTGAAATCAGTAGCTAATTAGGTTAGTTTTTAGGCATTAAATCTTAGCTAGTAGCTGTTCAGTCAGAACCCTAGTTATTAGTCAGGTTATGCTTTGTTTGGTTTGGATGCCTTTGTTTACTTCGGATTCAGAGATGCACTTCTGATTTCAGAAAGTGACTAGGATAGTTTGAGTTGAGTTAGCTTAGGCTTAGCTTGACTTTAGTTGGTGATTGTTTTTGGAGTAGTTGAGAATTAGAAATCAGGTCCTCCGACTGTAGCGTGACACTACTAGTTGGTAATCTGTCATCTAGTCTAACCACGAAGCTCCTGCGGATCGACCCTGACTACCACTATACTAGTGTGTGTGTTAGGTTTTATTTATTTTTGACCAAACGACGACCTAGGCGTGTCAATAGTCACGAAGCTGGCTTTGGATACAGATCATCTGAGAAATGCAAGCAGCAGCAGCAATATACTCAGCTTCGGCTGTGGAGATTGAGACACAGGTTTGCTTTTTGGATTGCCAACTTATTAGTTTGCCATCGAGAAATTGGCATCCACCCGAAGTGCTTTTACGATCAAGAGCACATCCTCCAAGATCAGCATCTGAGTAGGCTTGAAGAAAGAAGCCTGAGTTGGCAGGGTACCATAGTCCAAGAGAAGGTGTGTGATGGAGATAACGGAAGATGGTTTTAACAGCAGCCAAGTGAGGTTCCCTTGGATTCGCCTGATATCTTTCACAGTTCCAGACAGAGAACATGATGTCTGGTCGACTTGCAGTCAAATAGAGTAAGGATCCGATCATGCTTCTATAGACCTTCTGATCAACTGCCGGTTTCTCGAGCGAATGAGTGAGGCGTGTACCAACAGGCATGGGAACCTTCGCATTTGAACAGTGTTCCATTCCAAATTTCTAGAGAAGGCTTCTTTTGTATTTTTCTTGGTTGATGAAAATGTCTTTTGGAGTTTGTTTGACTTGCAATCTGAGAAAGAAATTGATATTCCCCATCATGCTCATTTGAAATTTACTTTTCATTAGAGTTTCAAATTCTTTTGAAAGTGTGGGCTCTGTTGAACCGAAGATGATATCATCCACGTAGATTTGAACTAGCATGATATGAGAACCAACTTTCCTTCGGAACAGGGTGGGGTCAACAGATCCTTGTTTAAAATTTGATTGTTTTAAAAACCGAGTTAAAGTTTCGTACCATGCACATGGTGCTTGCTTAAACCCGTAGACTGCCTTGTCAAGAACATAACAATGATCAGGGAACTTTTCGTTTACAAAACCTGGGGGTTGTTCCACATACACCGTTTCCTCGAGTTCCATTTAGAAAAGCACATTTGACATCCATTTGAAAGACATCAAAGTTTTTATGGGCAGCAAATGCCAAAAATATTCGGACGGACTCGAGTCTAGAAACAGGAGCGAAGGTCTCATCATAATCGATTCCCTCATGTTGATAATATCCTTTAACAACAAGTATAGCTTTGTTTCAGACAATGTTACCTTCAGTACTAAGTTTATTTCGAAAAACTCATTTAAGACTGACTACAGAGGAGTTAGTTGGTTTAGGAATTAAGCGCCAAACTTTGTTTCTTTCAAATTAGGCTAACTCACTCTGCATGGCCTCAACCCAATCAGAGTGTTGAAAAGCATCTTTCACATTTTTGGGTTCAACTTTGGAGATTAAAACATTGAACATGCAAAAGTCTGAGCTTTTATTTGATTATTGTTGTTTTTCTCTTAATTGTGCTCGAGTGAGTACCTTTTCACCTGGATTACCTAGTACCTGAGTCTTCGGATGATCATGAGTCCATTTCTCAAGAGGTGGATACGTTGGATCATATTTAGGTAACGTTTCTCCATGTACCTCTTCAGTATCAGAGGGATAATCTGAAGCAGACAGATGGTCTTCGTTTTGAGTATCCGAAGCTAGTTGCTCCCCCTCTACTGGAGCAGACAGATTTGTAGGTGAAGGACTTGCCAGCTCCCCCTCGAGTGGAGCAGGTAGATCAGCCGGTGAAGTATTTGTCGGCTCCCCTTCAACAGAATTGTCATTTTGGCGTAAGTCATGATGCTCCCCCACAACCGAAGGTGTCTTTTCCATTGAAGATTCAACAGTTGGTTGAACGTCATTCAACTTGTGAATTTCGGGTATGTTGTTGTCCTTCGCATTGGATTCATCATCAATAGCTTCATCAGGACTGTAAAAAACGAAAAATAAAGGTTAAATGAGTCAAGTGGAATAAATTCGGTTGGAGAGTCTAGAAAGATAGAGAATCGAGGAAAAATGGTTTCTGATTTCTTTATATGATGATCGTCGAAGGTTAGATTGAATGTCTCATCTATCTTCCTTATGGTTTTGTTGAGAACAAGATATGCTTTGGCTGAGTGAGAGTAGCCAAGAAAAACGCCATCATCAAACTTGGATGCGAACTTTGTTGATTCATCTTTAAGTTTCATGATAAAACATCTGCATCCGAAGACATGGAAGAATTTGACTTTGGGTTTTCGCTTGTTGATGACTTCGTATGGCATGATGTTGAATCGTCGATGAATGAATGAGCGATTTTGAGTGAAGCAAGCAGTGGCAACGGCTTCGGTCCAGAAGTACATTGGTAGATTCGCATAATCAAGCATAGTTCTAGCTGCTTCACACAATGACATGTTTCTTCATTCAACAACTCCATTTTGCTGTGGATTATATGGGCAGAAAAGTTATGAGTGATGCCCTTCTCTCTCAGGAACGAGTCAATCGTTTGGTTCTTGAATTGAGTCTCGTTGTCTCTTCAGATCGCTCTCATCGGTTTCTTAATATGAAGTTCTATCTGTTTGATGAATGTGATAAGCTCTACTGGAGTCAGATTTTTTCCGTAAAAAGATCACCCATGTGAACCTAGAAAAATCATCCACGATTACGAGTATGTACTTCTTGCCACCAAGGGACTCTACAGTGGAAGGTCCACATAGATCAATGTGAAGAAGTTCGAGTGGTTCTATGATCTTTGAGTCAATAGTAATCAGATGAGCTTGACGTTTTTGTTTTCCATGTTCACACGCATCACATAAAGTGTCATTGTCAAATTTCAGTGTTGGCATACTCCGAACTAGATCAAGAGCAATAAGCTTGTTAATGTTCTTGAAGTTCAAGTGAGATAATCTTTGGTACCATAGCCAGCTGAGATCCTAAGGTGCCTTTGAGAGAAGGTAGATGGAAGGAGCCTCGATTATTGGCTTCGTGTCTAATGGGTACATCTCTCCCTTCCTTTTTTACTGTAGTAGTACTTCCTTCGAACCTTTCTTTTTAATAACACTTCCAACTTCATCAAATTTAACTTTATATCCTGTTCCCACACACAGTTGGGAAACACTGACCAGATTGTGCTTGAGTCCTTCAACGTATGCAACTTGATTGATTGTTAACTTCCCATTCGTGATCTTCCCATAGTCTTTTATGGGAAAAGTTTCGTAATTCCCAAACTTTACGTCACCTCCGTCTTCTAAACTTCGAAAGACTCTCAGGTATTCGATTCTCCCGGTCATGTGTCTTGAGCAGCCACTATCAATGTACCATTCTTTGTCGTACTGCTCATCCCATAATACCTGCAATTCAGAGAGAAAGTTCAGGTACCTAACATGGTTTGGGTCCTCGGCGGCAAGTGTTTGGATCAAAGATCCATGATTCAACAAAATCATCCTTTTTGGTTCCTGATGTTGATGCGATTTCAGAAATGAAATAGATTCGGATGAACACTTTTGAATGATCTTCGGAACCCATTTCAAGATTTTCTTCGGTTTTTCCGCTTTTGGGTTTTACTACTTGTGATGTAGTTTCTGTAACAGGAACCCACTTTTTCTTTGAAATAGAAGAATTTCCAGACTAAGAACTACATTGAGTAGATTCGCATAGAAACTCTTCGTATGCAAGCTTGTAATCTTGAATGGCTAGATTTTTATTTTTGAAAAGATCCATATTTTTGTCTAACCAAACATGAAACGTATCGACCAAGTTGCTTCCTTTTCTTAAATTTTTCTTTGACAATTTTCCAACCTTTTGATTTAAACACATTGATTTATTTGGTTCGAAAACAAACTTTTGCTCAGTATCCGAAGATTTCTTAACTGTTGAAGCTTTTTGTTGATTTCGAAAATCCTTCTGTTTATTTTGAGAATCACGATAGTTTCTTCTTCGTCTATTGCCATAAAATTGTTTACGTTTTACAAAGAATGGGGTTTCACGAGATTCTTTTCGGACGTTTGAAAATTTTGAAAAATGAGTTTTACATCGGATAGAGTTCTTCAACTGATACATTTCTTGTTTTCAAATGTTGATTTTGACCTCCATATTTTCATTTAAATTATTTTGGAGCATTTTATCAGTTGAAAAGACCCCTTTGGGTGTGCCAGACTCATTGTCTTTCTTCATTATTGAGAGTAGCTCACTGCTCTCCTCAAGTTTAACTCCTTGTTTTATGAAAACCATGTTTTTGAAGTTTGCAATCTTAGGATACGTACATGCAAGTTCAACAAACTTTTTGGACTTATCTTCGGAAAATTTTGTAAAATCATACGAAGTATCAAGAACATGGATAGACTGTGATTCATCATCCGAAGAATCCTTTGTAACCTCAGAAGAGCAGCTTTGAAAATTGTTTGAAGTATTTTTGCTTTTTTCGGTTGCACAAGAGTCGGTTTTAGTTGAGGAACATACTAAAGAAGATTTTTGTTGAGATAAATTGATACAGTCTATTTCCTCAATATCGGAATCAGAATCATATGAGTCATTCTGTGAGACATTATCATCCGAAGCAGGTTCATTCATAGTGGCATTCACAGATTCAGTATTATTTATTAGAGGAATGGTGGGAAGAGAGTCTTCCATTACTTTTAAAAGATCATTTCAGTTCAAAAAATTTTGAAACGGAATAGGCCCATGAGTATAAGTTTGATTTGGAATATCAGTAGATGACATAATAGATTTGCATTCATATGAAATAGAATCCACATCTTGTAACTTAAACTCAATAAAGGCAATAGCTTTTTGTGATGATCTAAAGCAATATCAGAGGAATGATAGATATGTGTAATATGATAATATAATCTTTTAGCAGTTTCACAAAAAACATTTCTTTGTTTCAACAAAATCTCATTACTTTCACGTAATTGTTCTCTACTTTCCTCTAATATTTCTATTCTAAATTGACTCTTCTCTAATGCCCCACGCATGCCTTCTAGTTTTCCCTTAAGCGAAGTTACTTCATCCTTTGCCTGACACGCATCACTATTTGTTGAAACAAGTAGTAGATTCATATGCAGACAGTTAGAAGTAATCTCGTAAAGATCATTAATAAAACATTCTTCTAGAACATCAAAGTTTTGAAGTAAACCAGATACCTGCTCAGGGATGGTAAGACGGGAGTTCGACGAGGAGGTGGTTTCTTATGCCATGAGACATACACCAGCAATGTTGTTATCTTTATCATCATCTGTCCATATGTTGCATCCAGTATGAGCAGCGAACATTGCTCCATGAGTTGGTTTTCGGATCTCATCATCATACGAACCTGATGACCAAATCTGATAAGTGCTATCACCACCCTTACGAGCCACGAGAGATAGATTATGTGTCTTCGTCCGAAATTCCTCGAGCTTCTTCGCATAATAAGCTTCATCCTTCACCGTTTCCTTCTTCTCATTCGCCTTTTTTAACATACAATCCTTGGCAAGATGATTTTTGCCAAAGTAGTCATTGCAGTCATAGCCTGAGTCTCCTAGTAGCTTCTTCTCAGGTTGGGGAGCAGTCTCAACCTTCGGTTTGTTGGTTGCATCAGCATGTTTCATTGTTTGTTTCCCATTGTTGAAACATCGGTTGAAGGTTGAGTTATTCTGGGGCCTTTTCTGAAATTTTTTGTTGTTCGAGTATAAGGCCACAGTTTCCCCATCTTTATCAGTATCTCCTTCATCATCAGCAAAGGAGACGTCTTCAGATTCAGTGTTCGAGATAAAAGCAAGTGCCAGCATTCAGTTTATCACTTTGTGAATCCAGCACATCATACTCGTAGGATTTAGCAGATTGTATAGTTCTTCCAGGGAATAAGAGTTGATGCGTTCGTGGGTTCGCACCATCATGGTGATTTGTTTCCACTCCCTTCATAGACATTGCATGAATTTGAAGTTTGTTTCATGCGAAGTTTTGGAAACACCATATTTTTCCAACTCATAGACCACATCGTTAAACCTTTTGAATGTCTGATCGATCGTCTCGTTTTCTAGTTGCTTGAAATTGTTGAAATCAGCCAGAATATTGTTGACTATGCTCTTTTTTATCACGTCATTACCTTCGTATCTCATATTCAATCTATCCCAGATCTCTTTCGCAGATTTTGACCCTCGGATCAGATTGAAGGCAACTGGGGGCAGACCACTCTTTAATTCCTGCATGCATCTTTTGTCGTTCTCAACCATCTTTTTGTTTGCAGCGATGGTTGCTTCAGTTTCGACGGCTGGTGTAGCTTCACCAGGTTTTGCAGCAAATATGGCCTTGACATTTGTATAAAAATGACATTCATTTATGGATCGCATAAGATCTTCATCTATCCTAGACAGATGATCTTCCATACGATCAGCCCACTGATCATAATATTTTGGAATAAGCATTGGAGCTTTGTTAATAGAACCAAGAAAAGCAGCATAGTTCATCATAGCGTTGTTCGCATTATAAGCCATTGAAGATTTGGATCTTTGCAGAAATTAACCAAGAAAAAATCTTTGAAACACGGAAGAGTGGATCCAAGAACAATTTGAAACCACGATTCAAAGAAAATTAATATGAGCTTGGTAAAAGATCGACAAACAACCCGCTCTGATACCACTTGTAAGATCAAAATTAAGAACAAAGCAAATAACTTGAACAATAATGTATGAGTATCAAACTGGTCGAATGATTTATTCACTGTAAATAATGATAGTGCTCCTAATCAAAGAGATGAGCACCTTGGTTAAGCACGATTACAATGAATTATCCCGACTGTACATTCTATCGACCGTAAATACTATCTAGGGTTACAAGACAATTTATACTAACATATAATGGACCTAAACATCAAGCTCGTCATTAACAGATAAGAACGGAAACACTAGATAATCTTGCTAGTTTCTAAAGATAAGTACAAAATTACAGCTAGCAATCTTCGAATCACAACCAACATCTTCGGATCAGTCTTTGACTTCGGACAGGAACTCTGGAACTTCGGATGGATAAATCTCAACACAATCATCATCCTCACAATCAATAAATAAATCATGATGATCATGAAGTTGCTGCATAGCGCCATGCCTAGGTAGAATGGGGAGGGGACTCTCAATCAGATATGACTTCCCTTCGTACTTTAGAACAAGATTCCAAGTGCGAAGCAAGTCCAAATAGTTAAGACCAGTAAGCTTATCCATATCTAGCAGATACTTCTTAAAGCTTTCAGAGATGGAATGGGGGGAAGGATGAGAATTAACACTTGCTTTAGACATTTATAAAATCAGAACTTTTAGTTAGTTTAATTTTAATCCTTTTAAACAATTACCCAATTATTATTTAATAAGGCTAGGATCCAAAATCTTCCAGTTATGATTGTGAAGAGGGATGTCGTAATCACAACATAATGGTCATTAAGGTAGATAAACTATTTATCGATTTCAGTCTCTATGAAATTTCTAGATCTGTGAGATTCATTGACTTAGGTCAATGGCATGTTAATCTCGCTTATGCTCATCTCGAATCCATGACACGGATGTCGTGGATCATGGATCAGATGGTGAATACACAATGCAAAAAACTGTGTGATCCCTGACTTAAGATACGCTTAAGAATCATGAGTGCTACATCACTCTCAACTATGACCTAGATTGACGTGCCGGTTAACCACACAGCTCCATTAACAAATCATAAAGAAAATATGCATTTTTTCATGGGTAGCATATGATTCACATTTTATTTTAATTAAAACGGGACTTTTGTTTTAATACTTTTAAGTTAATACTTTTAAGTTAATACTTTTTAACTGATAAACATTGTCCTATCAAACTCTTTCGGTAACTCCACTATGTAAAATGTGACATGCGGTGAGGGTGGTAGACAATAAATGTCATTTAAAAACCGACCTCATTAGAATTCATATGAATCCTCCTTCAAACCTTCAAACACATTTAAAGTGGATGAGCCTAGTCATGATTTGACCAAGGTTCTTGGTTTAATTTAAGTTTTAATAATATATAGATACCGTTCTAAATATATTAATGCTGAATTTTAAACAATTTAAAATTTATGTTTGTCATATTTAATTCCATTAAAAACAATTTAATAATTAAATTAATTAACTTAAATCAAAAGAAAGCGGTTTAGGCAACAAGTTATTTAAGGAAACTTGCAAGGCAAGGAAGGGTTTGTGAAACCTTAGTCTCCAAAGCCTATGGAGGGTTCCTAAACCCTCCAAATTTTCGATGAACAAGTATCAAGAACAAGTATCAAGAACATAGATCAGGCAAAATTCATAACATGCAATTTTCATGATTTTCTAGCACTTAACCTATGATCTTCGAAAATATCAGGCAGGCAAAACAATTCATATTCAAGTTTTAATCTAATGTGCATGCAACATAAGAACAATGGCTTTGATACCACTGTTGGGATTTTCACAGATTAACACAATTCAATCAGGCAGTGGAAGATAAAACAGATTAAATCCTAAAAACTAAGCAGATTATTAGCAAGATCATATCATGTTTATAATCAAGATCATAAGTTCATAACAGTTGCATCAACAATAAGATGAATATGATTCATACCTTGTATTTAGATGTTAAGGATCCAAACCAGAATCCTTCTAATGATTCACACCAAATATCACTAGAAGAACAAGCAGACAGAAACTTCCAACCTTATGGAAATCGATCCAGATAACCCTTCAAGGGTTTCAAACGTAGGAGCCTTTTGGCGGCCGCACCCCTTAGACTTGTTCTATTATTTAATCTATTAATTAATTACAATCTAATCCCTTAATTAATTTCACAATTAATTTGTCAATTAATTTCTTGATCTAGATTCTGATTAATTTAATTCTCAATAAATTAATAAACTGATCATTCCTCTATTATTTTTGCTACTGATTATTTTTACTGGGCAGTGAGGGCAACCCAAATAGGACCCTGCTATTATTAAAAATATCACCACAGTTGTTGATCTTGGACATATTTCAAATAGAAACATATAATTTGTATGTTCGAGGACATTCGTCTACATGTGATGGAAAGGATATTTAACATGAGAGTGAAATGTCAAAATTAGGCAAATAAGCTTTTCCCAACAATTAGACTGAAGTTAAATGAGTTGAAATCCATCAAAGACAATTTAAGATAATATCTTATTGTTTTACAAATATGGTATGTATAATATCGAGTACTGAGTTGTAGGTACCGACAAGTATTACTAAGTGGGCTGAATTAGTTTGAAATAAGAAACCTGAGAGAGTCTTATATAGTGGACTTGGACAAGAAACTTACACATGTAAGCTTTGGCAGTTAAATGGGTATATGTGTATACACTCAATGGCTACAATCTTATACTTAAATCGAAATGTAGAGTATTTTTGTAGATCCCGTGTACTTGGGTCCTTCTACATTATCACTTACATGTACACGATAAATGAGATGAATGGAAGCAACATGTGACCAACAACATACTATATTCCTCCTTTGCCTAAAAAACATGGAAAATATACTTTGTGGTGTATACAAGCAGTCTGGACACAACAAAGCAACTTGATAATTAGAAAGGCTCTCCAAACTAATATTTAGAAATAAACAAAATGTGTGACAAACTCAGGAATTTATAAATATGGCAGGCGTGACAACCAAGTAATTTGTCCAAGGTCAGGAAATTATGCAAGATAAAGCGTTTAATATGCGGTGTAGAGAAGTCGATATTGTGGCTCATATAAAGGTTAGAAAAAGATTCGAGAGGCTTATAAAGAAGAAACTCAGAAAAAGGGTCGAAGGAAATGGTGGTGAAGGAAATAGTACTCCAAAACGAATGGATTTAGATTAGGTTTTAGTGGGGTATTTATTATGGTGTGTAATAAATAACTTTGTTTACATTAAATTATGGTGTTTGTTTTTTTCAAGAACAAAAACTATTATACAAAATGTGGTCCAAAACTACATATAAAAAAGACTTGCCATAATGGACTTTGTTGTATGTTATTTCGGGTGCAAATCCAAATCTACTTGATTGCAAACGTTCACCATTTATATTACCATTTTTACACCATACCTTAACATTAGAATAATACAAGAGTGATAAACACTTCTTGTTTACATGCAACAATACATACCATAATACAAATACATTATTATTTATGGTGCAAATAACAAAGTACATTGTTATTTGTTCACTTAACATATCATAAAACCGAATCAACATACATACCATAAAATAGTACATTGTTAATAATGGTGCAAATAGCAAGGTAAATTGTTATTTGCTCACTTAACCTATCATAATATCATAAAGCTGAATCATCATACATACCATAAAATAGTACATTGCTATTTTTGGTGCAAATAACAAAGTACATTGCTATTTGTTCACTTAACATATCATAAACCTGAATCAACATTACACACCATAAAATAGTATATTGCTATTTATGGTGTAAATAGAAAAGTACATTGTTGTTTCTTAATTTGAATCCTAATTTTAAAACACAGGTACACACATACACTTTTCAACTTACATAGTTATGCATATACACTGATAGCAGACATAAAGATCATGATGTATGATAGCACATTAGTTGGGACAAATAAAAAAATGATTTGGTATTATAAGATTTGGAGTTACAAAAGGTTCTAGTGTTTTTAACTCGATAAGTAATCATCCAAAAAAGATTTTGCAAAATTTCCTGAGAACACCTCATCAGGACTTCATCCAACCCTAAACCCCAAACATTTCTCCTTTTGTAAACCTACCCAATCCATCATACATATGCATATCTACTTGTCTTCTTCAGTCACCGAAAGAAGACATACCTGTCAAGAATGCAAATCGTTGATACCAAGAAAGTCCATTTGTAGAAGTAGACTTTCATCTTCGTCATGTACATCTCTGCCTTGATTTCTTCATACCCAGCTTTCACAACATTTACCTCTATCTGTAGCTCATTTCTCATCAGAACGACTCTAGTTACATCTCTAAACATATAATATCGCAAAGGGGTGGTACATTAAAATAAAAACATTGGTTCGATCCTAGCATGTTTATGAAAAGGGGAAGTTGAAGAAATTTTTCGTTCAAGGGTATGAATTTTTAGATATTGAGCGAATTAGGATATCGAGTGTTAATTAAAAACAACCAAGTTGGACCACAATACCCTTTTTTGTTTCTGGACAAAAAGTGCAAATTTGCTGAAACTTTGAGGACCATTAATGTAACTTGGGCATCTTCTTCCCCAATTCACTTCTGTTGAACCCACGCACCAATAGCAGCACCAAAAATTAAATGTTCGACTCGACCTTTTCACCATCGAAGTGGACTTCGACCTCGAAATTTATTTTCGACCCTATGTTTGATTTTCTTGTTAGTTCTATATGCCCAAGGATGATCATAAAATGATATTACTAATAATACATGATCCTATAGGGTCACACCAACAACAAGTTTGACACCAATTGATCATTTAGAACGTTAAATTTGATTTAACATCAAATGATACTAAACTTGCAATTTAATCTTGTAGGTTATTATTATTTGAGGTAAATAATAATAACTACAAAATTAAAGGTTGATTAGTAATTCATATGTGATGAATTAATTAAGTAACAATTAAATTGTTTAAATTGTTAAACGATTTAATTGATTTATAAGTAAGCCTTTTATTTAATTTAATTAGTAAATTAAATAAAATATATTTATATTGTTATATGTATATATATATAATTATACAATTAAGATTGTATATTTAGATGGTTTATTTATATATTTGATTATGGGTTAAATGTTATTCCATTAAAGAAATGAGAAGATGTATTATTTATAAGCTTATAATTATCTAAGTTTTATAAATAATAACAACCCACTAGCACTTCATTAGTCATCATATAACTAGCCATATTTGAATAAAAATAATGCATTAAGAACTTAAAAGAAAAAGAAGATGCCTTGTGTCTTCTAGCTTTTGATTATAGAAATCAAATGGATCTTTCTTTTAAGCTAGTTGCATGTGCTTTTCTTTTCTCTTGGTGGGTTATATTGTGAACGATTTTGAGGGCATGTGTACATCATTTCTTGCTTCAAAAATCAGCCAAAGAAACTCTCTAAAAGCTCTCTTGATAGTTAGCAAAAATTGGTTTTTGGTTTCACAAGAAAAGGAGTTCTAACTTGCAAGTTGTGGAACTAGCATTCAAGGGTGTTCAAGCTTGTGGTGGATCAACTATAGAGGGATTCTAATTTGATTCCTAGCTATCAAAATCATCCAAACCAAACAAAAGAACAAAGATTATGATCTTGAACTTAATCTATGTTTGTTCTTCATCTTATCTCTACATGCATGTAGCATGATCCTCTTGAAAATGGAATTTGTGTTCATGATTTTATGCTTCCGTTGCAAACTCTTGTTTTTGAAACTTACCACATGAACCATGATTTCCAACAATTGGTATCAGAGCCATGGCTATATTGCATGTTTAGATAATAAGTTTATTTGGATAAACTTGGTTTTTGGAAGCCATGAATGTTCATCTTCTTAAATGAAAGTTTCATGCATGGCTTCTTTGGCAACATGCAATTATATTATCTATGATTTTATGTAACCAACTATATCTTATGTATGCATGCTTTTGGTTACATAAATTGTTGCCTTAGAAAAACAAAGTGTTGATTTTCTTATGATTTTATGTGATAAAATGGTGCATAAACAAGCCAAGGACCATATGATGCATGTTTTTTGTTTGTGTTCGATATGGTTGTAATCTATTGATTTATTCAAATGGTTTGTAATAATAATTAGTTATTTCCTTCTTAATATTCATTTTGTAAATATTAGAATAGTTGTATTTTATTTATTTCACAAAATGTAACAAGAGAAGGAAGTAAAAGACCAAGAGAAGATTGCACCCAACAGCAGCACTTTCTGAAGAGCTGCTGTCCAGATTTCAAAATTGTTTTGGAAGTGTTTTATAAATTCATATCTTGGTCATTTGGTGATATACTTGTTGGTAACTTTAATATCTAGAATATACATTAAGTTTCAACAAGTATTAGCATCAATATAGCCAAGAATGAATTGAAAAATGCAACAAAAACAACAAAAATTCCTTCCTGCTGCCCCTGATTTCGAAATTTTTGAGGGCTCCATAGAAAAATCACATGTCACTCAATGGTGTCAATAAATGGTGGTTCAAGTGTCATTTGGTGACATAAGAAGCTTGGCAAAATTGTAGCCAAATCGGAGATCATTTGGTTGAGTTTTTGTCACTCTTTTGTCCCTAGGTTTGGACTTGATATTTCATGTGTGGCTCACATGAAATATCAAACTAGTTGGCTTGTGTTTATGCACCCATGCATGCTTGTGATGTTTGAATATTTTATTATGTTATGTTGTGGATGAAAATAAGATTTTGCATGCTAGACAACCTAGATAATTAAACATAATCATCAAGGAGTTTGTATTTTCAAAAGTTGACAATTAAAACATAAGATGTGAAAAATGGGTTTTATTAAAATGGGTTTTGTTTAAAACCTATTAAGTCAAGTTTTGAAAATGATTGAAACAAGAAATAAAATGGAGATTTTATAAACTCTTACAAACTCCAACCCTAAGTAATAATGGTAATTATTTAGGATTATAAATTGGTTCTAATATATGTGATCAAACTCAAACTTAATATTGGATATTAATCTTGACCACAAACAAAGAATCAATAAAATGGAGATTTTATGATTTACGAACCAATTAACAAAATAAGATTTAATGGTACCATGTTCATTGGATGCATGCAATCTACATGATACCATATGTTTTTCAAAATTAGAATTGTAAAACATTCAAATCCCTTATGAAATACGAATCTATGCCGTCCTTCTTAAAGACACTCATGTATCACTTGTATTTCCTTGTGGGATAAAGGATACCTAACCACTTGGAGTCTTCTTGTGATACAAGAAGTAGTTTTGCAGTATTGATGGGATAAAGGACACCTAACCATCAATAGTTGACAAAACTACACGTCCGTTTAAGTAGGATGATTCGTTTGGAAATCTCTTGTGATAAAGGTCACCTAAGCATTAGAAATCCAAGGCATAGATGGGATCAAACATGCCAAACTTATAAATGTTATAATGGGATCCCATAAATCTAGAAATTATATTTGGATATAATTGGTAAACCGTTACCTACCTTGTTGATTCGAATAGGCGGGATAAAGGATACCTAACCACTTATTCGTGATGCAACTTGGATTCTAGACCTTAATTAATTAAAGTTTATGAAACAAGAAAGGGTATTAATTATTAAGGACTTAATATCATAATTTACTAAATAGAACCTTGTTAAAATTTTGTAGATGGCACCAAACAACACACACTCGGCTCCTAACAAAACCTCACTACGGTCTCTCCTTGAAGGAGAAAAACTTAACCATACCAACTTCTTGGATTGGTACCGTAGTGTGAGAATTGTTCTCAAACAAGAAAAGAAAGAATATGTTCTCAATGAACCACTTACAGAAGAGCCCCCTGCCACTCCTAAGCCCGCACACGATGCATGGCTTAAAAAGATGGATGATTCCATCGATGCATCATGCCTCATGTTGGCAACCATGATTCCCGACCTTCAGAAGGATTTGGAGAATCATTCAGCCTATGACATGATTAATCAACTAAAGGAAATGTTCCAACAACTTGCAAGAACGGAAAGGTTCGAAACTGTTCGGGCTTTCCATGCTTGCAAGATGGAGGAAGGGCAGTCGGTAAGCTCTTATGTGCTCAAAATGAAGAGTCACATTGATCATTTGGCACGTCTTGGAGTTGTGATGCCCGAAGAGCTAGCAACGGATATGATCCTTAACTCCTTGACAAAGTCCTTTGATCCTTTCGTCATGAATTATAACATGAATGGTTTGAACAAGACTATCCCGGAATTACATGGGATGCTAATTACCGGGGAAAAGAGTCTGCCTAAGAAAACCACTCAAGTTCTCATGATCAAGGAAGGTGGAACAAAGAGAACTAGACCAGAACACCCCACCAACTCCAAGGGCAAAGGGAAAGCAAAAGCTTTCAAAGGTAAGGGCAAGAAAGTTGTCCAACCTTCCCATCCGCCCAAGAAGAAGGCAAAGGTTGCCAAAGATGAAACATGCTTTGAATGTGGCAAAGCTGGGCATTGGAAGAGAAATTGCCCTACCTATCTTGCGGAGTTGAAGAAGAAGAAGGCCGGTGAAGGCACTTCAGGTATCTATGTGATAGACCTAGAACTTTATAATTTATCTCCTAACACATGGGTATTTGATACTGGTTGTGGAACTCACATATGTAATATGTTGCAGGGGTTCAAAAGGAGTAGGCGACTGAATGCAAATGAGGTAGTACTTCGGGTTGGAAACAATGCAAGAGTTGCGGTGGATTCAATTGGAAGTTTTAATTTATTACTACCTAATGGCTTGTGTGTGACATTGTTGAATGTTTACTATGTTCCTAGCTTGACTAGGAATATTATTTCGGTTGCTAAATTAAGACAATGTGGATTTGATCTTTCCTTTTATAATGATGATATTTGTGTTTACAAAAATAATGTATTCTATTTTGAGGCTAGGCCTTTAAATGGAATTTATGAAGTAAACCTTGATGAAAAGACTAACAATAGCTCTTTATACCACACTTTCACCAAGAAACCCAAATTTGATTTGAGTCAAACCTATCTATGGCATTGTCGCCTTGGGCATATAAACAAGAATCGCATATCCCAACTTCAAAAGAGTGGACTTTTGAAGGCAAATGAGAATGACTCATTTGATATATGTGAATCTTGTTTACATGGCAAGATGACTAAAGCTCCTTTCTCCGGAACCAATGAGAGAGCAAAGGACTTGTTAGGAATCATACATACGGATGTATGTGGTCCTTTCAAGCCAATGACTAGATATGGTGAAAGATATTTCATCACCTTCACTGACGACTTTAGTCGTTTTGGATATGTTTATTTGATTAAACATAAACATGAGGCATTTGAAATGTTCAAAACGTTTCAAAGTGAAGTGGAAAATCAACTCAACAAAACAATTAAAGTTCTTCGTTCTGATAGAGGAGGTGAGTACTTAAGTACAAACTTTATGGATCATTGTAAGACTTGTGGAATTGTTTCACAACTTACTCCACCTGGAACACCACAACATAATGGTGTGTCTGAGAGGCGGAACCGAACACTATTGGATATGGTTCGATCCATGATGAGTAGAAGTACTCTACCTTTATCATTTTGGGGTTATGCTTTACAAACAGCTGCTCGTCTCCTAAATATGGCACCTACTAAAAAGGTAGATAAAACACCTTATGAGATATGGCATGGAAGGGTTCCATCTTTATCCTATCTCAAGGTATGGGGTTGTGAAGCTTATGTTAGACAAGAAGCTTCAAACAAATTAGAACCCCGTTCAACTAAATGTATCTTTGTAGGGTATCCGAAAGATTGTCTTGGATACTATTTCTACAATCCCATCGAGAATAAGATATTTATTTCTCGAAAAGCTGAATTCCTAGAAAATAAGTTTCTGACGGAAGAGGCTAGTGGGAGGTTTGTGGAACTTGAGGAACTTCAGGAACCACAACCAGATACACAAGAAGTTGAATCTAGCATTCAACAAGAAATTGTTGAACCTGAACAAACGGTTGATCAGGAACAAATTGTAACACAAGGTGTTCGCAAATCTGGTAGGGTTCGAATTGAACCAGAAAGGTATGGTTACCTTTTGATGGAAGAGGAATGTTATACGATAGATTCTGATGAACCCGTCAACTATCAGAGTGCAATATCAGATCCTGAATCTGATAAATGGCTTGAGGCCATGAACACTGAGATGCAATCCATGCACGATAATCAAGTTTGGAACTTGGTTAATCTTCCCACCAATTGTAAGACTGTTGGGAACAAATGGGTTTTCAAGAAGAAAATCGACGTGGATGGAAATGTTCACACTTTTAAGGCTAGACTTGTCGCTAAAGGATACTCACAAACTCATGGTATTGACTATGATGAGACCTTTTCTCCAGTGGCAATGATCAAGTCGATTAGGATACTTTTTTTCATAGCCGCATACTATGATTATGAGATATGGAAAATGGATGTCAAGACCGCTTTCCTTAATGGATACTTATTGGAAGATGTCTATATGGAACAACCTGAAGGTTTTGTCGATCCCAAGCATCCAAATAAAGTGTGCAAGCTTAAAAGATCTATCTATGGATTAAAGCAAGCGTCTCGAACATGGAACATCCGTTTTGATGAAAAGATTACGAGTTTTGGATTCATCAAAAATGAGGATGACTCCTGTGTTTACAAGAAAGCTAGTGGGAGCATTGTCATAATCCTAGTATTGTATGTAGATGACATACTTTTATTTGGAAATGACATCCCAACCTTAAAAGGTGTCAAAGCGTTCCTTGAGAGTTGTTTCTCAATGAAGGATCTAGGGGAAGCTGCTTATGTATTAGGCATAAAGATCTATAGAGATAGATCTAAGAGACTTATTGGTCTTAGCCAAAGTGTATATATTGATAAAATCTTGAAAAGGTTCAAGATGCAAGACTCCAAAAGAGGATTCTTGCCAATGCCTCATGGCACCATCCTAAGCAAGTCTCAGTGCCCAAACTCTAGGACTGAACTTGAAAGGATGAAACATGTCCCATATGCTTCGGCAATTGGGTCCATCATGTATGCCATGTTATGCACTAGGCCCGACGTCTCATGTGCCTTAAGTATGACTAGTAGGTATCAACAGAACCCAGGTGAAGCCCACTGGACTGCTGTAAAGAACATTCTTAAGTACTTGAGAAGAACTAAAGATATGTTCTTAGTTTACGGCGGTTTGGAAGAAAGCTTAAAGGTAAAGAGTTACACTGACGCAAGCTTCCAAACAGATAGGGATGATTCGAAATCTCAATCTGGGTATGTCTTTATTTTAAATGGAGGAGCCGTGTCTTGGAAGAGTTCCAAACAAGAAGTGATTGCACAATCCACTACAGAATCAGAATATGTTGCTGCTTCAGAAGCTGCTCAAGAAGCTGTCTGGATGAGAAAGTTCATAGAAGATCTAGGGGTTGTCCCTTCCATTCGGGACCCTATAGAAATCTTCTGTGACAATCTAGGTGCTATAGCTCAAGCAAAGGAACCTAGATTGCATCAAAAAACCAAACACATTCACCGAAGGTATAACTACATTAGACATGAAGTTAAGAATGGTGAAATAAGTATTCACAAGGTTCATACAGATCAAAATTTGACAGACCCATTCACGAAACCTTTACCCCAAACTAAGCATGAAAGTCATGCTAAGGGTATAGGGCTCCGTTTTTCTAATGAATGGATTTGATTTATGTTTAATGTTTTATGAATATGAACTTATGTAAAAGACAAGAATTATGTAATATATGTGACGTGATGTTTCATTCATAATTATTGTGTTTTATTAGCATGTTTAATCCTTGAATAATTTAGTTATTCTAAACGTCCATAGTCGATCATAGTTGTGGGAGCAATTATGAAGTAAGACTAATATGAATTGGATTGGTTGACTTTTATAAGTAAAAGTAGCAAAAGGTTGCAACCAAATTCATAGGTACTTGTCAGTGAACAAGTATTGGACTTGACCCGTTTCAAGATCACTCAATGGATCATCATCATAAGTGATTCTTGAATAAAGGTATTATCATTGTATCCTTTGACCTGAGATACATATTTGGGACTCAAATGTAGAGTGTACTATGCTTTGATATGGTTTACTGTTGTTCTTGAAATACAGACAACCATAAAGGCCATACTCATGCATAGTACTAACTATATGAGGGGCGTATGTAGTCAAGACGGGATTTGTTCCTCTTATGTGTTGAGAGTTAGACATCTAAGGCGCCTGTTTGAAAGTTGAACATAAAATGAGAATGATTAAGATCCATGTCTCATGTTCAACATGATGTCTGTGACAAAGGGATAATTGATAGATAACCTTATACATCAATTAGAGCCTCGTGTTTTCTGAAGAATTGAATGTTGTTGAATGGCACAATGTCATGTGTTATTGGGGGCAGTGAAATGTTGCTAGACGTTTACCACTGTCGATATCATTCTATGATGCAACCTTGTGCAAGTGGGAGATTGTTAGTTCTATATGCCCAAGGATGATCATAAAATGATATTACTAATAATACATGATCCTATAGGGTCACACCAACAACAAGTTTGACACCAATTGATCATTTAGAACGTTAAATTTGATTTAACATCAAATGATACTAAACTTGCAATTTAATCTTGTAGGTTATTATTATTTGAGGTAAATAATAATAACTACAAAATTAAAGGTTGATTAGTAATTCATATGTGATGAATTAATTAAGTAACAATTAAATTGTTTAAATTGTTAAACGATTTAATTGATTTATAAGTAAGCCTTTTATTTAATTTAATTAGTAAATTAAATAAAATATATTTATATTGTTATATGTATATATATATATAATTATACAATTAAGATTGTATATTTAGATGGTTTATTTATATATTTGATTATGGGTTAAATGTTATTCCATTAAAGAAATGAGAAGATGTATTATTTATAAGCTTATAATTATCTAAGTTTTATAAATAATAACAACCCACTAGCACTTCATTAGTCATCATATAACTAGCCATATTTGAATAAAAAGAATGCATTAAGAACTTAAAAGAAAAAGAAGATGCCTTGTGTCTTCTAGCTTTTGATTATAGAAATCAAATGGATCTTTCTTTTAAGCTAGTTGCATGTGCTTTTCTTTTCTCTTGGTGGGTTATATTGTGAACGATTTTGAGGGCATGTGTACATCATTTCTTGCTTCAAAAATCAGCCAAAGAAACTCTCTAAAAGCTCTCTTGATAGTTAGCAAAAATTGGTTTTTGGTTTCACAAGAAAAGGAGTTCTAACTTGCAAGTTGTGGAACTAGCATTCAAGGGTGTTCAAGCTTGTGGTGGATCAACTATAGAGGGATTCTAATTTGATTCCTAGCTATCAAAATCATCCAAACCAAACACAAGAACAAAGGTTATGATCTTGAACTTAATCTATGTTTGTTCTTCATCTTATCTCTACATGCATGTAGCATGATCCTCTTGAAAATGGAATTTGTGTTCATGATTTTATGCTTCCGTTGCAAACTCTTGTTTTTGAAACTTACCACATGAACCATGATTTCCAACATTTCTACATCGAAGCATTCCAACCATCAAAATTAATCCTCGGCATCGAAGAGCCAACATTAAACCATCATCGAAGCACCATCGAAGTACCTCAAAGCTTCGATGCCCTTCGACCACACACAATCGTTCACATCAATTTGTTAACCCTTGTGATTCTTGACTTCAAAACACAGTTCACTTCGATCAATTTCACCACTTGGAACCTTTTGTTTTCAATGGAACATCAATATTGATTGTGAATAAGGGTATTATGGTATATAGAAGAAGGGTATTATGGTTAATATTATTGTTTTGTAATTAAAATATTTTTAAATAATCAAAATATGATTTAAAATACTTATAAAATATTTAAAAAAGATTTGGAGTATATATGATATTTTAAAGACTTATTTAGAGCAAATATGATATTTAAATTTTAAATAGAACAAATATAATATTTTATTTTTTATTTAAGGTATATAATTATATTTTATATACCTTAATATTAACACTAAAAACCAACTGCACATAGATGTAAACCGGAGGTTATTAGGTTTTGGTTAAAATACAAAACAATATCCTTTAGACAAAATTACATAAACAGTCCCTGTGGTTTACCAAATCTTTCACATTAGGACCAAGTAATTGGAATTTCACCGTTATGGTCACCAAAGTTTCCGAAACGCTACAAATCAGTCCCTGGGGTATATAAAATGACTGAAATACCCTTTTTATTTTATTTTTCATTTTCTTTTAACCTATTATTAATTTTAGTAATTAAAAAAAATAAAAATACACCTCACCTCTCTCTCTCTCTCTCTCTTTCCATCCCTAACCCGTCTCCGGCGAAACATGCAAATTATGTTCATCTTCACCATCAAAATCACATTCACATTCATCCCAAGAAGTACAACTCGCCATGGTCAAAGAAGCTAAGGTTGACTCAAAAGCTTCGAGCTTCTAGAAACTATCTTAAATCTTTGTTTAGTAAATCTGGTTGGGGTTTAGATGAAAAACCCAGCTGAACTACAATCGGTAATCGAACAAGATCCTGATCAGCATTTCTTAACCAAATACCTAAAAGTCAACAAGAAAACGAGTTTTGGTCAAAAATCAAAATACCCGACATTAGGAAATATTTTGAAGGGTATTGAAGATCAGGGGAATGAAGATGGGTTTGATAGCAGTGGCAGCCATCGAAAGTCGAAGTCAGCTGATGCAAAACAGAAGGCGGGGTTGAGTTAGACGACAAAGATACGTGTTCAATTGTGGGTCTAGGGATTTATTATTATTAATATTGGGGGGTTTTTGTTAGTGAAATCTCCCAATGATGTTTCACCGATTGAAACAGCAAGAGCAAGATTTCTGTATTTCATTGTGGATAATTTCATAGAGTCACATGTAGTTGAACTAACAGATTCCGAGACTGAAAGTACATCTCAATTTGTTGAAGAAAATATGAACAAGAGGAAGGAAAGGGACATCCAATATGAAGGTAATGCGCTTTTTGTACTGCCATTGATGTATGTGGCAAACATATATATGCACTCGATCGATTAGGCATAGTCTACTCGATAAAGATTTACAACTCTGAGATTGAGATTAATGGGTTAATTATCTTTATATACATGCGTTAAAGTCATCCGATAAGACATTCATACCAGGCTACTAATTTCAGTTTTCTTGAATCCTGAAACAAGTTCTTACCTGCACTTTCGTGATAGAGATTTGAGCAATTCTACGAACCTACAACTCTAAATCACAAAGCTTTTGTTCTTAGTTCTGAACCTAAAGGTGGGGGGGGGGGGGGGGTGGGGGTTGGGGTATTTTTGTTTATTTTTATTTTATTTTTTATTTTTTTTGGAACCAGCGAATAGATATGGCTTCACCTGAGGGTAATCAGCCCCGCAACCCAGGGCGGTTGGCGATTACCTAAGGCGCAAAGGCCTTTCCCCTCCACCTAATTAGTAAAATAAATAGTATATTAAAAGAAAATGAAAAAGAAAATAAAAATGATATTTCAGTCTTTTTATATGCTTCAGGGACTGATTTGTAGTATTTCGGAAACCTTGGTGGCCATAACAATGAAATTTCAATACTTGGTCCTAATATGAAATATTTTGTAAACCACAAAGACCGTTTATGTGTCTATCCTTTAAAACCATCACTGTGAACAAAAACCCTTACCCCTTTGTTCCGATCGCAGATTCCGAGACCGCAAGACAGCACAAGCGTATAAAAGTGGTGCTACCCGCCGAATATATGCAGCAAAACAACCATGTACATGTGCTGCAGTACCTCTTCATCTTTCTATAAACACCATTTTCCTGTTTATTTCAAATCCAATTCTATTTCAAGTCGCACCATCAAACCTATTATTGGCACTCGGTTTGCCAAGTGCACGCCTTCTGATAATGCCACCGATATCCTTGAATTATTAAAGGTATTCTTGTTTATTAATCCTCCCGTCTTGCTTTTCTTTGTTCATTTCGATTATATGATGCACTTTTGTTCGTGCGAAATGAATTATACTTTTGAGTTGAACTTGTATTCGTCGTATTGCTGAAAAACTTATTACATTATACTTCTAAATTTTGAAACAAAAGGGTAAAAACATCCATGTCAATTGCTAATTTGGAAGTAGAACTAAATTACCAAAACCTGAAGTGGACTACAACTTTTCAAGATTACATGGCCATTCGTTTTGCAGATCCTTCCACACGATTTGCGTGACAAGCTTGTGATGGAATCTAAAAGAGATCAACTGTTGGAGGTGTGACTAATTTCTGTATGATTTCCCTTTCAATATTTTAGGACTTTGCTGTTTGTTTCCATAATGTTGCAATTTTCTGTATGTAGCAGTATAAAACGTGTACACGGGCACATTCATAGAAATGAAAATTATGTTGTGCTATTTCGATTAGATTACTATTTTTTCCTCTCATTCAAGATCACTTTTTGCTATATACAGCTTCAAAAGCAACTCCAATTCTACTTTCTACTTGTTTGGCAATATATTTAACAAAATATATCTGTCTAAAAATCTAATCAAGAGATTCAAAATGAGTCCAATATCGAATATGATATTTGAAACTTGTCACTTTTATCATAGCAAGCTTTCATAACAAATTATTATTGAAGATAAAAAAGGAAGACATATTTTAAACAACAATTATATTAGATTTATCTTGCACTCCTAGATTTCTTACTTTTTCTGATAGGTAATATTGGACTTAGGTCGGTTGCCAGAGGCACGCTTTCTTGGTGATACAGGCGGGAGATATTTAAGAGATACCGAGGTAAATATTTGTAAGTCAACTACATAAGTTGACCGAATTAAACGCCGGATTATATGCAAAAACTAAAATCACCAACAATACTTGTTGTTAGTTATTAGAATAAAAGCATATTTGGTGTTTGAGAATAGGTATCAATGGAAGAGCTAGAATTTGCTGAAAATGCAATTGGAGAAATCGGAGGAGATAACAGAGGAGGCATCACTGGCACTCTGCATCGAATATCTGCAGTTAGAAGTAGAAAAGGTGTTGTGGTCGGGTTAACTTGCAGAGTTGGTAGGGCGGTTAGGGGTCACATTGATATGGTGCGGGATCTTCTTCAATTTGGAGAAAGTATTTTGTTTATTGGAAGGTAAATTATCACAACAAATTTTATATGAAAAGCAAAAAGAATATTACTATAAAACATTACAGGCCTGGTGTAGGGAAGACTACTGTGATGCGAGAGATATCTCGAGTTCTTTCAGACGAGTTACAGAAACGAGTGGTACGTTTCTTTTTATTCTCTTTTCAACTTATTTAAACGTTTTTAAATAAGTTACAAAATATGCATTTAACTAGCATACGGACTATAAAGGATAGGTGGTAGTTGATACCAGTAATGAAATAGGAGGGGGTGGGGATATTCCCCACCCAGCAATAGGCAGTGCAAGAAGAATGCAGGTTTCAAAACCGTCAATGCAACACAAGGTAATGATTGAGGCAGTTGAGAATCATATGCCTCAAGTAATCATTATTGATGAAATTAGCACTCGCGCTGAAGTTATCGCGTGTCAATCAATTGCTGAAAGAGGAGTCATGCTTATTGCCAGTGCGCATGGTGACCGGCTGCAAAATATAATCAAGAATCCTGTTCTCTCCCATTTGGTATCTTTCTATCTAATTTGAGTTATAATCTTAGCGGCTGTTTGATTTGCCTCTTACTGGTCCAGTAAGAGGTTAGACCGTTTGATAATCCCAAAATTTACTTTTGACTTGGTCCTAAGCCCTTAAATTTACCTCTTACCCGGTCAGCATCAGGATAAGTCTGACTATCTGACTGAGTCAAACTTTGAGTTTGACTTGGTCAGCATCAGGATAAGTTTGACTGTCTGACTGAGTCAAACTCGGTCAGCATCAGGATAAGTCTAACTGTCTAACTGAGTCAAATATTGAGTTTGACTCAGTCAGCATCAGGATAAGTCTGACTGTCTGACTGAGTCAGACATTGAGTTTGACTTAGTTAGCTCTTACTCAATCAGCAAGTATCAAACAGCCCCTAAAGCTTCTATTGTATTTAACTTTTTCATTTTCATTAATTATATAATAAATAATGTATAGGCTGGGGGAGTAGAATCGGTTACGTTAGGGGATCAGGAAGCGCGAAAGAGAGACGGAAGGAAAAGTATTAGTGAGAGGGGTGGACCTCCCACCTTCCCCTTTATGATTGAAATCAGAGATAGACATTATTGGGTTGTACACAAGGTATTATATATTTTTGTATATACATGTATTTGTAGACATATATACGCACATTTTTAAAATAATTTTTTTAGAATGTTTAGAAAGCTCTATGCGTTTACTAAAATTATACGTTTATTGTTTCTTTCAGACGGAAAGAAGCGTGGATGCGTTGCTTAGAGGGGAAAAGCCTCTAGTGGAGGTAATTGACCTTTACACTTTAATTTAATATTAATATACTTCATGGTATACGTATATTAAATTTTTTTCTAACTTATATAGATTTAAAAAAGTAACCCTTATATTTAGGGTGAACTTCGTGTATACCCTCGTTAAATTAGAAAATATCGTATTTGCCCAACGTTAAATCTAAATATCGTAGATGCCCTTCGTAACTATTAAAATATCGTATTTACCCAAATTTGTAATTTTAAACATTTTATAAAGTTTTATAATCAATTATCATATTTAATAACCATTTTAATTTAAAATAAAAACTACATTTACCATTTTGCCCCTAAACCATTCTTTGCTAATCAATCAAGATTCAAGAATCTGATTATGCAAACCAAAATCTCTATGTCTATGTCGTCTTCAACATTCGAACGTTTGATCATAACAAAAGTCAAAACCTCCCAAACCGAAAAGTCATGTTTCGCATTCTTTCCTTTAATATTTACCCCAATTGCTCTTGACATTAAATACCAATTTCTTAATTTAATGAACTAACCTCTTCTTTTCATAAAACCTAAAAACATTTCCTACGCTTTGCAGTCAAACGACCAATTTATTTGACTTTTAAAATTCAAAAGCAGGTGTATTAAATAATTTACAGAAATAATATATAATCAGCAACTTCAAACTGCACGACACAGAGAACAAGCAAACTCTCCCAATGCGTCAATATTTTTGGAATACGAAAATAAAGATCAAGATGTGCCAATCTTCTTCTTGGAAGCATCGGCAGCAAAATTGAATCAAAGGGACCAGAATAGCAATGCGTGAATCACTTCTCACCTCTCGTTCCAATGTTGAAGACGACATTTAGATTTTAGTTTGCGTAATCAGATTCTAGATAGGTTAGCAAAGAAGGGTTTAGGGGCAAAATGGTAAATGCAATTTTTATTTTAAATTAAATCGGTTATTAAATTTGATAATTGACTATAAATTTTTATAAATGTTTAAAATTAAAAATTTGGGTAAATACGATATTTTAAAAGTTACCAAGGGCATCTATGATATTTAGATTTAAGGTTGGGCGAATACGATATTTTCTTATTTAACGAGGGTATATACGAAATTCACCATTATATTTATTAGTGTTTTGCACTTCGAATCGCATGCTTTTTTATTGCAATAACTCAGATCTTGTTAACTGTGTGTGGTTATTATATAACTTGTTTTGTAATATATGTCAATTATGTGTTTTATTTAATTACATATTTTTCTATGAGTTATTAAAAGAACATAAGACTTTTAAGTAAGGTTCATACATAACAATTAAATTTAATATTTATCATAAATTACTATCTCGATATAGTTTATAATAATAATCTTATATTTTGCAGGTACGAAAGCGGGACAAAGGAATGAAAGTTACTATAGAAAAATGGAAAATCGAGGATTAGAACGGCAACAGGATAAAGTTGATGAATGGGTTATTCTTTGATTATATTGTATCATTGTGTATATATTATTTTGACCGTCAATAATAAAATGTACATCGATAATCTTGTGTCTTCATAGCATACAAAAATACAAAACATGGGAAGATTATGCAAAGCAAAATCTTGAGTAAATTGTGATTTTATAAAACATGTCCGTAAAAATCAAGAAACCATGTGAACGAACATTACAATTTATCCAAGAATTTTCTTTTCTTTTATAGCAAGCGATTTTATGTAACAATGTCACTACAATGACGAATCTAGAATAGAAAACAGCATGGTTCCTAATTAACTGAAACCGTTCACGTGCCTCGCTTAGGCGAGGTCGCGGGTTCGAGCCTTGCTACGTGCAATGGGTGCAAAAGATATTACGCCCCATTGTAGCCTCTGTGCTAGCTATGTTCGGGTGTACCCGGGGCTGGTTTCCCCCCAGCCAGTTGCCTGCAGGGCGTCGTTACGGGGTCGGCGTGTGCTATGCACCAGGGTTTGCTGCTGCGTTAGTGGGTCTAGTCTCTGTGCAGGTTCCTCGGAGAAGGCGAAGACTACGATATACTGTAGAGGATAGCCAATGTACCTAGCGTAGCCTGTAGTATATTACGATTCATGTAGTAGATTCATCCCTAACTTGCAAAAAAAAAAATATAGGTTTTAAAACCTTTTCAAGATAGGTCTTAGTTGTTTTTTCTATATAAATTTTAGATTAGAATTACAAATATATAAATTTTAGATTAGAATTACAAATTTAGGTGGGTCCTATGACCCACCTTCCTATAACTTAAGATGGAGCTAGTAGTACTCACTTAACCTATTCGTTATGTCAGTTTTTCTTTCTCCTTTCACTTTTATCTTTCCCTATCTTTTTTCATCTTTCACCTATGGAAGCAGTACCCACCGAACCCACAATGCCACATCATATTTTTGATTTTTAAATTAATTTATTAATTAAAAAATTCATATAACATTTAATTTAATATTTCAAATAAAATAAATACGTATTAAATAAAATTAAAAAGTCAAATAACATTTAATTAAAAAAACACACCGTTACAAAAAAATAACCTAAATACGGGAAATTAAATCATACATATGAGAAATTAAATCCTAAATATGATAAATTAAATCCAAAATACGAGAAATTAAATTCTAATTACTGGTAAACCTAAATACTAGAAACTAAAAAAAAAAAAAAAAAAAAAAAAAAAAAACAAAAAAACTGAGGTGTCTCTTTTATAACATTCCACGATTCTATATGCGTATACTCTTTGTTGTGTGCCACCAGATACTGTTGTAGGGCTTGTTCCACGACCTCATCGTCGGTTGTCCCGTTTGGTTGGTTGAAAGATATGTTTACGTAAATTTGGTTAAATTGTACCAATTTTCTTTTCAAATCTTTCTATTTAGCGTTAAACATATGATTACTCTGATAATGAACCGTGCCCATATTTGTGTGAAACTCTTCCTGCACAAGAACCCAGAATGAGCGGAAGGATGGCGTATTCGTTTCTTCGGTGATGGCGACCCAGACTTTTGTCAAAGCTACCTCTTCTCTTCTAGTCCATGAGCGAAGCATCCTATTTCCGTTGCCTGCCATTTTTTACAAAACTAGAGAGAAATGTTTAGAGAGAAACTAGAGAATGGTGTGAAAGGTTGAGAGAATGATGTAATTTTTTAATGTATAGAGGGTGTTATTTATAGGAGTGAGTTAAAATTTTATATTAAAAGCTTTTTTATATATGCGCAAGATCAACCGGCTTCACCACCATACATCCGAACCCGCCCAAGACCATCTGCCGCGAGCCCGAGCCCACGGGACGGCGGTACCGAATCCCGAACCCGCGTGAACCCGCCCTCTGTACCGTCCACCCTTAGCTCCGCCCATGTCAACACACTTGATAAAATGAAAGAAATAGAATAAACGATGACAAATTTGTAAAATGTTAGGATATTAAAAAGACTCAGTTTCTTTATATTATACTACAATGCTATTAACATATGTTTAATTGACAAAAATTGAGTGAGGTGGAATGACAAATTGACATGCAATGTATTTAAAAGCAACCATGGTGTTTTGGAGCCGTGGAATATATTATTAGCGAGAAACTATAAAAAATTTACAAACTTAAACTGTAAATGAGTTTTGCAACCACAAAACCCGATTGACTTTTTGTTTATGAAATCTAGGAGCAAACAAACAATAAGATCTCGTTGCAATACAATTTTGTTCCAAAAATCATAGAATTATGATAATTCCAAATGGTCCACCACATCGTCATAATAATAGCATTTGATGCATCTCTTTTGAATAATGATAACTTTAAGGCGTCAACCCACCTGAAAATTTCACTAGGAGATTGAAAAGTTGAAAATGGCAAACCGCACCAAATAGGTACACAACCATAATATGATGTTTAGTTGATATACAATAAATTTGGAGTTCAATAGACCTGTCTACAATACGTTGAATGAGAAAGAATAGAGAGACCCCATCTTAATTATGATGTTGTTGTGACGGTCCATTCAGCTAATTGCAAAATTGTATGTAAAATGAAATATGAGGTGTAATGTTAAATAGTAGAATACCAAATATTGTGTTATATAATTTCATTACACCAAATTTAGTGTTGAAGTTTTATTTATATAACTTGGTCCTTCACTTTCAAAATACGTATTTTAATCTATTATTTATTTAATGTATTATATATGTAGTATTCGTACCTGTGATGTTTGTTATAGATTAGGTTGATATCAATTTATGATATATATTGGATTTAATTTCTAGGATCCAAACTTACTTAAAGCTTTGGTACTTTGGTAACTTGAAAATAAAATAAAATGGTTGTTTCATTTATACGATAGTTAAAAATAAACAACTTTTTTGAAATAACCGTTTAATAATGTTTTTAAACGACATATCACTCTAATATTAAAACTTGTAGAGTTCGAACTCGAGACCATTTTATTTTAGAGTGTTTAATCATAAGTGATCGTCACTGAACAAGATGGTCATGTTTAATAATTCAATTCATAAAGTTATGAGTTAAATTTATGAAAAACTAAAAGAATATAAAGGTTATTTTTGGGATGACAAAATTGCAAAAATGATTCATGTGGGTTGCTGTTTTTTGTGGTTCTGGTCTAAACTTTTACATATTTACATGGATGGTCTTTTCCAGATGTTTATTTGTAGATTTTGTCCTTGTTCAACTTGAAAAACCTATTTTACCCTTTAATTTCTTTTTTTATTTTCTTTTTATCTATTTACATATTTTAATAAAAATAAAAATAAAAATTCCCCCACCCTATCCTAACCCACAGTCCCACAACATCCTCTCATCCCCCTCTCTCTCTCTCTCTCTCTCTCTCTCTCTCTCTCAATCCCTCTCCTTGCTAAACACGAACCCTAGCCATCATCGTATATTTTGAAGCCTTAAAACTACCGACCACCGTTTCTCGTCTCTGGTGGGGCACCATGGTCGCGGGTCGGAGGCTCTACTGACTATGTTCCGGTTTGAAATCGTACACAAACCCTTGAAAGCATTCGATTTTCCACTAAAACTTCCTCCCGCTAGGTTCACTCTTGACTTAAGTGAACCATTGAAATGCGACAGTGTATGTTGGTGTAGATGAAGTCGCCGTAAGAGTTTGACTATTGCAAACGCTACCATTGGAGAGTGATAACATTATCCTCTGTAAAACCCCATATGAGGACGAAACTGTCATTGCTGGTGGGCTAATCGAATCCCCATCACCGGTAGGGTGTGGAGAAGTAGGGTTTGAACCCACCGGTACCAAACTTGGTCGTAAGAACTTAGCCAATTGACCGTCGGGTGCTATGCCACAAGGAACAGGAATCAACAACCCTAAATCCCTTTCTATCTGACATCATCTTTGATTTTCTGCAACATTTAGAGAAATTTTCAGTTTAATTTCTTCTTCTGTTGTTCGGTAAGTCAATGTAATTAGTTTTAGCATCTGTTTTGCTTCTCATTTATGGAATTTAGCATTTTTTCCAATCCTTCCCGTTTCTTCATGCTGGGATCATTATTGTAATATGTCAGAGAATTAAATAAAGATCCGATCATTGTAACTATAGAAAAGAAATGAAATCAAGTTCCGATTAAAATTAATTTCATGAAATTCCAGAGATCTTGATATATATTTATGAGAATTACATAGAGACTTACATAAGGTACCTAAGGATCTGATCATTTTCTTGGGGAAAATATTTGGAATCTTGAAGTAGGATTCGACTTCTTTAGGCGATGTGTTGTGTGTGATAATCTCGTTGAGAGTCGCCTTCCACGTATCTTCGATGGAAACTACGGTGGCATTCATAGGCGAGGCATTCATGGTTCAAGTGTGTGAGATTGTGTATGAGAGAGAGAGAGAGAGAGAGAGAAGAGCGAGTGTGAGAGAGAGATAGAGAGGTGGGTCAGATTGGTGGGGGAGGAGCTGGGGTGGGATTTAATTTTATTTTTTATTTAATAAAAATGATAAATAACTAAACATAATAGGAAAAAAAATTAAAAAGGTAATACAGACTTTTCAAGTTGGACAAGAACTGAAACACCTAGATAAGAATTATTCATTCAAATTTGCAAAAGTATGGACCAGAACCACAAAAAACTGTAAACTACAAGATGCAAACCACAAGGACCATTTTTATAGTTTTGTCTTTTGAGAATCTGTATAAATTAGAGGAAAACAGAAATAGTAAAAATACTCTTTTGATGTTAAAAATAGTATAACAAGTTAAATAAAATTATTGTTTTCTCCAAATATACAAAACCATGTAATTGATTGGAGATGGTCAAGTATTATCCTCATAAAGTTATATAAAATAGGGGTAATTACTTGATAGAGTAATAAATTTTTAGAAATGTTCGCATGTAGTCACTGAACTTATTTTTGTGTTTGATTTATCGATGAACTTTTTAAAGCTGTTCACATTTAGTCACTTATGTTTTATTTTGTATATATACGACCATTAAACTTAATTTTTTTTGTATACATATAACTATTAAACTTATTTTTCTGTGCACATATGACTAATAACATAATGGTTATATTTGTGGGAAAAGAAAACATAAGAGACTAAATATGAACAATTTAAAAAAGTTCATGGGTAATCAAGCACAAAAACAAGTTCATTGGCCAAATGTGTACAATTTTAAAAACTTCATGGGTAAATCGAGCACAAAAATAAGTTCAATGATTAAATGTGAATAATTTTAAAAGTTTGTTACTCTATCAAGTCATTATTCCTATAAAAGAACACTTAACTAAGCCTTGGAAAGAGCATGTGGCCTAACAATATAATGTAATATAGAAATGTATCATTCGACTAATAGGTTAAGAGTCCAAGTATGGTGATGGATTACACTGTAGATTTAATAGTGACATTAGAAGACTTGTGAGTTATTTGTTTAAGAGTACTAAGTTATAGGGAAAGTCTATACCAAATTGTTTCATATAAACAATAAAAATAACTAATTAGCTTATTGCAGGTTAATACAGTTAATAACCATTTGTATGAATGAAATAAAATACAAAAAATATTTATCGACTTATATGGCCTTCTAAGTTATAAAAAATGTTTACTTATATGAAAATATTTATATGTGGTTTTTTTTTACCAATTTCCCTTGTTTTAATTCTAAAAAAACTTATGAATTGTAGCTTTGGTTTTCTTTTTTCCTTTGCAAACAAATACCAATTTACCTTTTTACCTTTAAATATGTAAAACACTACGGAGACGTTTGGTTACGAAAACTTTTCTAGGTTTTCCAAAAAAAAAAAATTTTAAAAAAATGAAAAGTTAGAAAATGCATTTGGTTAATCAAATTTTCCAAAAATTTTCTAGAAAATGAAAATTTTCCGTTTTCCAAAATTACAAAGAACTTGGAAAACTCAAAACCGTTGTTTTCCACAGTTTTCTAATTATCTAAAACGCGTTTTCTAATGTTCTAAAACGGAAAATGAAAACTCAATTAATTTAACCAAACACGTTTTCTACTGAAAATGAAAATGAAAACTGCACTTCATTTTCCGAAAATATTTTCTAGAAAACTGAAAACAGTTTTCCGCAACCAAACGCACCCTAAACATTTTATGGACTTATTGTGTTATGTTAATTCATAATCCAATCCAATCTTTTACAGTGCTTGGTTTCAGAAGAAAAATAAAATAAAATAATATGTTTTTTTTAAATAAGTAATTCTAAACACCCTAAATATGAGATAACGTTTTAGTGGCTAGAGTGAGCAAATGAAACATATACAGGTGCAAAATCCGCTTTAGCCATGTTGATTGTTTGTTTGTAAAGAACATGGCATGCCTTCATTTCTATGTCCCCAATCAAGCACTCAAATTAATTTCTGTTCCCAATCATCACAACCCTAAACCCGCAGCCAGTCACTCTTTACCCTCTTCCTCATTTAGCAAAACGACCACAAAACTCTATTCCAGGGTGTATTATCGCAATCGAGGAATCATCGGAATCACCAGAGCTTCTTCAGAAACCATGGCCACTGAGAAATCGGGAATTAAGATCGTTAAGAACCCTCCGGAATCAAAGCTCACTGATCTCGGCGTTAGATCTTGGCCCAAGTAATTCCTCTTTTCTCTCACTCCAGTCATGGTTTTTCGTGTGATATTCATCTGAATATTGAGAATTAGGTTATCTTTAACTGCATAGAGCCATACATTTCTTCAATGTTAAGTTACTTTTGACTTCAAGGAATAATCTGAGGAACCCTAATACTCGAACTGGAACAAATTGTTCGATATTGTTTAGTATCCGTTTTTCTTGGTTCGCTTTGGTATGTGTAGCTTGTGGCGTTCTTGTTATGAAAAACTGATGTAATTGTGCGGAATAGGTGGGGATGCCCTCCGAGCAAGTTCCCATGGACGTATTCGTCGAAGGAGACATGCTACCTTTTGAAAGGGAAGGTGAAGGTTTACCCTGAAGGCTCCGATGAGGGTGTGGAGATCGGTGCCGGCGACTTGGTGGAGTTCCCGAAGGGGATGAATTGCACTTGGGATGTTTCAGAAACAGTGGACAAGCATTACCAGTTTGAGTAAAACATCTTATGAGATTTGGTACTCGTTCACAACTCTGTTATGTAATCCATGTTCGTATTGTTTTTTGTTCTAGGCTAATTGCAAAATGACCAGAAAGTCACTTGGAATATAAACTAAAAAACACAAATTCATCACTCATTTGATGTTTGAGAAAAAATAAGTTTAATTTGCTGATTAATTTTTCTGACAAAAGTAATTTCACGAAACGTTTGCAAAAATGTTTTTTTTGCAAAAGAAAATTATAGAAAAAAATACCGAATCTTTGTTATTTGGTTCGACATAAACTTTCGGAAATAAATCACAAGCTTCCATATTTTCATGAAATGTCTAATTTTGTCCAAAAGTCATGGAAAAATCACGCCTATTACGTCTTCGCTTCTATTACATCTTATATTTCAAAGTTATTTGTTACAATTTCTGCAAACAACTATAAATAAATCTACAATATATGATACTAATATGTATAGTATCTCTTATACAAACAGGATATTTTTATGATTCTCCAAATTTGACTGAGTACTAGAAAATGAAATCAAAGATTACACTAAAACAAGTCTCAACCAACATGTGGATAGTCTTGATACTCTTAAACTTAATCCATAATTGGCTTTTTAATTAGAATAAATTAGAATCCATTAACTCCTCCTTTTGCTTTGCCAGCTCCAATAAATTCACAAGCGATGGCCCTTCGCAAGTTGTTTTGTTTGACAATAGATTCTAAGAGTAAAGAGGTGTACAATATCGGTTTTATGTAAATCATCCGTCCTTTGGAACCTCATAACCAAGGTTTAAAAGTACGGAAAAGTGCCTTGAGGTGATCATGTGATTTTCTAATGAAAACAATCTCCTTAATATTAAGTAGTTGATGTTTTAAATCTGAAACTCAATATATTACAACAATTAAAGCATATCTTCAAGCATATTCCAAATAATAAGTTTTAAACACTCTTTTGCACGATAACAAACCAACGTATCTTGACATCAAACATATTGCAAAAATCTCATCTTAAGGTTAAGTTTGACCAAATCAGAAAAGTCAAACAACACTATTCATCATCTTCTATAATTTCAAGATTCCCAATTTACACTTTGATGTATATGTTCATATGATGCAACCAACATAATACTAGCATCAAAACACTTGCATTCGGTTAATATTTATCATTTCAAGTATAATTTATGTTGAGAAATCAAAATATCATGACTTTTGCTCATCATATATTTCCAAGTTTAAATCATGAACATTAAGGTGTGAACATGAATCAACCCCTTTGAGACTGATAATTCAATTTGTGAATCTAAGCAATTCCATGTATTCATTTCTAGTTTTTGAAATGCAATAATTAATCATTTGATTCTTTCAAAGAATTTAACCTATGTTTAGAAAATACCTTCATATTGCTGTATAAATCTGATTTCAAATATGTTCTTGACCAAAAGCAATAGAAATCAGACCAAAAGAGTTTAACCACACCATCTGTGATCATCACCAACCACCACTAGCAACTGTGGCCGCCGGCAGCTGCGGTTTGTCTAACAAACACAACCGACAACAACAGTAGGCTGCTATCTCGACCCCTCTATCTTAATGCTCCATTGTTGACTCAACCACCTTACCAACAGGCTGGATATTTGACTCAATCACATTTGGTCCCCCAAAATCAAGCCCTTCAAAGGGATCAAAATCAGGGCCCTAGGTACAAGAGGAATGATGACAGTTGTACTCTGTTCCAAGCCTTGGATGCACAGTGGAATATGAGTTATGTTATCTTGGAGGTCCACATTCTGTATTGGTTGGTATTGACCCCGAACATATCCAAATGGCACAATGGCCAAATTACTTGTGTCAAAATCTAGCCGTCTACTACATGAACCAATATTATTCATCGTAACTCTTGCCCTATTTAGTTCCGTTAATCCACATTGTCCAAGTTCTTCAATCACAACTTTGGTAGGAGATGAAAAGTAGTTATTGACTCTTGTACTGCCATGTTTCGTGTAAATTTCAATTTCAAACATGTACTTAACATGCTTACTCAACACAATAACATCCATGTCGTTGCCTAGAGGTAGTAAACCACATTCTAAATCAGTTTCTGGTATACGGAAGTGATAGTAGATGGCCTCCCCATTCTTGTAACCAAGTTCTTGAAGTATGTCATTGAGCTCGTGGACGGAAAAGACATACACGTCTACAAAGTCGACGTAGTCAACCTTACCATCAACATATCTTCTATATCGATTCTTCATAAAAACCTCATTATGGTGAATTTTGATTATGCAAAAAAATTCTAAAGAACCTACAAAATCAAAAAAATTTACTTAGTAACCAGGCCAAACAAGTTAAAATAACCCATATTTAATGTCCAACTCGGGGTCAATCACGATGCACTCATCGTACTGTTCCTTCAAGTCAGGTTCAGGGCTGAATCGTGAACGAATGTTCTACAAAGTCAAAAATATTGATAATGCAACTTCGTTTAACACTTTGATGAAGCAATATTGGATGTTGTGTATCAGATTATGCACGAGGATCGGGTTAAAGACGAAGTGTTCTTCTACGGTTTCGAAGGGTAATGAGCATGCGTCTAACTTTGCCAAGAAGGAAGGGGGACCATTGCTAAAAGACTATTTTGCCCTCATGTGGAGGGCACATGAGGGTTGCAAACGGAGCAAAACTGACTGAGTTAGTGATAAGGACAACCAGTCTGCATTTTATTCCTGAAAAAGACCACCTATGTCCAACTGCATTAAAAAGGAATTGCAGTGGTATTTTTTGACAACCACAGAGACCATTTATGTAAATTTGTCTAAAATTTATGTTATCGATTTAAGTCCAAAACTTCTAAACCCAAAACACGGATGTTATATTATATCCTACGAGTGTTACATATGAACAATTTTAAATACCGAAATATAAACTTGATGTAATATGATCAATGCTATGGGTATTATTTACTGGGAGGCGGTGATGGACAAAGGACCAAAAAGATGATTTTACTCTTGCACATTCCCCATGCGATGTCTTTAAACGAACAAAAGTGGAAGGGGAGAAACTGAAGGACCGTTTTCGAAACAAACTAAATACAAAGTTATACAAAGTGTAATGTTTGGACAACCATAGGTGCCATTTCTATAATTTATTCAAAAAATTTTAATGGTTTAACCGTTACATATACCGACTTGGCGACTAAATAGTTGTGCTTTTGAAAATCAAATTTTCCCTACAATTCTACAACTAAATAAATTTGCAGTTTGTAACTAAAAAATGGTGTAACATGTAAATGGAAACAACATAGTTGATCACATTTTCATAGTGTTCTATTAGCCTCGAGACTAGACATATTTCTTAATCTAATTTCTATGGAAATAGATGACTTCTAAAGTCGATGAATATTTTTTAAGCCAAACTTACAAGTTGCAAGATGGAACATTGAAAAAGAAAATGATAATAATCGGGAAAAATCGAAAATTGAAACAATAGAGAGGTTGATGATAGAAATGGAATGTTGGATAAGAACGAAAAATCATAGATAATTGAAAAAAACATCAACGTAACTAATTAACGATTTTATAAAGATATTGATCCCATCTCATGGTTGATCCCTACTTACCTATAAACAAAATAGCGAAAAAATATGAGATATGTCCCACCTCACTATAAAATTGATATAAAATAATTAAATCAAATTAAAGAGTCAAAATTACGTTTCAATAATTATTCCGAAAATCCATCAACAAACATGATTTCTCCATCTCACCCACATTTATATTCTAATTTCTCTCACTTCCTCAACATCTCTCTTTATATATATTCATACACACACATAAAACACACATTGATCATCTTCATCGAGTTCAAACATTCTTAGAGAAAAAAATGGCAGCTTCTTCAACCATTGTGTGTTTTGGAGAGATGTTGATCGATTTCGTACCCGACACCGCCGGAGTTTCTTTGGCTGAGTCTCAGGGATTCATCAAGGCCCCCGGTGGTGCCCCTGCTAACGTCGCTTGTTCCATTGCAAAGCTAGGTGGCTCTGCGGCGTTTGTCGGCAAGGTACATATTATCATAATTTACGTACATTCTTTTGCATGAATTATTTCAATCGATGTGATATATGAATCAATGTTTGTTGGATGATTTATGATTTGATCGACATTGATGGATCGATGGTTTTATGAAGTGACTATTGTTTTCATTTGTTTATAGTTGTGTTCCATATAGTAATAACATAATGGATATTTATGGATCAATGGTTTTCTGGTGTAATTATTATAATGGTTCTTTCTGATTTTAAAAGTTTTGCTCTTCGATTTATAATTTGAAGGACCTTTATAGATCTATGGTTTTATGGAGTCATTCTAGTTATTATTATTATTATTATTATTATTTTTGCTTTCTAATATTTGCGTCATAGACATTTATGGTTCAATGGATGATTTGATGCAATGAAGTGAATCCAATTTGATTTCTTTTTTCAAAATATGGATAATGATTCAATTTGATTTTGTTTTTCAAAATATGGATAACTAAATAAAATCCGATCAAACCAACAAGATTATAAATATATAATTAGGTTGAAATGGTTTTCACAATTAGGTTATTAAAAGGCAGAGTCATTCCTAAGACTCTTCCCCTAACGTAGTAGTGAACTAAAGTTGAATTTTTTGGTATGTGTGTTTTTTTAAATAATTATGCTAATAAATTAATAAATAATTAAAGCTATATATTAAAATTTTAAAAAATAGATAATAGAATATGTAGTTGTTATTTGGATTGTTTGGACTATTTATTTAGTAAACAAAATCAATTCAAAATCCAAAATAATAACTTGATTTTCGTTAAATCAAATCCAAAACTCCGAATATTAAAATTGTTCGATGCATTCCAAAATGTCAAAATATCTGAATAATGATGTAATTATTATTATGGGGTTGCTCTTATTTTCTTGGATGATTTATAGACATTTATGGATCAATGGTTGTAGAGTGATTATTGTTTTTATTTAAGGTTTTTCAAAGTTAATGCATACATTATTTGCATGAACGGCATTTATGGATCAGCGGTTTTCTCGTCTAACTATTATATGATGGTTTATTCTAATCTTTCAAGCAATAAAGGTATTGAAAATTTTTAAAATTGAATCATAAATTAAAGAATCCTCAAAAGTGATTATGCCAGTTTATATACTATATTCCATCTTCACAGATTTTCAGATACGTATTAATGTATGGGATTGATGTAAACAGGTCGGGAAAGACGAATTCGGATACATGTTGGCCGACATTTTGAAGAAAAACGGTGTGAATGCCGAAGGTGTATTGTTCGATGAGCATGCCAGGACAGCTTTAGCATTCGTGACACTTAAGAAAGATGGTGAAAGGGAATTTATGTTTTATAGGAATCCGAGTGCTGACATGCTCCTAAAAGAGTCCGAGCTCAAAATGGATTTGATTAAGAAAGCTAAGATCTTTCACTATGGCTCGATCAGTCTGATCACTGAGCCATGTAGATCTGCCCATATGGCGGCCATGAAGAACGCCAAGCAGGCTGGGGTCTTGCTTTCATATGACCCCAATGTCCGTCTTCCCTTGTGGCCTTCTCCTGAGGCCGCTAGAGAAGGCATCAAAAGCATCTGGAATGAAGCGGATTTTATCAAGGTATTTTATGCTAGCTATTTGCATCACTACTAGATTTTTGGGCAATCAACAAATAAATCTTTTGCTAATGACAAATTAGCATCGGATTTTGTCCGTTGCAAAATTTTAGTGGGATGGCCATTTTTCTAGTAGTGTTATTGATACGATGAATTTGACGTGTTGTGTTCTTGGGTGTGAAAAGACGAAATTGCCCTTTTATGTGTAGGTGAGTGATGATGAGGTGGAATTCTTGACACAAAAGAAAGCTAGTGATGAAGAAGCAGTGAAGAGTTTGTGGCATGATGGTCTTAAGCTTATGGTTGTTACCGATGGCGAGAAGGGTTGTAGATATTACACCAAGGTAAGCGATCATTACTTCAAGATTTCTCTTTTTCATTTTTAATACGAAAATTTGACTAATGAATGTATTTTGTAAACTATTTTGATGAGTCTAGAGCTTCAAGGGTAGAGTACCAGGATACTCCGTGAAGACCATTGACACAACCGGAGCCGGAGACTCTTTTGTAGGCTCGTTACTTGTTTCCATGTCCAAAGACACTTCCATTTTCACGGTAATACGAAAATCCATTTACGGTTTTTTGTTTTGTAAATAATGACAAAATCTGACAGAAACGAAATACGAGATTCCGTTCCATTGTGTGTTAGGTTGCCAAGTGGATTGAATTCAATTCCATCGGAATTCGAAATCCTTCGAATTCTATGTATATGGATTTCACCCTTCCTAGAGAAAGGGTGTGAGGAATCCACCTCCTTTTATTAAAAGGACCAAAATATCATTATTATCTATGAGATATATAAAAGTAATAAATTCCATTATATAGATTTACAATAACAAAAAAATTATTAAATAAAAATTAAAAACTAACTAGTTTTTATTATTCAACTTCATTCCATTTTCTAGCTAACCATTCAAACTTTAATTCACTTTACGATATAATTGATTTTGAAAACATTTTGTGAACCAAACGCCTCCTTAGATCAGAACCCTAAAATACTTATGGGCTCTAATCTAGATATTCTTAATAAATGCAGGATGAAGCGAAGCTGAAGCAGGCACTAGCATTTTCAAATGCATGTGGAGCGATATGCACTACAAAGAAAGGAGCCATCCCTGCGCTACCATCCGCATCCGATGCCCAATCTCTCATGTCCAGTACCAAGTAGAGAATAAAACCCCGGTCCGGATGAAAAATTGAAGATTGTTTTGATTTACTTTTTGTTCTTTTGTTTTTTACAAGATTATCTTGAACGGTTTAGTAGGTTTTTAGTTTGCTTTTTACCGGTAAAAACCAATCTTTTTTGAGAAGTTTAATGATGTGAGGGTCATGTGTTTGAACCTTGTTTTTGTTTTGACGATTCAAAAGGTAAATAATAGTATCTTGATATGGATTCAAATCAAGATTATAATTTTTGTCCCATATCCCATCCAAAACGGGTGGGCTTTTGTGAATGTGGATGTAATTGTGATTATTGCCAAGTTTTGGATCAATATTTGTGAGGGTTGGGTGTTGATTTAATTATATTGTTAGAAATAAAAGTTAAAAGGTAAACATCACTTACCAACCAATACCAAACAAAGGTAAATCACACTAAGAGCAAATCTAACTTATAAGTTGCAAACAAGAAAAATGCAATGTAACAAGTGACATAACTTAGATGACAAAACTAGACTTAGAAAAGTTTTTTAGTGCTACTTTCAATGACAATGGACGGTATTTACATCTTTTGTACAGACGAATCTCTGTTACCAATCTTTGTCCCAACTTTCGGACAGAACAAAAATTGCAATTTTTTTATCTCAAAATAAAGAATAAAATCCATATATGACAAATATGTAAAACACTAAAAATGGGCCAATCCCTCATTGCCAAAAGCTTATTTGTACAATGTACAATAAAACAAGAATGTTACATTTTCCTTTGTTTTTTTGTTTTTTTGCTCTTTCTCACCACCTCTTTTCTTTTTATCTCTATCGACTTAAACCCGAATCGGATGCTATTTTGTTGTACACACGGAGGTATAATTACACCGGTTCATGGTCGGGATTTTACAAATCAACCCAACAAATGAGAAAAAAGGTTAAATTTAAGTCTAATAATTCTTGTAAAATGTCACATGCTCATGGCTTTCGATCTCGTCTCTTCTTCGCCTTCCGCTAATTGCCCATCGGTTTCCTACATTCACCACAAAAGTTAAGGACTCGTTTGTGCGCAAAAGACGTAAATGCCCTTAGATTAAACTAAAAGGATGTGTAACTTTCATACCATTTGTTCTTTAGATCTCGTTTTCGCAAGATAATTTTCTAACGCGTGATCACCACGGAGTATTTTTCCACCACATCCCGATGAATCTACCGAGCCGACTGATTCTTCATCGATCACGACAGCATCCACTCGATCGTTTCCCGTCTTCGCATCGGGAATCTAATTTTTATTTATTTTAAAGAAAGAGGATTATTTTAGTTTTTACCGAGTTTCGTATTGGAAGGTGAGTAAATGACGAAAAAGCCCTTCGTACCTCGTACATAGAGTCGGTTAGAAGAGTTTCGAGTATGGCTCTTAACCCTCTAGCACCCGTGTTCTTGGCCATTGCTTTTTGAGCGATTAATCTTTGTGCCTTGTCTGTGAAATGTAGTTTGACCTAGAGTTGACCAAACATATACATCATAATTAGCAAGAAACAAGTCAAACTAATTTCTTTTTAACTTAATAGACATTATTATAAGGACAAGACTTTCTTTTCTTTTCCCATTAAATGTTTAAAAAAAAAAAGACGGTTCTTTTTTCGACTGAATTAATCTGAACAAGAGCAAATGACCATTTTACCCTTGCCAAATAAAAAAACAGAATGAAGTGCTTACATCATTCATCTGAAACAATTTCTTGTATTGCTTCCCAAGTGCGTTCTTTGGTTCCATGAGGACCTGTCAATTACAAGTAAATCATAGAAAAACAAATAAAGTCTCCACTTATTTTATCAAAAGAATAAAAAATCCTAAAACCATTTTAATATTTTGTAATTAATACCTGAACAAGTTGATCTTCTGTTAGAGCCGACAAACTAACTAAAATGGGAAATCTTCCTATGAATTCGGGTATGAGTCCATAGGCTATAAGATCACTACTTTCAACCTGAAAACAGAAAAAATTAATAAATAAATAAATAATTGTAGTATGTTCATGTAAATAAATACAAAAGCATTGAGCTTACAGATTCAAGTAAAGATGATGTGACTGCAGCATTTGTGAGTGGACTATTTCTCATGTTTGCACGAACAGGTGCTCCAAAACCTATTGAAGAGTCCTGTCGTCTGAAATAAAAATGATTTTTCTAAATATATCCTTAAATTTATATTTAAATGCAAGAAACAAAAATACACTTTCATTAATTTGTTTCTTCATTTCTTCATATTAAAACATCATATTTTGGAAAAATCTATCAATTATAGCAATGTCATTTAAATATAACGTGGTTTTCGCAGTTATAATTGGGTACATCTTTTAAAGTGTTATAATAACAAGAGTAAATTACAGTTTTGGTCCTTGTGGTTTACACCAAATTACAGTTTTGGTCCTAGTTTTGAGAATCTTGCACCAGTGGTCCCTGTGGTTTCCAGATCTTTCATTTTTGGTCCATGTGGTTTCCAAATCTTTTACTTTTGGTCCCTGTGTTTTACACAAATGATAACAGAGGGAGGGACCAAACATGAAAGATTTGGAAACCTCAGGGACCAGAAGTGAATGATTTGGAACCACAGGGACCACGGGTGTAAAATTTTCAAAAGTAGGACCAAAATTGTAATTTTGTGTAAACCACAGGGACCAAACTGTAACTTACTCTAACAAAAAATATTGAAAAAACTACAATGTTGTGGTTGAGTAGATTTTTTAAAGTAGAAACATTAATAAGAAAAGAAAAATGTAAACACAAAGGTGTACTAGAAAGAGATGAAAGTAGGATGTGATAATAGTTAAATAAATCAAAGTACATTGCTATTTCTTGCATACAGATTTATTTACCTCTCGGATATGGTTTTCTCCAAATCAACAAATGCTCCACCACAAATGAAAAGGATGTTCTTTGTATCTATCTGCAATTAAAAAATGGTGCTATTTTTATAAACTAATCTTTCCCATATATTATCAACTTATGAACCAGCTTAAAAGTTTCATCATTTATTTAATAATTTAATCCTAGGTTCTATAAAATTAGGGTTTTGGTACACAAAAATTCATCAAGAAACAGAGGATCTAATCTTTTACAAATTTACTCTCATTTAGTTTTAACTTTTTTTCCTTTTGTTTGCGCAAGTGAGCTGTCAATTTTTAAATATTCTTGACAATTACTTTTAAATGATATATTATTTTATAAAATATATTCATCTGGTTGTACCTGAATGTTCTCGCCTCGAGGATGCTTCCTAGCCCCCTTTTCAGGCACATTCACAATCTGCACAAAATATATTTTTTGCTGTTATATTTATATCAGTTGTCACACTTGACTGAAATATTAATTTTTAAAAAAATACGAATTATCAGACTTTATTGATATTTGAATTTATTAAAAGTATGATGGCTTACGGTTCCTTCCAGCATTTTAAGTAGAGCTTGTTGAACACCCTCACCAGATACATCTCTGCTAATGTTTAAGCTTTCAGCCTGTCAAATAACAAAAATCAAAACTCAAAAAAACAAAAAGTAATTGGCTAAAACATTGAAAAATGAAACCCTAAAAACAAAAAATATAAAAAAAACCTTTTTGGTTATCTTATCAACTTCATCAATGTAAACCATGCCTTGTTGTGCTGCTTCAACATTAAATTCAGCAACCTAATGGAAACATTATATAATTAATATCAAGCTATGAAGGAATTTTTTTAGCCAAAAAGAAAAAATAAAACAGATGATAGTTGGATAACATAATAAGAAGCAATTATAATTTATAAAACCAATATATGAAAGTGTACCGTAAGTAGTTTGTGCAATATAGATTCAACATCATCACCAACATAACCAGCCTGCATAAGACAAATAAATAAATAAATAAATCACTTTCGGTTCATAAGAACCCATTAAGCAAAGTTTATAATTAGAGGATTTTAGAATAACATTTTAAACCAACAATAAAATTAAAATCCCGTTTTCACATATACGCATTTATGTAACAAAGTGGTTTTTTTTACGAACTATGCAATCACATTTCGTTGTTCTAAAACGTCAATATAGATGAAACTAAGATTCATTTCATAGATTTTATTTATGCAACAATGTTTCACTTTTTTACCAATTTATGCAACTGACATAAATTATAAATACATTGAAAATGTTTCAACTGACTGACCTGTGTCAATGTTGTTGCATCAGCAATGACAAAGGGAACATTCACAAACCGAGCTAGGGTTTTTGCAAGTAATGTCTTCCCTGTTTCACAAAAAAATCATTCATAACTGCATAATGTTGAAAAAAAAAAAGGGCTTTTGTCATAAAAGTCCTCAAGTTTGTCGTAAATATTCGGTTTTGTCCTTCTATGGATTTTATGTTCACTAAAGCCCAAAATTTGCAAACTTTTTTCCATTTTTGTCCCTGAAACCTGTGATAACATGTTTCCAGGTTACCTTGAAATTATTTTCACATAAAAGTCCTTATGTTTGCAAATTTTAACGTTTTTACCATGAAATTAATTTCGCATAGAAGTCCTTAAGTTTTTCAAAAATGTTTGGTTTTGCCCTCCACCACCCACGACCACCATCACTTCCACTACAGTGGTGGTGGGTGGTGGCGGTGTTGGAGGACAAAACCGAACATTTTCAAAAAACTCAAGGACTTCTATGCAAAGATACTTTCAAGATAACCTGGAAACCTGTGACCTGTTATCACAGGTTTCAGGGACAAAGATGGAAAAAAGTTTGCAAATTTTGGGCTTTAGTGGACATAAAATCCATAGAATGACAAAACTGAACATTCACGAAAAAGTTAAGGACTTTTATGACAAAAGCCCAAAAAAAAAAAACAAAAAATAAATATCATACCTGAGCCAGTTGGACCCATTAAAAGTACATTGCTTTTTTCTAAATCTACATTGTCATCATCATCTTCAATCTTGGATCTTCCTGGATCTGCTCCTGACCTAGTTAAAATAAACAAATTTAGTTCATCTACAAAAAATTGCAACTGGCAAAAATTTTTTTGATTGTACTGTGTTTGGTGTGCATTGGTCAACGCGACAAAAATTGACTCAAAAAAGTGGGACGGACGTAAATGCCCTCCTCATTCTCATTAAAGACTAACTAACCCTTTCTGCAAGGAGACGTGATATATCCTTTTGTAATGGTTATAAACAGCTACTGAAAGAACCTGTGTATAAAATGGGCAAGCAGATGCAGATTAAGGCTATGTTTGGCAAACTAACTAACAGCTAGCTGCTAGCTGATTGAATGAAAAAAAAGTTGAAACCTTTTTGGCACGACGTTGACCAATCACAAACTTATCAAGTCCCTCACAGATCTCTTTAGGAGTAGGCAAATTCTTCCCGAGATTTGAGCCGCCCCACCCATACTTGTCTCCACCACCATTACCATCTCCACCACCACCGCCGCCAGGAGCCCGTGCGCGTATTACATTGACCCCTGGTGCAAATGGAGGTCCTGGGGGAGTATGTACCGCAAGTCCATTGCTAGAGTGAGGAGGAGGTGGAGGAGGAGGAGGAGTGATCCAATTTTCCGGTGGTTCACCGCCGTAAGATCTCAATGTCTCCCAAAATGAAGCCCTAAGTTTGTTAGCGTATTCATCGTCATCATTGGTCTGTCTCTTATCCTTTCCGTTCCCGTTACTGTTTTTAACCCTACCAATTTCGACAAACCGGCCTTGTAAAGGGGCCATCTTGTACGGGCGGAAATAGTAAGCGGTTTTACAATTGGGGCAGAGGTTGACGGCCTGGTAAGCGCCTTTGCGATTGGAATCGGAAACAGGATCAGGCGGTGATTCTGATTCATCTCTGGCGGATGAAGACGGAGGAATTAGGTGGGTGTTATTGGAAAAAACTAGATTCATCTGTTTAGAACAACGAGGACAGTTAGCTTCAGCTTTAATCCTCCGCGTCATCGTCGTGGTTGTTCTACTGCCGCTGTCATCAGAACCACCACCGCCATGATCCCATTTATACCTTGCTTGCACACCGGTCAACGACCTCGGACGAATGTACGGACCGGCGCCGCCGGCATGTAGCAGGCAATTAACGAAACCACGCCTCGATGCATACGGGATGGAAATCCTTGCTCCTGCTTCTGTTGCAGCTACGATATCTCGAATCTTCCTCCATCTCCACAACCCAGACATCATAATCCAAAAACTACAAGCTTTCTAATCGAATTTATTCAAATAGGCATGCAATTCTGCGATTCAATCAATCGAAACTGCTTGCATTTATTGAACAAAAAAGGGTTTCCAGAATTGGCGATCTGTAAATACATATAAATTGAAAACGATCTATCTAATCCATAAATCTATCCAAATTAGGATTGCATCCATTTGTAGCATACATGATTTTGCGGGAAGAAAAAGGAATTTGAGCAAGAAAGACAGGAGAGGGGAGTGTTTGTAGGGAGAAAGAAGATCAATTGTGCTTTAAACTAACCGTAAATCGCTCTCCACTCCCACTGCTTTCTTCCCATTTCTTGTTTGCATTTTTCATACGCCATTAAACGTTTCAGATGTGGTGGCATCCTTATTTTATTAATATTTATTTATTACAGAATATTGATAACAAATACGTGCAATCACAAAAAAAAATTCAATCGATATCCTACATGATTTATTAATTATGGGATATTGATCCGATAGTCAAATTTCATAAATATATATTACATATTAATCACATGTATTTAGAAAATCAAAATAATCATAAATTTCAGAAATTTATAAGTTTTGAATTTCCTTTTTCAAGAAAAAAAAAAGTTTTTCATTCTAAAGTGGTGTGGTATACCGACTCAACAATGCTCGGGCGTGATAGACTTTCTTGATCACGCAAACGGTTGGGATAACTGTATGAAGAAACGCAAATTCATGATATCTATTTTCTATTGCTTAATTTGGTGTCTATGGTTGGCAATGAATTATAAAGTTTTTAAGAAACTCGGACCCTCCCTTCCAAGGGGTTGCAGATAATGTTATTTCCTTGCCTTACATATGGTGCAAACATAGGGATGGACTCGGAAAGTATATTTAGATAGAATAGTGAACCTCTTTCTTGTTTTATACTGTGATCTATATATTTTTTTGTTGCACTCACGTCTTAGCTTCTTGTTAAGTGTGGTGTGTTATTATTAATATATTTGTCGTTTCCAAAAAAAAAATATTTTTTGTTTTCCGTGTTTTGTATTGAGTTTCAACCTTGTTTTTGAGTTTCTAAAATGTTCATGAGTTTCAAACTAGTTATTCATGTTACAGATACATTAAGGCCCTGTTTGATATCCTCTTAATTGAAAATTTAAGAGGCAGTCTCTTAATTTTCAGATTAAGTGTGTTTGATAGCATCTGAATAAAAGCCTCTTAATCTATCAGCAGCCTCTTAAAAATTAAGAGGTGGAACCATGTCTTAATAAAATTAAGAGCCACCCATAGCCACACTTACCACACCACAACCCACCCACCACATCCTACACCATCCCCATACCACCCCACCAACCCCCACCCTACTTACCACCCCACCCTACCGCACCACAACAATTCAGAGGTTCCAACCAAACAGCATGTTAAACATTCAGATCTTAAAAATTCAGACCCTTTTAGAAATTCAGACCTCTTAAAAATTCAGATCTTAAAGATTAAGATCGTACCAAACAGGGCCTAAGGCTATGTTTGGCTAACAGTTGACAGCTGATTGCTAAAGAGCTAGTTAATAACCGATAAAAAATTATGTTTGGTAAAAAAATAGCTGATAAGGTAACCGTGAAATGAAAATGACATAAAATTATATGTAGGAAAATAAGATTTTGATAATTAAAAAATAAAGCTATATTTGATAAAAAACAAAAAAAAAAACTTCATAAGCTCATTGAAACACTAGTCTAAGCTTATGTTTGACGCATCAAAGCTGGCTTATTTTCGAGTTTTTTAGGTTGTCATGTTTGGCAATCCTAAAAGTAACTTATAAGACAGCTTTCTGAAAATTACTCAGACTAGCATTTCAATAAGAGCTTATGTTGGAATTACATTGATGAATTAGATTTTATAAACAAGTTAATCATTGTTACCAACATGTTACAAGTTAAAAGAAATATCCAAACTGATAAGTTAGGAAAGAATATTGGTCTAAAAGAAGTGAATTGGGATTATGAATTGAAGTGGATAATGGTTGTTGGAAATAACTTCTCGTGAACAAGAAGTTATAACTTGATATTAAGAGTAAAAGGGAGTAATTTAAGTAACTTGTTATCCAACGATTTGTACAAAACAGTGTAAACTCTAACACCTTAGGTTTAGCGGTATGCACCCCACGCCATTGGTGTATGTATGATTAGACATTATAGTGTAGAGTGGAACATCATTTCGTTGGTGGTGTTGACCACATAAGTGTGAAAGATGTCTTTCCAGCCACATTGACCAATGTTGTCTCTTTCTTTCTTTCTCACTTTCTCTCTCTATCTCTCTCTCTTTCTTTTCTTAATAATATTTTATTACATAAAAATTTAAAAAACAAAAGGGAAATAATGATATAGTGTGGTATATATTTCCATCACCTTGATGGTATGATAGTAAAATGAGAATGATATGACTGTCATTTTTGGTGTAGACGAAAGTAAAACATACCCGATAAGCTTAGTAATAAAATACGATCCAAGTTACAAATGGGTTAAATGATAAAACAAAAAGATAATGCTGAAGTTTTTCTATATGCTTAGGGGTGTAAAATGAAACATACAGTTGATACTAGAGAAAATGTTGTGAATTAACTAAATAAAAAAGAAACAAAAAATGGCAGTGGCGGTAAAGGCAACAGCTGCTATCCTTCACCGACCACCACCAGTTCCGTTGATACTTGCACAACGCCGTGCGGTGGACTTGCTTAACGTTCGCCGGAAAGTCATCGGCGGAAGTCCTGTCGACGGCATCGATCTGCGTAAGAGTTATTTTATCTCATCGGCTTCCGGAATTTGCAGGAGTACAAGCACGAGTGCTGCCAGCGATGCGATTCAAGACGAGGAAGTTTTGCCAATTGCGCCATTGGAGGTGAATCAAATCAAGGATATGTGCAGTAAGTGGGATTGGAGAGGCTACACTATCAATTACTTGAAATATGAAGGACAAAATGCACAGAAATCAAACCCTCCGCTGCTTCTTGTTCATGGTTTCGGTGCCTCAGTTGCTCATTGGCGCAGGTATTTTAGGGATCTTAAAATTACGTTAAAATGCTTTATCAAATTGTTGAACTTGTGTTCTAAAGTTTGAGATTTCCACCAGGAATATCCCAATTTTGGCTCAGACGAATACAGTTTACGCCATTGATCTTATTGGTTTTGGTGCTTCCGACAAACCTCTTGGCTTCCCATACACCATGGAAACATGGGCAGAGGTATATTTTTCATTAATTTTGAAATATACAGGATTCAATCTTATAAAACACATAATCATAACAGTTGATATTGGAATTCGTGGAAGAAATTGTCCAAAAGCCTACAGTGCTGATAGGAAACTCTGTTGGAAGTCTTGCATGTGTTATTGCTGCTGCAGGTATATGTTTAAGAACTGAAAGTGGAATGTTCTAGAAAGAAACGAAACTATGATTAGCCCTAATAACATATCTTTTCCATCTATAATTTCATTTTCATGAACCAGATGCTCAGCGATCACTGGTTGAAGGGCTTGTTCTATTGAACTGTGCGGGTGGCATGAACAATAAAGCAATAGTTGATGATTGGAGAATTAAGCTCGTATTTCCTTTATTATTGTTAATTGATTTTTTGTTGAAGCAAAAAGGAATCGCATCATTCCTCTTTGAACGCGTCAGGCAAAGGTTCTCTAATTTTTTTTAGTTATTCCTCACGTTCATCGTATAGTTAAGTTTCATGAATCATCCTCTTTTTTTAACTTGAAAATTATTGTGCATTTTATTCAGAGAGAGTCTTAGAAACATCTTATTATCAGTTTATGGAAACAAGGACTCCGTGGATGAAGATCTCGTACAGGTATTATTGATTTATTTGTTGTTTCTTTTTCACTTAATAGAGAAAGCCAAAAAAGAAGGCTATCCGAAATATTTACCCAAGTGTGACATTATTTAATTAGGGATAATGCTACATAACCCATCGAACTTTTCATTTTGCATCTATTTGGTCCCTTAGGTTTTTTCCTTGCTCCTTAGGGGCATTAAGGTTTCGAAAACCGGGCAATAGGAAAAATCTGAATAAATTTGAAAAAGTTTAGGGACCATTTAGATGTATTTTTAAAACGTTGTGGGGGTACTGTAGCAAATTCTTTTGCTACAGGAACCCCGGGTGACCGATTAAAATCGGTTGTATAAACATTAAGCCCCTAAACAGCAAGGAAAAAACTTAAGGGACCAAATAGATGCAAAATGAAAAGTTCGATGGGTTTCTGTAGGTCTGTAGCATTATCCCTATTTAATTAATTAGTAACATTTCATTTTCTTGCAATAGATAATCAGGGAACCAGCACTCGATGAAGGGGCACTAGATGCGTTTGTGTCGATTGTGACTGGGCCACCTGGGCCAAGCCCGGTCCAGTTGATGCCAAAAATTGAAATACCGGTCCTAATCTTATGGGGCGATGAAGACCCGTTTACGCCTCTTGATGGGCCCGTTGGTAAATACTTCTCATCATTACCATCTCAAGTTCCAAATATTAGTCTTGATGTTTTACAAGGTGTGGGACACTGTCCTCATGATGATAGACCAAATTTGGTACATGAGAAGCTTGTCCCATGGCTAGCCACTCTTCCTTCTTCATAGAAACATTCTTTACTTGCTTCCTTGTTGTGATACATTTGTAGGTATTTATACGCGTATAAATATGTCAATTTGTATATCAAAGTTGTATTTTATATGTTTTGTATTGTCTCACACCTTACTTGTTTGTTACATAAGATATGAATGAACAAAACATGATGTGGTGCATTTGACGTGTATTGAGACCGATATTAATGAGATCGGGCAGGGACCCACTCTTGATCTATTATATGTCCACAAGGCGCATGATTATCATTGAAAATAGCCCAAAAAAGATTTTTAAGACATAAAATCGTATGCCAAAACGTCAAACGATCATGAGATTTTATCGAATATCAAGACTGAATAAGTTACCAATCATCTATTTCAAACCTTTTTTTTACTTTTAAACCAGCCAACATTATTTTGTTAGTTTTACTTATATGAAAAATTAAGCGATAACCTCTTTAGGGGATTTTGTCACTAAGCAATCAAAATCATACACATTTAATTTGTCATCGAACAATCAAAGTCAAACCAGTTTCAGTTTCTCCCTCAAAAACCAACAAATTTCGCTATACAAGTTTTAGTCATAAATCATCCACAAAATCTACTACTACTACGTTTGTAGTTTCCATTAATTCCTTTTCACCTTTAAACATCTACAACAATTGTTTCAAATTAATAAGTACAAGTGTACAACAAACACAATAATATGAGTTCATCAGTTACCATTTCAATTTCATCATCATCTTGTTCCTGAATATACTGCTTGCCCGCAGTCGCCCGCCTGTTTTTTCTTTTTCTTTTCTTGTTCCGATAACATAAAAAATACACCTTCAAAATTGTTCAGATCAGAATATGATACACACCTTTTGAAACAAGCAAGATGCCTGCCTTATCTGCTGATACGCATTTCTTTTATATATTTACAATTTTGCCCTCAGCTGCCGTCAGCAACTTCGGCGGCACGTTGCCTCATCATCTCCATTACCGCCGCCCTCCGCCTGCTATCCGACTGTTGTTGCAGTCTTCTCAAATGTTCCTTCAGATCTCTGTATTGAAACCAAGCATGTTAATTTTTACCCACAATAGCAATGTACGTTATAATGAAGTGAAGAAAATTAGAGAGAGAAAGAAACCTGCAACGAGGCACATGACACTGGGATTCTTTACATGCTCGGGCATGTAGTTGAAGAAGATACCACATTTTCTTACAAAGAACACACCCACCAGACGCACGCACTTTGCATTGTATCCCATGTCGGAAAAGTCCCTTGACTTTCCGACAATTCGGGTACTGGCAAAGTGGAGACCGACACTGAGAAGCATGCACCAATAAATCAAGCATTTTTCTAAGCTGCAATATCCACAAAAAAACAAAAGAGCATAAGTAGATTGCTAATACGTAAAAAAATGAAAGTAGGTTGGTTTGGTAATTGGTATACCTGTACAACGCGTAGTTGGCGGGCTTCTTTATTTTGTGCATCGCGCTCAGCGATTGAAGGATGAGTTGTCAATTTGTGAGGATGATCGACGCCTCCGTCTTTGTAATAGCAGGCGTTGCAGACGTCGAATTCGGGGCAGATTTCGCAGCGCCAACCTTGGCCTGTTTCGATATCGTTATGACATCTGTTGCATGTCATAACGAAAGCAGGCGCGGTTGGATTGTGGAGATGGTATAATACCATCATTGATGAGTGTTTTGCGCGGCGAAGTGTGTCGTATTGGTAGTGGTTTCCTTGGCAAAGGCTGAGGAAAGCTTGTCGCGTGTCGAAAAACTCGCTTTCGAGAATCTCGTCTTTGTCTTTTGTGTCTGATGACACGTCGTTGATTTCGATCTGCATATGTTTCGGTTTTTAACTAGTGTTTCGACTGTCTGCGCGATGCTGCGGAAGCCCGTATATTGAAAAACGCAGCTCGAAAAAAAAATTATGTATGGGACGAAAAATGTAACTTTAAAATATAATAAGGGGCTGATATCGAACGAAATACCAATAATATAACTTTATAATAAATAGGGATGAAAACAATTAATTTGAAATTAGTTGAGGGGAAAAAACGTAAATATAAAAGTTTGCTGTAAGAAGAATCAAAATGCTATTTCCAAATAGAAGCTTATTTACATTTTGTATCAAATGCTTTAACAATTATACTATGATCTGAACTTAGTCATTTTTGTTCCGGAAAAAGTCAAACGAAATGAACAGTAAATCTTCCTCACAGACCCGAGTTGGAAATTAATATATATATATATATATATTAGATTAATGTCTATATTAGATTAATATTAATATTAGAGGGTTGATTATGTAAATGTAGAGTCTATAAATACTCCTTGTATTATTCTATTTTACAATACAATACAATACACAATTACCAAGTTTAACTGTTTAACTTGGTATCAGAGCCGGCCCTAACCCTAATCTGCCGCCTCCTTGCCTTAACCCTAATCTACCACCTGCTGCCGCACACCGCCTACTGCCGCTTGCTGTCCTCCTTCTCGATGGCTGCTCTAGTTGCCTTTTCTTCAGCAGAAAAGACCTCTCATAACTCCCACAAATTCTGTTTCAGCCTTTCTCCTACAAACTATGGATATTGGAAGGCCATGATTCAGCCGTTCCTCATTACCAACAATCTTTTTGGCTATGTTGATGGCACAATCCCATGTCCTGCACCACTGGTCACAACACCAGGTAAAGAAGGAGATCCCGTTATCTCTACACCCAATCCGAGTCACGCTATCTGGATCTCAAACGATGCACATGTTCGTATGCTCCTCATGTCAACAATATCAGAGGCATCGTTTCAACATGTCCAAGGTACAACTTCTCGTGATCTCTGGCTTACCCTAGAACGTGCTTATGCCCCTAACACGTCTTCAAGGGAATTTCTTTTAAAAACACAATTGTTGAAGATTCAAATGAAGGGTGACGAGACATCTACTGCCTACCTCACTAGGGCACAAGAGTATGCCACTGCTCTTGCTAACATTGGGCAGCCCATGCCAGACAGAGATATTGTTATGTTGGTTGTTGCAGGTCTTCGGGATGAGTACAACGGAGTCAAACAAAGTCTTCTTTCCAGACAATTTACCACTGTTTTCTCTGAACTTCCTGCACTGTTGGCTGATCATGAGTTTCTAGTTCAGAAACCCGTTTCAGAGGTTCCTCCGGCACAGGCTTTTGCAGCTAACACAACTGGAACTTCTCTTCCGACAGACACAATTCAAGCCATACAACAACTTGTGTCTCGTCTCGGATTCCAACTCCAGCCTATGTCTACTACATCATCTACACAGATCCCTCAAGCGTACTACACAAACAACTCTGGAAACCCTAGCAACAACAGAAATCGAGGGGGTTCCCGCAACCGTGGTGGACGCGGAAATCGTAATCAAGGAGGTGGACAGCGAAATCCAGGCCAGTTTAGTTGGGCCTCTAACCAAAACACTGTTTATGGCACTTGCAACAGGTGTGGGATTGGTCATGTTCCATCCCAATGCCCAAACCGCGATCCATCCACCATTCGAGGAAGACAACAACCATCCGCAAACTATGCGGATAGTCGCTCCACCACCTCCCCTTCTTGGGTTCCGGACACAGGCTCTAGCAATCATGTGGCACCGGACATGACGGGTTTCACCTCAGCCGCGTCCTACTATGGCGATGACAATCTTCATGTTGGTAACGGTAAGGCCCTTCCTATTCTTCACATCGGTTCTTCCAAACTCTATTCACCAAACAAAACCTTTCATCTAAACAATATTCTTCATGTTCCCGAAATCAAGAAACACCTTCTCTCTGTCCAAAAATTCTGCCATGATAATAATGTCTATTTTGAATTTCACGCTACTTTTTTTGTTATCAAGGATTTGACTACTCACACTACCCTCCTCACGGGTCCAAGTGATGGTGGACTCTACTCAATCAACCTTCCTGCCACTCTTCCGCGTCCTAAAGTAGCTTTTTCAACAACTCGCACAAGCACAACCACATGGCACCAACGTCTCGGGCACCCTCACTCCCAGCTGTTTCAAACTATGATGTCTAGATTTTGTTTACCTGTTTCCAATAAGGATTTTCAATTTCAGTGTACTTCGTGTTCTATTGGCAAATCTTCCAAACTTCATTTATTACCTTCTTCTTATAAAAGTACTCGTATTTTAGATCTTGTTGTTTCTGATGTTTGGGGCCCAGCGCCAGTACCCTCCTTTGATGGTCACTCTTACTTTCTTTTGTGTGTTGATCATTTTTCAAAATACATGTGGTTGTTTCCTTTAAAGCGTAAATCTGATGTTTTTGATGTTTTCACACGTTTTGTCCAAATGGCGGAACGACAATTCTCCACTAAACTTAAATCTGTCCAAACTGATTGGGGAGGCGAATTTCGAAAATTATCTGAGTTTTTCTCCTCAATTGGTGTCATTCATCGTATCTCATGTCCTCATACAAGTGAACAAAACGGAATCGTCGAAAGACGTCACCGCCATGTTGTCGAAACCGGTCTCACACTCATGACACAATCTCATGTCCCTCAACGTTTTTGGCACTTTGCCTTTGAAACAGCCGTCTACCTTATCAACCGTATGCCCTCTCGAACCAATTCTACCACATCTCCATTCGAACATCTCTTTAAACACAAACCCGATTTCTCCTTTCTACGAGTCTTCGGTTGTCAATGCTTTCCTCACCTTCGATCATACAATCCAAACAAAATGGATTCTCGATCTCTATTGTGCGTTTTTCTTGGCTACAGCACCGCCCATCATGGATATCGGTGTTTCGACCCTCAAACCGATCGCATTTACATTGCACGCCATGTTCGGTTTAATGAACAATCCTTTCCGTTCTCTACACCACCCAACCCTCCAACTTCTACCCCATCTAGTCCTTATATTTCTTCCTACCCTACCATTTATACCACTCCCACACCTTCTCCACCCACGCCCACCCAACCTAACACCTATTCTCGACGTTCAAATCTATCCACTCACACTTCTGCCTACGATCGCTTTACTCACACCCAAACATGTGCAAACCAACCTACACCCAACCCTAGCAACCACCCAAACAACACCAATAACACCCAAAACAGTTCCGACAGCCCCCAAACCACTCCCGACAGCCCTCCACCCAGTCCCGACAGCACACAACACTGTCCCAACAACTCCCCAAACAGTCCTACCCTCTTTGGCAGCTCCCCAAACAGTCCAAACAGCCCCGAAAACAGCCCAAACAGCCAAAACAACAGTCCCGAAAACAGCCAAAACAGTCACGCCACCAACACTCCCGTTCCTCCATCTCGTCCCACTCGTCCTGCCCATCTTCGCCAAAACCCCAAACAAACCAAACCATTTGATCCCGCTGCTTTCCACACCACCACAACACCTCCCATTCAAGAACCCACCACATTCACCGATGCCAACAAAGATTGTCATTGGCGACAGGCGATGTTGGAAGAATACTCGGCATTGCTTCGGAATGGTACTTGGTCGTTAGTTCCCCGTGTTCCTGGATCGAACATTGTTGGTTGCAAATGGGTGTACAAAATCAAACGCGACCAACATGGGGCAGTTCAGCGCTACAAAGCGCGCCTTGTGGCAAAAGGCTTTAAACAGCAACCAGGGATTGATTATACAGAGACTTTTAGCCCAGTGGTAAAATCCACTACCATCCGAGTGATCCTATCCCTTGCTGTTACTAAACAATGGTCTCTCCGGCAACTTGATATCCAAAATGCCTTCTTACATGGTGATTTGAAGGAAACAGTGTACTTGGAACAACCCCAAGGCTTTGTGGACCCTCACAAACCGGATTATGTGTGCCTCCTTCACAAATCCCTCTACGGACTCAAACAGGCACCCAGAGCATGGTTTCACCGACTCTCTTCAGCTCTTCTTGCTCTTGGTTTTCATGGCTCCAAAACGGACCCATCCCTGTTCATCTACTCAAATCGTGGTACACTTCTCTATATGCTTGTTTATGTTGATGACATTATTCTGACAGGGAACAACAACAAAGCAATCGATCACGTGATTCATAGCCTGAACACCTCCTTTGCGGTCAAAGACATGGGTTCGTTGTCATATTTCCTTGGTATTGAGGTGGTCAAACATGGAGCCGACATTGTTCTCTCTCAACGGAAATACATACAAGAACTGTTGACTAAAGCCAACCTCTCGCGCGCGAATCCGGTTCCTTCTCCTTGCACCACTAACGCCACTCTCTCTAATGGAGACAGTGTCCCATTTGATGATCCAGTAAAATATAGACAGATGGTGGGTGCACTTCAGTACGTTACCTTATCTAGACCGGATATCACTTTTGCAGTAAACAAAGTGTGCCAGTTCATGCACTCACCCACCATTAATCATTGGTCTGCGGTGAAACGGATACTTCGGTACCTACATGGGACTTCTGATCACGGTCTTTTGTTGTCTCACTCTTCATCCTCCATACTCCATGCATATACCGACGCGGCGTTCAATTCCTTAAGCGCGTTCTCCGACGCTGACTGGGCTGGAGACCCAGATGACCGTCGATCCACAGGGGGATTCGCAATATATCTTGGCAATAATCTTGTCTCGTGGTCCGCCAGAAAACAAAAGACTGTATCTCGGTCATCTACAGAGTCCGAATACAAAGCCTTAGCTGATACAGTAGCTGAAGTAACATGGCTTGAGGCACTCCTACGAGAACTCTGCGTTTCGGTCAAGTCCGTTCCAATATTGTGGTGTGATAACTTGGGAGCCACGTACTTATCTGCTAATCCGGTCTTCCACGCGCGAACAAAACATGTAGAGGTTGATTTCCACTTCGTTAGAGAAAAAGTTGCACAAGGAAAATTGTCCGTTCAACACATTTCTACACACGATCAAATAGCCGACGTCTTCACAAAGCCGCTACCCTCTGATCGGTTCCTCGCTTTGAAGTCCAAGCTAAGAGTTCGTCCCCGACCTTAGCTTGAGGGGGAATATTAGATTAATGTCTATATTAGATTAATATTAATATTAGAGGGTTGATTATGTAAATGTAGAGTCTATAAATACTCCTTGTATTATTCTATTTTACAATACAATACAATACACAATTACCAAGTTTAACTGTTTAACTATATATAATATTTAATGTTTATAATTTTTGTAAAAAATAACCCTAGAAAGGTTGTTCGGTTGTGTTCGGTTCCATGTAAGAAATGTAGGGTTACTTACAGGATATAGTGGATGTTTCTCCCTATGATGAATGGGATGTCTCTCTCTGTCTTCAAGTTTTTGTTCATTTTCATAACACCTGTAGTCATAATCACAACCAAACATTACATATATTATAAAAAGAAAAGGAAAAACAACTTAAAGAGTTAGATGCAAGTGAACTGAATTTGTATATGCATGTCCCATTACATACTTATCACAGAGCTGAAACTTTTTGCACTGATTGCAAACCCAGCGTGTTCCAGATACCATGAGGATGCAGCAATGAGTGCATGCATGCTGCAAGTGAACCATGATGAAATCTTCCTTCATTGGGGAAATTGTTTCACCAAGCTGTAGAAAAGGAGTAAGTAAGTATGTTGTTAATAATAATAATAATAATAGTAATGGGTTTTGTTTTGTTATATATGATTGAAAAAGAAGATAGAGATAATTATAATTATTACTCTGTGCATGAGTAGGAGATCTTTGGATACATTTCCAGAAAGATCGGTTTGACCAGAAGCTTTAAGAGCTCTTTTATTTAACGTCTTCTTTATTGATCCTTTCCGATTTTGCTTTCTTCCTTCCTCTTCTTGACGAAGCTGATAGATTATATCTTCAGCAGCACCGGGCCAATAGTCTCCGTCGAAATACGGCAATCGCGTTGCGGTCACCTTCGCTTTACATTCACCGGAAGTTACAAAGAAATGATCGTATAGATTTGTCAGATCCACTACGATGTTTTCCTTTGTAGCTTTTCTCAACATCGACAAATACCTGATACACCAATGTCGTAATATATGCATTAGTAATAGTAATACTATTTCTAATTGTAATGCACATTTTACACCGACTCACCATTCTCTTAATTTATCAGATTTTGGTGTCTTCTGGATTTCGGGATGGCAATACAAGATATAATCTTCACCCTTCAATGGAGGGCAAGCCCAAATATAGCAACTTGTGAAACCACGTAATTTGCAATATTCTAGGTAACCTATCTGTAAATAGAATGAATAAAATTTGGTTAAAAATTAAAATACTCAACTTTTCAACAACATTTAATATTTTACAAGACTCACCAGAATTTCATGATACACAAATGTACGAAGAGCCTCCCCTGTCACAGCCTTAATCTCAGGCCTGAAGTACTTTACTGAATCCAGATAAGAAAGATAAACACGCCGATGATTTGGCTGCTCACACTCTGCTCCAAATTCTTGAACATACATACCAAAAAGACACACTTCTACACCTTCAATTTTCTGGAACAACAAAACTACCTTAGACTTATACCCAAATTCCACTGGGTAATTTTCCTCTTGAAAGATCTCAAGAAATCGCTGTTTGACTTCCAACTTTTTATCAACAGACGACACAACTCTGACAACAAGCGCTTCTGCTCCAGGCACCTAATAAAAAAGAAAATGTAAGATTATTAAAGTGCTTTTTAGGGGGGTTTATTTGGATTATAATAATAATAATAATAATAATAAAATCACCTCATCATAAGTTTTCCCGTAGAGCCTTGCGCGCTCTGTTCTTTCCTGCTTCAATCTTCCAAACAACCTGCTTTCTATGTGATCACTGAGTATGGTTCGAGGCAAATCTTTTGCTCCAAGTACAGCACTCTGTGGTAAAGGCATTCTCTCTCCTCTTTCAACTTCTTCCATGTAACAATTCGGACACGTGTAATCCGCTTGTCCCCCGTCATTTCTTCTACCGTTAAATAACGCGCATATCTGATGTTGCCACGCCTCACACCTGTCACATTGAACCCACTGCACAAACAAACAACAAATAAGAACATATACCATTAAATAACGCACATATCTGATGTTTTGACAACATACCCATTCTTCGGTTTCTTCATCGTTTTTCTTTTTCTCGAATCGAGCTTTGGAAACGTTAGTTCCGTCGACGTTGATAGTGTCCCCGCGGGAATCGTTGTAGCAGGGAATACAAAAGTAGTGACGGGTATCACCGGTTCCGACGGTGTAGAACATCGCGTTTCTCTTGATGCGAGCACCGCAAGGTGTGCAATATATAGGCGGGGGTTCAAAACTCAGCTTTTCAACCGCACATAGTTGACAAGAATTCTCACTCATGGAATGTTCTAGAGCTTGATTCTTTTCTACTTTTGCTTTACTCTGTGCGGATAATAAGAAAAGTTATCACATCAAGAAAACGTAAAAAATATTCTTTCATATAATGATAATTAAAAAGATGCTGACCTGGCCAACCCACTGGCGGAGACCGGTAATATGCTCACGAACCTGCTCCGGTGTAAATAACTCTATCATTGATACTCCCTTTATTTTTGGCTTCCCGGATTTGGTTACAGTAGAAGGTTCCGGAGGAAGCGATGTGCTTTCCTGTATAGGCGGGACCGGGACCGGGACCACCTCTTTCTCGGTTTTAACAAACTCCTGCTTAACGGGAACAACAGGAATTTCCGGTTTTACCCTTGGGGTAACGGTGTCGCCGATTTCAGATTCTTCATTAGATACATCTTGAAGTTTGGATGCATTTGTGACGGGAGGTGGTGGTGGTATGACGGGAGTTTCGGTTTCAGTTTCGGAAGCTAGTGACTGTGATGGCTGCTCGATTTTCATCTTTTTCAAAGTTGGATGTAGATCTTCTGAAGTTTCAACAACCGATGAACTCATTTTTGTAGTAGTAGCATTAGGATGTTCACAGGATCCATTAGCGGAAGTGGAATCCGTACGGTGGGTCCCTTTTAATTGGACGAAACGTTTTACCGGGACACAAACGGGACATGTCGTGTCTTTACAGTGTCGATGATGATGAAGTAAAACCTTTGTTCTACGACAACGAGGATATTGACATTGAGTCGATTCATTACATGATGCTATGTGGTTTAAAAGATCTTGAGCAGTAATGCAGTTGACTTCCGGACATTTTCCCGGTGGGTGTGAACATTTGCGTGCATGTCGCAAGAACAAAAGCCACCTTTGTTGATTCTTGAACTGTAATTCACGGTTTAAATTAGCAGCAGAGTTTGGGGGGTCCGCGGGTCGATTGGCGGTGATTTGATGTGTGATGGATTCTTCTGAAGAAAGATTGTTCCTTTGAGCTTGATCTTGGCCGGTTATTCTTTGGTTAAATTCTTGTTGAACATTTTGGTTCGAGACCAAATTGGGCACGTGGATATCTTGAGATCTTGAATGCCATTGTCCTTGTGACACGGTTTGAGTGTCAACAAATTGGTTTTGTTGAAGCAATTGTGGAAAAGTTTCAGTCATTGGTAAAGACACACTCTGAGAGACTGGTGCAAGACTTTGCAGTTGACTATGGTCAACAAATTGGTTTGAGTGATTAATTGTCTGTGAAGACTGAAAGTGGTCAGACACGTGTGGCTGTAAAGCTTCATTGTGTCCCACAATTCCAGGATCGGATTTTATTTGATTATGTTGCATCTGAGACTGTGACTGTGACTGACCGTATGACAGATGCTGATTCTGATGTATCTGTTGACTTTGACTTTGACTTTGATTTTGAACAAGTTGTTGCTGAAAGTGTGACTGCTGAGGTTGCACAGTGGTCTCAGGTAGTGAATGCTGAGACCTGAAATTCATCTTGTCTGGCTGCTGAGTGGTCAACAAGTTTGACTGGTTGACCATCATAGGAGAGCTTGTGTTATGTAACGCGTGCAAGCTTACTGGATTCATGTTCTGATTATTATTCATCATTGATGTATTCGACCCATAAAAATTTCCATTTCTAGAAGAATCAGTCGTACTACTCCCATATCCATCACCTACAAAGTACAAGTATGAAGTACCCCATCAACATTCAACATTAAAACAAAATAATTAAAGTATAGTGAAAAATGAAAAGTAGTAAAGTACCCTGTGACATTTGTTGCTGATAATGAGAAGCTGTCACATAGCTTTCTGAGGTTCCTGAATTATTCATCATCTGTATATTATTATTATTACCCATCATTCCTAAACCGTTGTTCATTGACCCGTTTGAAAACCCGTAAGCTTTCTGTTGTAAACTAGACCTGATTCCACCACCCATATGACTTCCAAGATTATGTAATATGCGACTATTCTGACCACCAACTTGCTGCTTTTGAATCAATGGCTGAGACACCATTGTTGAGTCGATACTCGATCGCCCAACAACATTGTTTGACAAATCGGTGTTCATGTAAGACTGATTACTTGTGGTATTATTGAATCCAGGTGTAGGCATCATTTGGCTGGCCATTCTTTGTGCACCCATTGATGAAATCAAACTGTTCCCACTTGAAAACGTTGATGTTGGTTGTTGATAACCGTTCATTAAACCTCCTGCCAATTTCGATCCAATTGTAATACTTAGAAGAAAATTAGGTTATGAAAGTTATTTAAGAGCGAAAGTTATTAGTTACCATCAGATGAACCCAAGGAACCATTGTGATTATGCATCGAACCAGAAATTTGAGTGACATTAGGTAAAGATGATGACATCATGCTATTATTCATAGATGATGTCACCATCATATTTGAGTTCCCACTTTGAGGCATTCCCGGATTTGGAATCATTGTTCCCATGGGAACAGAAGTATTTGCTTGTTGCTGATATTGTTGATTTTGGTTACTCAATGGAAGGCGTCTTATCAAAACATGTAAACGGTTTTCTAATGTCTCTAAATTCATGTATTCCTCCTAAAACATAAAATTATTCATAGTTATTAGTACTAAAAAGTCGGTAAAGTTGAAGGTTATAAAAGAAGAGTGAATCGGAAAAAAAAAAAGAAAACCTTTGAGGTTGCAGTTTTGAAGAGGCCTTCTTCTAAGCGTCTAACAATATCCATGACCTTTTTTGGAGCTATCTCTTGTGTTTTTTGTCGCTGCATTAAGAAGTCATAGCTGGAAAAGCAGATTGAACAACATTATCTATTAAATATTAAATATTGTAAGCATGCAAAAAAGAGTGTAAATAATATTATATAAATGAGAAACTTACATTCTCTCTTGTATAAATTGTCGCGCATTGGTAAAACCAGGTTCCATAATGAGATTATTACGCTGGCCTCCAGAGGTTTGCATCATGTTTTGTTGCTGTGGTATGCCAGACAATGATGGCCCACTTTGACCTTGGTTGGGTATCTGTCCTGAAAACTGTCCTGATGATATATGTGTCTGTAGATTCATCTTTATTTATCCTGTTAAATACATGTACTTCATAACAAATCTCACAAGTCACCACATTCGGTCAACCCCAAATCTTGACTTCAGCTTCGGTTTTCCTGAATGCAATAATAAATAAAGATTAACTTATTAAATCAATCAGTTACAGTCTTACAGAGTACAGTCCTTCAAGATTGATTTGATCCCGTATTGGTGCCCTATAGATGTTCAATATGAACATTTTTCAAACCTTCTATTTTAAGATTCAGGTGTTAAAATGCACACAACACCCGATAGCCAAATTTATCTCATATTAGAAGCTCTCACCATCACATATAGGCTTCCTTACTGAAGTAAATACTATTGACACTCCAAAGAATGTTCAAGAAGCACTTAGGGGTAATGAGTGGAAAAAGGCATGATTGAAGAAATGAGAGCACTTGAAGAAATAAAACCTGGAAATTTGTTAAACTACCGAAAGGGAAAAAGGTCATTGGCTGCAAATGTATATATACTCTTAAGTATCAAGCAGATTAAACAGGTTAATATGATAAGTATTTTCATGTTTTAAGGACTAATTTGCTAACTGCGACCTTCAAAAAGCTAGAAATTTGATTTTTTTTTTTTTTTTTCACTTGAAAAGTATTAGATTTGACATAAAAAATGAAATGTGCTCCTGTCTTTGGAACTGAAGTGGTAACCAACTTGAATCAGTTCACATTTGAATTCCCATTTAACTTTTGAACTCATTGAATCCTGCACTTCAAGTTCCCAGCCAGCTAGATCACATCAATAACACCAAGAAATCATATCTCGTAATTTGATTTCCAGGAAAAATGTCGATCATTAGACTTAAAGGCGAATCTTAACTACTATGCACGATAAATCCCAAGAAATGAACCTCCAAAACCCAAATTCCACATATAGAAGCCCTGGATTACCAATTCCTCGTATGAGCTAAAATAAGCTACCAAAATCATTGACATCAGCAAGGAATAAATTAACGCATCCTCCTATGCAACAATTAATTTCAATTACATCTAACCCTAACTAAAGCAATTATTCTGCAATTTGGAAAGATGAAAAGCGATAAAATCAAAATGATTAAAGAATTACAGAAAACCTAAGCGTAGAAACAGAACACATACCTTAATTTGTTGTTAGAATTTGAGCAGTACGTGTATGAACAATTACAGACGCATTTCGAACCCCCGACTTGCAAAGACAAAAGAGAAAAGGGGTGAAAGTTATCGGACTTATTTATAAAACTTATAACCCGATAAGTTTACAGGGTCTCCGGGTCCGGGTTAAATTATTAGTATGTAGCTGGTTCGGGCCTTACTCGTAACTCTCGTTTGCCCACTTCGAAAACAATTATTAGTAAATACAAAACTATTATCATTCGCCTACAACTATATTCCATAAGAAGACTTTTTGCAATTAAATTCCAAAACAACAATTCTATAGAGGGTATTTTATGAAAATGACCACTTTTTAAATATAGATAACAATTATTACAATTTTGACAAAATACAAAAATAATTATCTTTTTTGAAACTTTGCTAGTTTCTAACTAGAGTTAAATGCATTTTTGGTCCCTGTGGTTTGTCAAAAAATGCTACTTTGATCCAAAAAGTTTTGGACTAGTACCATAGGTCCACAATAAGAATTTTATTGTGGTTTTGATCCAAAACTTTTTGAAAATATTTAAAATGACGATTTTATCCCTTATTCTTTTCTTTTTTCTTGATTGATTTATTTATTTAATATTATACTAATTAAGAAAAACAAAAAAAAACATCACTCTAAAAATTGGATTCTCTCTCATCTCTTCTCTTCTTCTCTCCTCTCTCTCTCTCTCTCGCAGGTTTATCTCCACCATCGTTACCGCCTCCCCCTCTCTTCCAACGAGCTTGAAATGCTATCCAAGAAGATTATATGGTGTTCATCACAACCCAGAATACCAAATCAAAACCATGAAAATATATGGGCAATAAATTTTTGAAACTTTCGACTCTTCAGAGTCTGAACCTCCTTGTTAAATCTATTTCGAGTTTCATCCCTCTTGAAATCGGGTATAGTTCTTCATTCTCAGACATTGATTTGGGCAAATAATTTATTAATCAGGTCGGTTCCTACGTCCATCTACAATCCATGTGATGGATTGATTGTCACTGTCTGAACAACCAAGTACCACCCTCTATATATATATATATATATATATATATATATATATATATATATATATATATATATATATATATATATATATATATATATATATATATATATATATATATTCTAATAAGAATCTCATTTTCAGATCTTTATCACGGGAATCAAGCAACAACAATGGAGGTCTTGAATATCTGACCACCGTCTAAAGAACCAAGTGTCATCCCTAACCTTAGCGTCGCCATCACCACCGTTGGTTTAAACCAGGCAAAGCAGATGTAAACCCTTCATCAGACCTTCATGTTTGATTTCTGAAAACCCTAGCCAATCGGAAAACTTTCATCTCTCTTCTCGAATCTGAAAACTCTCCTCTCTCCTCTCTGATTTCTGATAGGCGATCTGGAAGCCCTTCTATCTCTCTCTCTCTGATTTGAAAACCTTGGATGAAAACACTTTATCGGACCTTCAAGTTCCATTTCTCATTCTAATTTTGATCAGTCCATCATCTTCTCCATTTGGCCCCTACAATCTTCATGCCAACACACACATATATATACACTTCTTTTGTTCATCAAACTCACGCACCATCATCGTGTTCCCATAAGTGCAAGGAGTTTTTAGTGAAATGTTGTTGCATCTAAGTTTTTGAGAAAGATGGGAAAATGGTGGGGTGGGTGGGTAATTTATTTTTTTTAATTATTAAGATGTAAAAAATGGAAACTGAAAATAGTAAGGATAAATCTGTCATTTAAAGAATTTTCAAAAATTTTAGGACCAAAACCGCGATAAAATTCTTATTTTGGACCTGTGGTGCTAGTCCAAAACTTTTTGTACTAAAATAGCAATTTTTGGCAAACCACAGGGACCAAAAATGCAATTAACTCTGCAAACTAATAATGAAGTTGCGTATTTTATTGTTGCATTGAGTGTCGGCTCAATCCTAAAGCAATAAATTTATATGACCAGTTTTTAGGTACAATTTATTTTTTTAACTTTGAGAATTAAGTAATGTTGGAAGAGGCCCTTAGCGGCGCTATCTTTAAGGGATAGCGGTGCTAAGTAGGGTTTAAGTCGCATGCGTGATAGTGTAGATAGGGGCGCAAACTCCGGTGCATAGCGATGTTATGCGTCGCTATTGCAAAACCCTAGGTCTCGGGGCTTGAGCCCTATTTAAGGATGTTTAACCCCAGAAGCAGTCTTTTATCAGCCTCCATTGTCCTCCTAAACCCTAACTCGTAACATTGGGCTCTCTCGGTGGTTCTAGCTCCATTTATTTGGTTTGAAGCTTGGTTGGAGAAGAAGGAAAGAAGCTTGTATAATTGCATTTATGATTGAAATGCATGGTATTGGGGAACTCCCTAAACTTTGTGCTTACTGTTTTAGTTTAAATGTTTCAGGTAATTCTGGAGATACAGGGAAGGGCACGACTTGACCGCATCGCATTGACATCTAATTATTTGCTTTCTGCTGTTATTTATGTTTGGAAACAATTGACATTTACTCTTTATTTGACAATGTTTGACTAAGAATGAATGTTATGAATGATTGGTGGAAATTTTATAACTTCTATTTCACTTTAGAAAATAAAAAAAATTACTTGAAATTTGGGACGTTACAAAATGTCATGAGGCCATCAAGTTTTTTTAACTTATTATTATGGTATGTTCTATTAGGATAAAATATGTCCAATTGATTGAAAAGGGAGCATGAAACCAACTAGGAGAGACCTAAGGGCATCATGAAGGTGACATCCTGATGAATAAAAAAAGCAAGCCTAAGTAATGTTTCACGTTTATAGTTTCAAATGTTCGAGATAGGTAAAGACAAGGAGACATGGATAGGGAGTAGGGGTGTTATTCAGGTGGGTTATTCGAGTTTTGGGTTATACGGGTACGGATTATTCAAATTTTTGGGAGGGGTAAACCGACCAAAATCAAACTGTATAAGGTTCGGGTTATTCGGGTAATGGGTAAATCGGTTATAGCCAATTTGGGTATGGGTTATTTGGATTTTTTAGGTAACAAACGTAAGTTTTATCCATTTTCTAGCTTTTTATCCATTCAAATTCAATTTCATTCAAACACAATTCAATTCAAACACAAATCTATTCCATTTGCACAAACATTACAAAAAAAAATTCAAACATTACAAACAAAAATAGAGTTCAAACATTACAAATTGAAATAAAGTTCAAAATCAAAATTCAAGCATTGCAAAATTATAATTCAAACATTACATGACAACTTCTAGATTTTGTTAAACGCACTTCCACTTGCTACTTCTAAAATGAAAAAGTTAAATAGAGTTAAAGCAATTCAAAGGTAAAAGAGTATATAAAGTATTAAACTATTAAAGGTAGTAGATTGTATATTCTTAACGTAGTATTAGTTGATCGAAATCTTCTTCAACACCAGGGTTACAACTTAAATGGAGGAATCAATCTTATGTACAAATGAAAATCTCAATAACTTTAGGAGTTAAAGAACTCCTAAATGTATCTAGAACTCTTCTGCTTGTGCTAAATCCCGATTCAGAAGCAATTATTGATACGATAATCGCCAAAATATCTCTAGCCATCAAAGATAAAATAAGAAACCTCATTTCATTCACTCTCCACCATAAAAAATGTCAAAAATTTTGGATTCATCTTTGACGACTTCACTCAAATACTTTTCCAACTCACTCTTTGTGTCCACTGACCTACTCATTTGCATCTTCATTTTCTCCCTTAACTTATATCTCATCGTCAGATTTGAAATGGAACCATTGGTTATTGGAAGTTTCCCCAAAGATGATGAATTAGAAGAATCGGTCGAAGAACCATGAATTCTCACACACTCATCACACAACTCATGTAAAGCATCCTCTACTACTTTATTTATTTTAGTGTCATCTTCTTTTTCGTAAACATCAATTAGCAAAATATCCAAATATGATAGTTTGTTTGTAGGATGAAGTATCGTTGCAATACAAAGTAACACATTTGCTTTCTCAGTATCTCCAAAGTACTTGTCAAATTTTTGCTTCATCGAGTTTTACATGCCTGACAAATTCATATATTTCAAGCATGCCAAATCATTATGCAATAGAACAAAAATTGAAGTCATATCATAAAGAAACGTATGTGATTTAACATAAAGTTTTCCCGAACACAGTCACGTAAAAAAGGCTTTAAGAACCGCATCAATTTTCTAGCATTCTTCCAATCATACTTGGACAGTACACCAAAATGTAACTTTGCAAGGTCATCACCAAAATGTATCCTCACTATCATATTTATCAAACGCCTTTCCATACACTTTGGTCGTTTCCAACATTAAGTGTACTTCCATTGTGTTGCAACATCTAACACCAAACTTTTTTTACTACCACATTTTTCAATTTCAACATATTTCTTAAAATTGTTTATTCGTAAATTAGATTGTCGAAACCACTTTATCGTCGACCTAATGTTGTTCACAGAATCACCTACGTATGAGATATCATCTTGAACAACTAAATTAAAAATATGTGTCATACAATCAACGTAGACCCGCTTTCTTTTTCAAATAATCAATCGCAACATCGTTTGAACTAACATTGTCAACTGAAATTGACATCACATTATCAATCCCCCAATCTATCAAACACAACTCAATTGCTTTTCCAATTTCAACTCCACGATAACTATCAAAAAGACAAAAATTGAAAACTTTTTGGTCAACTTTCAATCGTTATCAACAAACTCATATAATTGATCTTTTGTCGAGACGTCAAACTGTCTATTGTTAAACATATTCTACCTTTGTTTTTTTCATCAAAGCACCAACTTTTTTTTTCATCTTCAAATTGTTCTAAGACATCTTTAGTAACAGTAGTTCTACACGAGACTTTAAAAAGTGGTTGTCTCACGTTTGAATAATGGTCAGAACCTTTGCTCTCAACAAATGAAAAAGGAAGCTCGTTTATGACAAACATATAACATAATGCATCCCTATTAGCTTTTTAGTCAAACTTCCATGCAACCATGGTATCTGATTGAAAATTGATTTGTGTGTGACTACCCTCGAGTGTGTCCTTTTAAGCTACGCATCCTTTCAAATGTGTTCTAAGACTACTAATGAGTTGTCTACTAGAACTAAAATAGTATTATTTACCGCAATATTTGTACTTGCTTTTTAATGCACCTGTAGCGTCATTAAATTCAGTAAAGTGAACCCAAATATCCGACCTTTTCTTAGTTTACATACGTTTGACTTGTGGTTGTGAGTCGTCATTACCTTTTGCAGTGATTTCGGTATCCATCGTTTCATCATCACTCAAATTAACCGACTGAGACGTCTAACAATTTAGAAAGAAAAACACAATTAGTTTTAAACCTCCTGCTAAAGTCGATCCAATTGTAATGCAGAGTGGAAGAAAATTAGGTTATAAAAGTTATTTAAGAGACGAAAGTTACCATCAGATGAACCCAAGGAACCATGTGATGGTGCATCCCACTAGAAATTTGAGTGGTATTAGATAAAGATGATGACATCATGCTATTACCGCCTTGTTGCTGATATTGTTGACTTTGGTTACTCCACGGGAGGCTCCTGATCAGAGCATGTAAACGGTTTTCAAATGTCTCTAAATTCATGTATTCCTCCTAAAGCACAAAATTGTTGATAGTTATTAGTAAAAAGTCGGTAAAGTTGAAGGTATATTTCCTGTTATCGATAATTTTGGACTATAAAAGAAGATTAAATCAGAAAAAAAAAACACCTTTGTGGTTGCAGTCTTGAAGAGGCCTTCTTCTAAGCGTCTAACAATGTCCATAACCTTCTTTGTAGCTATCTCTTGTGTTTTTTGTCGCTGCATTAAGAAGTCATAGCTAGAAAAGCAGATTGAACAACATTATCTTTTAAGTATTGCAAGCATGCAAAAGAGAGTGTAAATAATATTATATAAATGAGAAACTTACATTCTCTCTTGTATAAATTGCCGCGCATCGGCAAAACCAGGTTCAATAATGAGATTATTACGCTGACCTCTAGAGGTTTGCATCATGTTCTGCTGCTGTGGTATGCCAGACATTCAGACAATGATGTCCCACCTTGACCTTGGTTGGGTATCTGTCCAGAAAACTGTCCTGATGAAAAGCAATTACATCTAACCCTAACTAAAGCAATTATTCTGCAATTTGGAAAGATGAAAAGCGACAGACTCAAAATGATTGAAGAATTACAGAAAACCTAAGCATAGAAACAGAGCACATACCTTAATTGGTTGTTAGAATTTGAACAGTACGTTTATGAAGAATTAGAGACGCTTTTCGAACCCCGACTGGCAAAGACAAAAGAGAAAAGGGGTGAAAGTTATCAGACTTATTTAGAAAACTTGTAACCCGATAAGTTTACAGGGTCTCCGGGTCCGGGTTGAATTATTAGTATGTAGCTGGTTCGGGCCTTACTCGTAACACCCGTGGCCCACTTCGAGAATAATTATAAGTAGGGAAACTACAATATTAGTCCATGGACTATTATCATTCACCTACAACTATAATCCATAAGAGCACTTTTTGCAATTAAATTCCAAAACAATAATTCTATCGAGGATACTTATGAAAATTACCACTTTTTTAAAATATCGATAACAATTATCACAATTTTGACAAAATACAAAAGTAATTAATATTTTTTGAAACTTTGCTAGTTTCAAACTAATAATGAAGTTGCGTAATTCATTGTTGTGTTTAGGTCGGTCTAAGCTCAGTCAATAATTTTATGGGGACAACAAGTATTTTAAGCATATTATTATGGGTATGTCTTATTGGACCAAAATATGTACAATCGGTTGAAAGAGGCATAAGAAGCCAACTAGGATAGCCCTAAAGGTGCACGAAGTGGTCGAGAGATTGTTGCGGGCTCGTTGGCGTTACCCTCAATGTCGGCGGTCCCAGCGAGTTTACAGACCCGTTGGTGGCGGGTTGAAGCTAGATAGCTTGGAGGCGGGTTGGTAAAATCGAGTTGTGCATTTTTCTTATAAAGAAAAATTATTAATCAAAATAATTTCACACCCTCCGGGTTATAAATACCTCCATAAGAGCACACATTCATTAAACACTCTTTCCTTTTAATTTAAAAAATGGTCACATCATCCTATATTGGCAAGCCATGGACTTCAACCAAGGAGATGGCGTTGCCAACTCCTACATCGACAATATTGAGAGTTTGAGAAACGTCAAATTATGGTCCCTTATCGAAGAAAATTTTTACACAAATAATGGGCACAAATCGTATCGGTCTAAGCATCACCTTAATGTCAAGTGGATGGATTTGAACTTGAAAGTGTCAAATTTTAACTCTATATATAACTACCTACTGGAGACCCGAGAAAACGAAGCTATCGACAATGATATTTTCAATAAAGCTCTTGACGAGTAGCGTCTGATCAACAACCGGAAGATGGAAGGTGTTTAAATATATTGAAGCTTGGAATGCTCTGAAGAGTTTACCCAAGTGGACTGTCTTTGGGATCAACAATGTTATCGTTTTAGCAATATAAATTTCGCTTTAGGACTCTAGTTTATTTAAATTATGGTATTTAGGTTTTTAATTTCCGTTTACAGTTGTGTGTGATTTTAATGAAATGTTATCTTTAATTTTAATGTTATTTATAACATTTTATATTTGTTAAAATTTTAAATTAAATGTTATTTTATAATTTTAGTTTTTTTAATTTAATTTTAATGTTGAAAAGTTGATGTGCAATTGAGGGTTGAGAGGGTTGAGAAATATGGGTTTCTTGTTTTGTGGGTTGGAAAAGATAGAAGTGAGATGAGAGAGAAAGGTTGATGTGACAATGTGGGTTAGGAGAGTTTGGAAAGACCCGCCCTCCACCCTAAGGGCAACATAAAAGGCGACATCTTGATTAAAAAATCATGCCTAAATAATGTGAACTTTAAAGTTTCAGATGTTTGAGATGGGAAAAGACGGGGAGACGGGGACGGGGAGAAGTTGTGATGACTAAAATTTTGTTACAAGATGATCAACGGGTATATTTGTAATTGATGTTGAAAAGTTTAATGCTTACAATATTATATGTTTGATACAAAGGGTAAAATGGTCAAAGGAGGTAAAAATATGGGGACTTATGTTTTAAGACCTTGTACTAAGTCATTATGAAGTGTTGTATCATTTAAAAAGTGCACAAATGGAAATTTGGGAATAAAAGTGAAGAAAATGTTGTTAAATCTTTAAAAATTAATATATAAAATATTTAAGGATTTGTGAAACACCCAGTAATTACACACTTGTACATTATAGGTTTTAATTGTAAAACATAAGATATAACAAAAGATGTACAAGTACTGAGCTGCCACAAATTAGATCATATCATGTTTACAAGTACCAAAAGATAAAATCCAAGTACATGATCGACTGGCTAAGCTACTAAACATCTTAACAAAAGTGACAAAATAAACAAGGACTATACTCATCACTCCATGACCGCTTTCCCTCTATCCCCACTAGGTCCTGAAACATCAAAAGAAACAACTAATAAGCAATAGCTTAGTGAGTAACTTAATATAAATCACCATATTATTTAGAAAACAACATCATGAAATGATTCACCAATATGTCATAATAGACAAAGTATCACCATAGCATTTTCACCATGCTAAAGTCACCAAATAATATTCCCATATAGGGTCACCAAGGAAAGGCTTAACACCAGTCTTATATGTAACGTCCCAAAATTTCTCTTTTAAAAAAAAAAAAAAACTCAATAGCGCCAAAAGCGCATTATTGTCAAAAGCGCATAAACACTAGAAGCGCAATAGCTGAAAAATCTCATATTTCAAATCCCGTGTTTCTTTATAAAATAAAATGTTTCTCATGACCTCGTGTCATGCCTTAAAATTCTAGTCCCAACAAAAAAAATAAGTTTAAAAGTATTTAAACAAACTTTGGGGGTTACAAACTCATATCAAAACAATCATAGTAAAGCAACATAACATCTCAAGCTAATGTCCCGTAATTACAAACCATTCTACCGAAAATTCGGCATGACCTTTGGGCTAAATGGATAAAATCCATACTGACTCGACTCAAAATCAAAATAGCCCAAAAGCATTACGAAACATTGCAAGAAATTACAATACAACTACGGGGTTGTTCTAACTATAAACATCACATCTCTCAAATATACATCATAACTATACCGCTTTATAAGTACTCTATCTTCCGATCCTCATTTCTATCTAGGTCCCATGAGAGCTTCTAAGTCCTTTCTTTCTATCCTCTGATGTCAATCATCCTGTTCCCGAGTACATAGCATTTAAAACAAAAATACGTAAGACAAATATGTCTCGTGAGATACATGAGTTTTAGACTCAAAGCATTTGTAAATATAACATTTATCATTTTCAAAATCTTTGTAATCAATTCATGTAATGACACTTTCAGTAAAATATTTCATAAACGAATCAGGTCATAATAATTGTTGTCAAAACCTTTGTAAATGAAATATATTGTCATCTTACTTGTAAAGCCTTTCCATAAGAAATTAAATGAAAATCTTACCAACATAAACTTTTCATTACTTAAACTTGAGTGGTATTCAATCATAACTGGATTTTTATACTTAGGGCATTAATCACCTTAAGTGATACCCCAAGTCTAGACTAGGATGGAAAGAACAAAATCAGTCCATCCTAGCATCATAAGCTTTAGGACATCTACTTCGCGAATGGGTTGGTACCACCCCAGTAGATTCCTCTAGGTTCCGTTACGGGAACATCATGGCCCGGGCACAAAGAACTATGTTATTTGTTCATACTGTTTTACATTTCTTTGCTTGCATTAAGTACCAGTCATTCATAAACATAACATTGCTTGCCGTCAAAACATTCATTCATAATCATCATAAAGCTAAATGTCAAAGCATTCTTTCATACTTGTCGTGGGCTTGTAGCCAAAACATTCTTTCATAAACTTTATAGGCTAAACGCCAAAACACTTTCTTAGCTTGTTAGGCTTGATGCCAAAACTTACTTTTCAAAACATATTCAGCTTAATGTCAAATCATACTTTCAAAACATATTTGGTTTAATGCGAAATAATACTTTCAAACATATCAATAAACTTTTATAAGCATGGCATGTATGATAAAACTTGCATATAGACTCACATTAAAAAGCCATATAAAACTTTGTAAATACTTGCTAATTCAAGCTTTAAAAACCATTTGGAAGATCATTTACTGATACAACATTTAGCATAAGATTTAATATAAAACATTCAATATTTAAAACTCGTTGCTATGTACCCAGTAAAAATCCTCATGTACTCACCTCGGTAGCTAGGTATGTCTAGCTACATTAATCCACTAACTCTAAGCTTTCATTGCTTCCAAACATCATTGAACGTCTATTGATTTAATAAGAGGTTAGAATCAATTACACACTAAACACATAATATATATATTAAATCATATATGAACTCTTTCTGACATCATTAAATTCCATTCCAATCATTAAGTATGATTCTTAAAGCATGATAGTCATTTTGGACACTTTTACCGTTTTTTGTCCCAAATTTGACAATTTATGAATTCCTTGGGTTTAACATGTAATTTAAACAACTTTATAACTCTAACATGTTTATAATGCAATATTGATTACTTAAATGTCAAAATATATTTCGTTTTACTCTTTTATGTCGTTTTTGGCATTTTAAGTCATTAAAGTTTCTAAAAATAGAAACCGTCAAGATCTTGATATTTTCCATCAAATTAACACTCACATGTTCTTATCACTTATAAATATCATACTAATCAAGTTTAATGTTCTCTTTCATGATATTTTAGTACATATCAAAACTTGTCCCAAAGGTTGAAATTCATGATTCCATTCCAATTACTTTACCATTTCCAAAATTCCATAAACATCAAATACATAACAAAATCTCATATCAATAACCAACTTTAGAGTACCCAAAAGTCATTCAACATCCCGAATTTTTAATCATAACATTGATGTTTAATCATCATGTAAAAATCCATCATGAACTTAGTTCAATCTTTACAAAAATGTTAAGTCTTGGAGTTTTCTTGAACTTATTCACAATGTATGATCACAGTAAACACCCAAGAACCAATTTACATCAAGAATCACATTACAATTCCATTTTATGGTCAACTTTGACCAAATCAGAAAAAGTCAATAGAACTATTCATTATCTTCAACCTTAGGATAACCAATTTCCTAATTTAAATCTTTAATATCAAGTGGAGTTCGTGTAGTTAGGGTTTCACTAAACATAATCAAAGTATCACCAGCATAATCCATGTATTTCAAACTAATTTCAGTTTCAACTCAAAGCATCCTTCACAAAAATTGAATAAACTTGACATGCATTCCACCATTTTCAATTAAAGTGTTAGGGTTCCAAAATATCAAGAACATACCTTTCACTTTCATGTCCAAAAATCTGAATCATAGATATTCTTGCTCTTATTCATGAATTCCCTACTCAATCCATGTTTAAAACCACAAATCAGCACCAATTTTCGACATACATAGCTAGGGTTCTAGAAATTTAGAGAATACCTTCTGATTTCTGTCAAAACCACCAAAAATCAGAACATTCTTGAGCTTTAAGCACAAATATAGGATCAATGAAGGTCTCCAACACCACCACTGGACCTCCACTGTCGCCTGAAGTCCCCATCGCCGCTGGCAGCAGCGTTCAGCTGTTGCTTCATCTTTCCCAACGAGACCTTACACAACAGTAGCAACAAGGGGCTGCTGTCCTCCCGATCACGTTGTCTCTCCCTTTGACCTTCTCGATCTCTCTCTCCTTCCTGATTCGTATCCACGCGCACTCACATGAAATCGTTGTTTGTGTGTGTGTGTTTAGTTTTAGCGATTTCTAATCCCAAGTCCCGATTTTTGGTTTTGATGCGTACAGTACTTGCCCACAGAAAGAATGCACAGATTTGGTTTTAAATCTGAAACTGATTTGGATCAGATTTGACAAAGGACCAAAATGCCCTTACTTTCATGCCTTAGCAAAAATTACTAACATTTTCCTGATCTTTTCCTTAAACTTCACACCATCATAACTTTTTCATATGGCATCTAAATGTTGCAAATATTATACCTTTAGAAAGGTGAGCATGAGCTTTACAACTTTCTCCTACTGACTTAATTCTGAATCTCTATAGATATTTCGTTACAGACCCTTAAACATGGCCCTTTAGCCATTTTTTGTCATTTTTTGATCATCTTTAACCCGTCATAATTTCTTCGTTATAACTCCAAACAACTCGAATCTTTTTCCTATAATATTATTACATCAAAATCTACCAAAGTCTCCTTGATGACTTTTTCCCAAATCCTTATAGATTTTTAGATATCAATTTTTAAAGTTTAACAATTAATCTTTTCACCTTTATCCCCAATTTCCCATTTTGCCCTCGGGCTTTCAATACATGTTACCAATTGAAGTAACACTTCAATATGACTTAATAAAATGTCTTAAAACATAAATTCCCATATTTTTACCTCTTTTGAACATTTTGCCCTTTTGTATTATACTTTCGATATATGTAATCATTAAACTTTTAAACCTGAACTATACTTATATTTATCTATTACTTACATAAAATTTTTGTTGTCACATTATATTTCACCATAGAATGGCTAAACAAGCCAAATCAACTTGTTCAACCGCAGTATTGAACTTACCTTCAAAAATGCTTTGAATATTGACTTGTTGATCCATGATTCGTTTTTCAGAGCTCTTGACCATTTCTTCTATATTTTAGTCAAGGCTTTCTTGGCTTAAGCTATTTGCTCACCAACACTCCCTTCAGGTTTCTTTGAAGGATCAAATTCAGTCTGAGTTTAGAGAAGAGCATCTAGCTTGCGATTGAGAGTTTTATATTGTTTGACAAAGATGAAATCTCCATCATCCAAATTGTCATCATCTGTCTCTTCAATGTTATTGGCATCATGTGAAAGGCAGCCATTGTTTCTTATGCTGATGGAGGTTTCAAAATCAAAATCTTCTTGGAATGGATAATCAGGCAATGTTGTATCCAAGCCAGATGAAGGAATGTTCAGCATGAAGGGTTTTCTAGCAAACAATGAACAAATAATCTCTTATGGTTCACATGCAACCCTAGAAAGATATATGTTTTCTTCTATGAAGATAATAAACTAAAACTAAAGGCCAACAATAATTTCTAAAGTTTAAAACAAGAATTACCAACCTTTGAATCTTGTTCTTGAAGCTAGCAGCACAAGTGTCCTGCCTCAAATGCAAGTCACACCCAAATCAATGGAGAAGACAGTCCAGCAGAGTAATCTTGATTGAAAATGGCACAGGTTTTAGGGTGGCCAGGTGCCTCCTTTTATAGCCTCCAAGGGTTACAGCTGAAACCCTAAGGAGCCTCCAAATGGGCAAGCCTGCTGACTAAATGGACCAAGCATTTTCTAAACCCTAATAGGGTTTCGCCAACCATGGAGAATCCTTCCATGGTGGCGCCACTTTTGGCCCCTGTCCACTGGCCAGTTATTTATTCAACTATTAAATAAATACAAACCAGTCCCTGCACTTTTAATTAATTAATTTAATCACTGAATTAAATCCAATTAATTTTAGATTAAATCTTAATTAATTATTATAGTTTCTAATTAATATATTAACACTTAAATATTTTAATAAACCATTTAATTAATTCTATTGATTTATTAAACAATTAATAAATCAACCTTTTACTCTACTGAACTCTATCCTAACCTCCAGCTATGAGGGCAACCCAAATGGACTTTGCTTCAATTAACAAGATAAATATAAATATAAAGTCATGGCTTAGACACCTAATCCAACATTCTCCCACTTGGATAAGTCTATGACTTTAATTTATCTTCTGATTAATAAACAACCTGCAGCTTCCAAGAAACTGCTGCCGAACTCTGACCCAGTCAGTTCTGTCCATAGATAAGTGATCATATGATCCTTCGTCCAACAATATATTTTCAGACACGAGACATGGATTGAGATCAATCTCTGTCTGATTCTCTGTTTCCCGATTTCTGATTCTGCTTATGACTTTCGGACTTCTAATTGAACACAACAATTTAGTCCAGGCTGGCCAGCACTTGAGTCAACTTCAAAATCATCGAGCGGCCTACAGATATCTATTTTCCATCAGGGTCAAGGAACGAATAAGCTTCGACTCATATGCTTGTGTCTTTTACTTATCAAAATTGTACACAACAATGCGTTTTATAACATCGAGTTACTGATGCGTTTACATACTATCAATGCACAACCGACTCGTAAATTTCAACTCATATGTCTCCGCTTCAAGATCATACGATATTATCGTCTCAACATTGCTCGTGATGTAATCCATGAAGCAATCTATTGAGCGCGGGTTTATCCAATACTCAAATCTCTATTTCTAAGTACTCGTGAACGTTGTAGCAGTCTTACTGCAATGTCTAACTCCTTAGACAATCTACAAACCAATTAACGACAGTCTTCGTTCATACTTACTCCCGAAAAGTATGAGTGACTGTGGACTTTTGAATAATCAAATTATTCGGCTACTCTTGCCTAATTACCAAGTCTCCGCTAGGTAATCACCAAGTCGGATTTCACATAAAACTATTATCGGTTTCTAGATTCCTATTAAACTTTTAGTTCATGTTATGTATTTATCTCTATATGACCTTTCACTCTTTCTATGTATCCGAATGTCTCACATTGATACACTTTATCCAATCGGGCATACAACTGATGATATCTCAATTTGGTCATATACTGTCTTTCTCACTTACATCTACATACAGTGTACTGTGACTTTCCATGGTTCTTGGGATCTTTAGTCCACATGACTGCACCCTAAGACTATTTCGAGGTGTTACGATGTGCCGGTGAGCCACACGCACTCCATCAGAATGCCAACGAAATTCTTTAACCATTAAGTCCTTATTTTAAAAACTCTTCTCAAATTGTTATCAACATTCACCCCTAATCATTTTCCAATGATTTCTCACGTATGTACAAAATCCATTAAGTATTCCTAGCCAGGTCATATCCTGAATCTGACTCACTATGCTCTAAGCATTAGGTCATCAAGACATGTTCATGACACTTCTGATTGATCCAAGAAACTTGTTGGATTCGATCCAGTCCTATTCCAAACTCTTTTGGAATCTAAGGATCACTTATAATCCTTGTGTCATGATTTTCAATAACTATTTCCTTTCGGAGACTCTTTTCCATCCATCTTGAATCTTATCAAGATCATGTTTACTATGGCTAGGTCTATACCGATGATAACATCAATCTGATATATGTCAATGGATTATGTGAGTATGTTGCACCTTCTTTATATCTCTCATGCCAATTCATAACACTTTGCAATGACAGGAAACTCCTTTCCTGAGCTATGCATCTTGAGTCTCATCAAGATCATCTTGGCAGAGTTTCGATCTATCTCATAGACGTTTGTAACCACCTGAGCATGCCGTATCTTTATTAAGTCTTTCATAGCGATCCGTCTATTAACACCAAGTCATTACACTTTGTAATGAAAAGAGACGTTTACTAGAAACAGTATGTAAGACACATATTGACATAGATAACAGCAATACTCCCACTGGCTTTGACACAGTTATGGACTATTCATAAAATCCAAAGCTTATGGCACATTTTGAGAATCTAAACCTTTCTGACATCTTAATGGAAATCTTTCAGCCCTTTCTCAAAATCCAATCCTTTGGCATATTTGAGAATCTGAATATCCTTTCTTGCGAGATGCCCATGGGGTAATCCCGGGCCCACGTACCTTTATACTGGCATACTCATTGTGAGTCCCCATTAGTGTGCCGGTGATCCACACGCGCTCCACTAACGACTTACAATATGCAGTGTCCTTTCGGATTTCATCTTCTATTGAGAGTGCTTCTCCTAGAATCAATTACTTGACTCTAGGTATCGTCTCACTCAACCAGATGTTCTGAAGGTACATTTCTGTCCATGCTACTTTCTTTTGATGATTCGATTACTCCCACTGGTTTTTTAGACCAGGTGTAAAATCAATCAAAATGCCACATAGACTGTATCTCGTCCTAAGGTTCTCTTAATTGGCAGCAACCGGGCTCACCAATGCTTCCAAGTAGTCGGATTGCAAATCCGTACCAACTATAGTGTTTTACCACTTTTCGGTATATCACCCCGATCATAATTACTTATGACGTTGATTAATACTACTGGTCAAGAGAAGATTATGTCAGTATTAAAACAGAAATCTGATTTCTGCTCTAAGCCTAGTGATGACTAAAGGTTCTTTCACTTGGCTAATCCTGAACTCATTCAGGACTGTCCCAACTCCCACTGTTTCCTTAGACCATGAGTTCTTTCTAAAAGAGCTCTTTCTTTTCCAGGTACAGTGGGATAGCCAGTGAAACGACATTTCTGATTAGGTTCAGGCTAGTCATGAGGTTCGGACGAACACTATAAGACCCTGGACTTTTAATGTACAAGTGGGACAATCCCAGCTTTACATTTCAGACAGTGTCTGCAAAACCTACTTAGTCGAAGGATGTGGTTGGAATATGGTTTATATGGTCTGACTGGTATATTATTCAATTTATTGGAAACTAATTGGCAATGTATCTCATACATCGAGGATCGAACTGTTTCGACCAATGCTCCATCATCTTCCCTAAGACACATTATAACTATTAATGTTCTTGGAAGAAAATAGCTGTGAAACATTTTCCCAGTTTATGTTGTCACTCAGGTTCTGTGGATCTTGTACTTCCTTTGAAGTCCTTGAACTGTTCAAGTTTTCAATCCAATCGCTTATTCAGATAAGCAAAGCCATATTTGTCATACGGAATGACAAATATTGCGAAGTACAACCAATTGTGTTCTATTTGAAGATTCGAGCAACACACAGCAACTGATGTGTTCGTTGCTCCTAATCTTAATCTCTTTTACATCTCTATGTAAATTTATGACTTTGTTAATTCTGTTCAAGACTTGCAATCCTCAGTTGACTCTAAGTCAGCTGATTCCAAAATCATATCCTCTGGATCTTTAGGTGATTCATTTCTTGCCACATGTGCCTTATAAAGAACTTAATCATTATCTGACTCTAAGTCAAATGATTCCAAAGTCCTGTCCAACTGGATCTTTGGGTGATTCTTTTCTTGACACATTAAGAATTCAATTCATCATGAGACTCTAAGTCAAATGATTCCAAAGTCCTGTCCAACTGAACCTTTAGTTGAATTGATTCTTACAACATTTATCTTAACAATCATAAGGGACACAATTCCTAAATCCAAACACTTTGGATGTATCAATATTCAAGTTATTACTAATCATGCATTCAACACAATCATACAACATTTCAAGGATATTTCAAACAACATGTGTTAAAAGAAAATTGATAATTTTATTAAAACAAAATCCTTGAACAATGTACTATATGATAGACAATGTCATACGCATCTGAAAAGCTAATAACAATATTACAATATCTAACTAAACTTCAAAACTGCATGAGCCGGAAATCCAATCCATATGTGCTCCTATGCGCCAATGTCCCGTACCCTACTGATTCCCTGCATACAAACCAAAATGTGACTATCACATTATACATCAAGGAATTATGGAACAGGAGTTATGAGGTTTTAGATATACCTGAGCTTTCAAAAGATTTTGACCTTGGAGCGTCTTCCAATCTTTCCGCGACTGTATCCGATTATGTGGATTCCCAGCTTAAGACATATCCAGGCGATCTGGATCGTTTCTTGCTGCGTCTTTGAAGGGTTTCTATGCAATCAATGAACACAAAATAACCTAAGGTTCACATGCAACCCTAATATTGATCTATGTTTTCTTCTATGAAGATTAGAACTAAGAACCTAAAGGATACAATTCAATTCTAAAGAAGAATCAAGAAAAACCAACCTTAGATCTTATGATCCTTTTAAGCAGCAGCAAAATTATCCTGCCTCAGATGAAAGTCACACCCAGGTGATGGAAGAATCAGTCCAGCAGAGTAAATCCAGAGAGAAGATGGCGTGAAGAATGAGGTGCCAGGGGGTTCCTTTTATAGCCTCCAAGGGTTACACCTGAAACCCTAAGGAGCCTCCAATTGGACAAGGCTTTTGACCACTTGGACCAGGCTTACCAAACCCTAATTAGGGTTTCGCCAAACCCTTGGAGATGCCTCCAAGGTGGCGCCACTTTTGGTCCCTGGTTTTTCCTGGCCAGTTATTCAACTATTGAATAAATACCAAACCAGTCCCTGCACCTTTTAATTAATTAATTTAATCTCCAAATTAAATCCAATTAATTCTAGATTAAATCTCAATTAATTAATATAGTTTCTAATTAATATATTAGCACTTAAATATATTAATAAACCATATATATTTTCTATTGATTTATTATACAATTAATAAATCAACTATTCTCTCTACTGAACTATCTTTCCTCCACCCATGAGGGCAACCCAAATGGACTTTGCTTTTAACCATAAGATAAAAGTTCAATTACAAGTCATGGCTTAGACACCTAATCCAACAGTCTCCCACTTGGATAAGTCTATGACTTTAATTGTCTGAACTCTGACCCAGTCAGTTCTGTCCAAAGATAAGTGATCAGATGATCCTCCGTCCAACAAGATATTTTCAGACTCAAGACATGGATAAAATCAATCTGGTCTGATTCACTGTTCCTCGATTTCCGATTTGCATATGACTCTTAGACTACCAATTTAGTCCCGGTTGGCCAACCATTTTAGTCAACTTCAAAACCATCGAGAGGCCTACAGATATCTGTTCCCCGTCAGGGTCAAGGGACGAATAAGCTTTGACTCATATACTTATGTCTTTTACCAGACAAATCACTCACAACAATATGTTTTATAACACCGAGTTACCGATGCGTTTTCATATTATCAATGAACAACCGTCTAATAAATCATAACTCATATGTCTTAGCTTAAAGATCAAAAGATATTATCGTCTCAACATTGCTCGTGATGTAATCCATGAAGCAATCCATTGAGCGCGGGTTTATCCAATACTCAAATCTCCATTTCCAAGTACTCACGAATGGTTCAGCAATCCAATTGCAATGTCTAACTCCTTAGACAATCTATTACCAATTCATGACAGTCTTACTTCACACTTACTCCCTTAAAGTGTAATCGACTGTGGATATTTGAATAATCCAATTATTCAGGAAGTAAAACATGCAAAATGAAACACAATGATAAAGTACTGACAAGAGTAGTGAACCAAAATAAATCTCTATTATTAAATCACAAGAGTCAAATACAATACATTGTTACAAGTTTCGAATCTATCTAATTACTAAAACTTATATCATCTCTTAATCCAATGCTCCTAGCATGCTGATTATGCTTAATCCTACTCAGAGCCTTTGTCAAGGGATCTGCAGGATTATCTTCCGATGATACCCTCTTTACAAGGAGGTGACCTTCTTCTACCCTATGCCTGATGTAGTGGTACTTTCTGTCGATATGTCTGGACTTTCCATGATCTCGCGGTTCCTTTGTCAAGGCGATCGCACCTTCATTATCGCAGAACAGTTCCAAGGGCTCCTGAATACTCGGGACTACTCCAAGGTCACCGATAAAGTTCTTCAGCCAAGCCGCTTCCTTTGACGCTTCACTTGCTGCTATGTACTCTGATTCGCACGTGGAATCAGCCACTGTTTCTTGCTTGGAACTTTTCCAAGTAACTGCTCCACCGTTCAAAAGGAATACCCAGCCCGACTGAGACCGACCACTGTCTCTATCCGTCTGAAAGCTGGCATCTGTATATCCTTCAACTCTCAAGGTATCACTGCCACCGAGGACTAACACCATGTTCTTTGTCCTTCGCAGATACTTGAGTATATTTTTCACAGCTATCCAATGCGCCCTTCCAGGGTTACCCTGGTACCGACTGACCATGCTTAAAGCAAAAGCCACGTCAGGGCGAGTACACGTCATAGCGTACATGATCGATCCCACAGCCGAAGCGTATGGTACTCGACTCATCTCAGCTATTTCCTCGTCTGTACTCGGACTTTGAGTCTTACTCAATTTTGCATTACTTTGGATAGGCAGCTCTCCCTTCTTGGAATTTTCCATACTAAACCTCTTTAGTACCTTATCCAAGTATGTACCCTGACTGAGTCCAATCAGTCTCTTCTTCCTATCTCTCAATATTCTAATCCCAAGAATATAGGCAGCCTCTCCTAGGTCCTTCATGGCGAAACATTTCCCAAGCCAAGCCTTAACACCTTGCAAGGTTGGAATATCGTTTCCCATGAGCAGTATGTCATCGACATACAGCACCAGAAAGGTGACTATACTCCCACTAGCCTTGACATATACGCAGGACTCATCCTCGCTCCTAAAGAAGCCAAACTCTTTGACTTTCTCATGGAAACAAAGATTCCAGCTGCGAGAAGCTTGCTTCAATCCGTAGATTGATCTCTCAAGCTTACACACCTTATTAGGATACTTTGCATCGACAAAACCCTCTGGCTGATTCATGTAAACATCCTCAGTCAGCTTCCCATTAAGGAAAGCGGTTTTGACGTCCATCTGCCAAATTTCATAGTCATGAAATGCAGCTATGGCCAGCATAATCCTAATAGACTTTATCTTAGCTACTGGTGAGAAGGTCTCGTCATAGTCAACCCCTGGGGTTTGAGTAAAGCCCTTCGCAACCAGTCTTGCCTTGAAAGTGTGTACCTTTCCGTCCATGTCGGTCTTCTTCTTGAAGATCCATTTGCATCCGACTGTCTTTCGACCCGGTACATTGTCAACCAAGTTCCAAACTTGATTGTCATACATGGACTTGATCTCGCTATCCATGGCCTCTTTCCACTTGGCAGACTCAGGGCCTGCCACTGCTTCCTGGTAGTTAGCTGGTTCATCCAAATTTATCAGTGTCCTATCACTGACAAAAGTGTCCCCATCCGAAGTTATATGGAACCCATAAAACTCGGGTGGCATGCTAACCCTACTAGAACGCCTAAGAGGTAAGGATACATCTGTCGGTCCAACAGGAACTTCATCCTCATGTTGGTTGCTAGTTTCTCCTAAGGTTGCGTCATCTGATGACTCTTGAATTTCTTCCAGATCAATGGTACTCCCACTGTCCTCTTTGAATACGAGCTCTCTCTCTCGAAAGACTGCTCGTCTAGCTACAAAGACCACGTCCTCGCTCGGTCTGTAGAATAGATATCCAAAGGACTGTTTGGGATAACCAATGAAGAAACACCTTTCGCTTCTGTCTGCGAGTTTGTCTTGAGTCTCTCGTCTAACGAAAGCCTCACAACCCCAGACCTTGATATGTGCCAACGAGGGAGCTTTCCCCGTCCACATCTCATGAGGTGTTTTCGCAACCTTCTTAGTTGGGACAAGATTGAGGATATGGGCGGCAGTCTCTAAGGCATACCCCCAGAAGTGAATGGGAAGTGAAGCTCGACTCATCATGGAACGAACCATGTCCAACAGGGTTCGGTTGCGCCTCTCTGCAACACCGTTCAACTGTGGTGTCCTGGGAGGTGTCAACTGCGAAACTATTCCGCATTCCTTTAGATAGTCTAGGAACTCGATACTTAGATACTCTCCGCCTCTGTCGGATCTGAGCATCTTTATCTTCCTGCCTAATTGATTCTCTACTTCGTTCTTAAACTCTTTGAACTTTTCAAAGGTGTCCGACTTGTGCTTGATCAAGTAGATGTAACCGTATTTACTAAAATCGTCGGTAAAAGTCACGTAGAACCGCGTGCCATCCTTTGTGGTTGATCTGAATGGACCACACACATCCGTGTGAATAATGTCCAATAGACCCTCACCTCTTTCAAAAGACCCTTTGAAAGGTGATTTAGTCATCTTGCCCAACAGACAAGATTCGCATACATCGTCCGACTTGAGGTCGAATGATTCCAACACTCCATCCTTTTGGAGTTGGGCGATGCGTTTCTTGCTGATGTGGCCGAGCCGACTATGCCACAGACATGCCTTTTCCACGTCACTAGTAGAATCAATATAATTTACACTTTGTCCTAGATTGTCAACACATTTCACAGTTTCATACACACCATTACAAGGATAAGCAGTAAAATTCAAAATACCATTTTTGAAAACAGAAATAGATCCAATATTATTATCAAAAGAAAAACGAAATCCTTGTCTGAATAATGCGTGAAATGAAATAATATTTCTTGCCATTTCTGGCGAATAGCAACAATCTAATAAATCTAAACAAACTTCACTACTAAGCACTAAACTATAAACTCCAATCTTGGTAACAGGGGACGATCTCCTATTGCCCATGATCAAGTTCAGTCTACCGTGCTCCACCTCCCTGCTTTCCTTTAGGCCCTGCATATCAGAACAAATGTGAAAACCACATCCTGTATCAAGGACCCAAGAATTAGAAGATGGTGAGTTTTTAGAGATAGTGTATATACCTGCTGTCGATGGCTTTACTTTCCCATCCTTGACATCCTGCAAGTATTTGGGGCAGCTTCTCTTCCAATGGCCCTTCTCTTTGCAGTAAAAACAGTTGGCTTCATCGGGGTTGGCCACACAAGGAATTTGGGAAGTCTTGGTTCTCGAGCCATTACTGGATGACCCGACCTGAACCTTTTCCCTCCAATTTTGCTTAGGAGGGCCCTTCCTTTTCTTTCCTTTGCCACTTCCAATGGCTAGAACGGGCTGATTAACCGAGGGTACACTTTTACCCTTCATCCCGTCTTCAGCTACTCGAAGCATGCGATGCAACTCAGTCATATTAGCCTGATTGTTGTTCAAATGATAAGCCAGCCTGAACTGGTCATAAGAACTCGGCAACGAGTTAAGCACTATGTCAACGGCCAACTGTTCCGGTACAGGCATCGCAAGCTTTCTAAGCCGCTCCACGTAACCTTGCATTCTTTGCACATGAGCGCAGATGGACTCTCCATCTTTGGGTTTGCTGTTCGTGAAGTCCTTGACCACTTCGCACCTTTCGATGCGCTCTTGCTTGCGGAACTTTTCCGCTAGCTCCTTGTGCATCTCATAGGGCCAGTAGTCTTCGTATATTCTCTGCAATTCGGGGTTCATTGTGGCGATCATGATGCAGGCCACTTTGGTTGCATCATCAGTATGTTTTTGGTACGAGGCAATTTCCTCGGGAGTAGCAGTTTCGGGGTCGACATCGACAAGCTCGGTCTCGAGAACATACTCTTTGTTCTCATACCTCAGAGCCATCTTGATGTTTCTAATCCAGTCATTATAGTTTGTCCCGTTCAATTGAACCCTGGAACATAGTGAGAGGATTGAGGGAACACTGGAGTTTGATTGGGGAGCGGATTGATCAGCAGAAGACATCTATAAAAGAAGGTAAGTTTAATTAGATACTTGTCGGTCCTTATAATAACCCAATATAAAATAAGGCTAGGATCCAACTATAACAATTTGCAACATAGAAGAGGGATGCCGTAATCTATAAGCAAATTTTATAAAGGTAGGCGAATGACGATTCAGCCGATTCCACCGCGGAAAAAATAATCTTATTATAAATGGAATTCCTAGTTTCTTATGAGATTTATTGAACTGTTCAATAGCATGTTTAATCTCGGATATGCCCCACCGTTTGTGACTGGGATGCCGAGGATCACAAACCGGGTGTGAATAACCATGCAAATTAGCTTGGTGCTCTCGGGATCCATTATCATCTCAAATTGATGTGCCGGTAAACCACACACGCTCCATCAACAATGATAACACCCGAGACACCCATTGCCACTCTTTATGAACCCCTATTGGTGTGCCGGTAAACCACACACGCTCCACCAACGTTTCATAAAGTGCAATGTGCAATTTCATGGGGTAGCATCAAATTCACATTTTCCTAAAGTAACTAGATTGGGATTTGTTTTAGGGTTCTAGTACTTTCAATTATAGCATTATACTTTTAAGAGGCTTAGCGGTTCTATCATACCCGTTCAGCTAACGACACTCGACTGACCAGGAGAGCGGTGGGTAAGAGTAGATACCCATTAGACTAACATTTTATAGTCAGTCGCCTTATACCCTCTTTATAGGACAGTTTTGTGAATGAGGCTTACTAGCGGTAGACTAACCAATTTTCTTATATGTATTAAATTAACTTTTAATCATAAATACATATAAGATATATTTTAATCTTATTAAAATATTTTTAGAATTAATTTAATCTTAATTTTCTCAAATTATTCTAATTTTTTTGAAAATTTAAATTAATTCTTAAAGCTGATTTAATTGGTCTTTTAATTAATTAATTAATTAAACTAATTAAATCTAGGTTACAGATTACCAATTAATCAAATTAATTAACCTGTAATATCCCTTTGAATTTCGAAATTTACATGCCAAATAAAGGGGTTCAAGTTATTTTAGTTTATTTGGTTACCAAAAATAACAACACACAAATAAGGCAAGCAAATCAAGCAATCAAGGAAGGGATCAAGGAGGGTGGCGGCTAGGGTTAGGAAACCCTAGCCTTGAGATCGATTTTGGCCTCCTCCCAAGGGTTAATTTTCGCCAATAACCCTTAGGCACAAAACAATTCAAGCAGTTCATAATCAATCACAAGAAAACAAGCTAGCTCTGATACCACTGAAGGGTTTCTATGCAATCAATGAACACAAAATAACCTAAGGTTCACATGCAACCCTAATATTGATCTATGTTTTCTTCTATGAAGATTAGAACTAAGAACCTAAAGGATACAATTCAATTCTAAAGAAGAATCAAGAAAAACCAACCTTAGATCTTATGATCCTTTTAAGCAGCAGCAAAATTATCCTGCCTCAGATGAAAGTCACACCCAGGTGATGGAAGAATCAGTCCAGCAGAGTAAATCCAGAGAGAAGATGGCGTGAAGAATGAGGTGCCAGGGGGTTCCTTTTATAGCCTCCAAGGGTTACACCTGAAACCCTAAGGAGCCTCCAATTGGACAAGGCTTTTGACCACTTGGACCAGGCTTACCAAACCCTAATTAGGGTTTCGCCAAACCCTTGGAGATGCCTCCAAGGTGGCGCCACTTTTGGTCCCTGGTTTTTCCTGGCCAGTTATTCAACTATTGAATAAATACCAAACCAGTCCCTGCACCTTTTAATTAATTAATTTAATCTCCAAATTAAATCCAATTAATTCTAGATTAAATCTCAATTAATTAATATAGTTTCTAATTAATATATTAGCACTTAAATATATTAATAAACCATATATATTTTCTATTGATTTATTATACAATTAATAAATCAACTATTCTCTCTACTGAACTATCTTTCCTCCACCCATGAGGGCAACCCAAATGGACTTTGCTTTTAACCATAAGATAAAAGTTCAATTACAAGTCATGGCTTAGACACCTAATCCAACAGTCTTTTCACTGGACTTAATACAGAAGTAGCTGAACCATTGGAGCTATGCCTGTCCAAGAGTGACTCGTATAAAGTCAACAGTGGACGCATTTCCATTAAGGTCTTTTTCTGGTCTTCCTTTCTATACGTCTGAATGAACAGATTGTACTTACTGGTCAGTGAAGCGAGTAGAGTGTTAACACTCGACTCCTGACTCATGGAATAACCAAGTTTGTACAATTCGCCTATGTATGCTTCAATCTGAAGAACATGTGAATCGATGCTACTTCCTTCTTTTAACTTACACTGTGCAAGTCTTTTGAAGATCCTAGCTCGTTCCTCTTCAACCGGTTTTTGGAACTTTTCCTCAACCGATTGCATTAACTCATATGGCCCCAAGGATTCAAAATCCTTGCGGAACTCGGGGTCAATGGTCAGTAGCATGAGGTCACGAATCTTTTCGGATTCATCAACTAAGAAGTTACGCTCATCATAAGGACTCTTTATGATGACTTGTTCCGGTGGAACCGGGATCGGATACTCGGTGAGATGAGACTTGCCAGCAATGACGAGAACCCATCTCCAATTGCGAAGCCATTCCTTACAGTTAAGGCCAGTCAGCCTTTCCATATTTAGCAGGTGCTTTCTGATGCTCTCAGAAATGGGTGAAGGAGGAGAGGGAGGAGAATAGTCACTTGATTCAGACATCTACAATAAACAGAATTTTATTAGTTTAATTAATCCTTTTAAATAATTACCCAATATATTATTTATTAAGGCTAGGACCCAAAATGCCCCAACTATGGTGTGAAGAGGGATGCCGTAATCACAACATAATGGTCATTAAGGTAGATAATACACTTATCAATTTCATCTTATGAAATTCCTAGATCTGTTGAGACACATTGAACTATTCAATGGCATGTTTAGTCTCGGATGTGCCCCACTGTTTGTGACTGGGATGCCGAGGATCACAAACTGGGTGTGAATAACCATGCAAATTCGCTCGGTACTCTCGAAGTCAATTGTCATCTCTAATTAACGTGCCGGTTAACCACACACGCTCCGTTAATAATGACAAAATCGAGAAACCCATTGCAAGTCTTTACGGACCCCAGTTGGCGTGCCGGTAAACCACACACGCTCCACCAACGTTCTACAAAGTGCAATGTGCAATTCCATGGATTAGCACCAATTCACATTTTTTATCCTAAAGTAACTAGATTGGGTTTTTGTTCAAGGTTCTAGTACTTTCAATTATAGAATTATACTTTTAAGAGGCTTAGCGGTTCTATCAAACCCGTTCGGCTAACGACACTCGACTGACCAGGAGAGCAGTGGGTAAGAGTAGATACCTATTAGACAGCCATTTTATAGGCAGTCACCTTATACCCTCTTTATATGACAGTTTTGTGAATGAGGCCTACTAGCAGTAAGACTAACCAATTTTCTTATACATAAATAATTAACTTTTAATCATAAATATATAAGATATATTTTAATCTTATTAAAATATTTTAGATTTAATTTTGTAATAATTTTCGTAAATTTTAAGGAATGTTTTGAAAATTTAAATTAAATCTTTAAGCTGATTTAATTGATCTTTTAATTAAACAATTAATTAAACTAATTAAATCAAATATAGGCATCACAAAATTAATCAAATTAATTACCTATATTAATCCCTAGATTTCGAAATCTACAAGATATGGATAAGGATTCTAGTTATTTAATTAATCAACAATTACCAAAAATAACAATCCTAATCAGGGCAGCAAATCAAGCAAATCAAGGGGGAAATAAAGGGGTGGCGGCTAGGGTTAGGAAACCCTAGCCTAGGCCACGAAATTTAGGCCATCCAAGAGAGTTTTTCACAAAAACACTCAAGGCAATAATCATTTAAACAGTTTATATCAATTCATAAGAAAACAAGCCTAAGCTCTGATACCACTGAAGGGTTTTCTAGCAAACAATGAACAAATAATCTCTTATGGTTCACATGCAACCCTAGAAAGATCTATGTTTTCTTCTATGAAGATAATAAACTAAAACTAAAGGCCAACAATAATTTCTAAAGTTTAAAACAAGAATTACCAACCTTTGAATCTTGTTCTTGAAGCTAGCAGCACAAGTGTCCTGCCTCAAATGCAAGTCACACCCAAAGCAATGGAGAAGACAGTCCAGCAGAGTAATCTTGATTGAAAATGGCGCAGGTTTTAGGGTGGCCAGGTGCCTCCTTTTATAGCCTCCAAGGGTTACAGCTGAAACCCTAAGGAGCCTCCAAATGGGCAAGCCTGCTGACTAAATGGACCAAGCATTTTCTAAACCCTAATAGGGTTTCGCCAACCATGGAGAATCCTTCCATGGTGGCGCCACTTTTGGCCCCTGTCCACTGGCTAGTTATTTATTCAACTATTAAATAAATACAAACCAGTCCCTGCACTTTTAATTAATTAATTTAATCACTGAATTAAATCCAATTAATTTTAGATTAAATCTTAATTAATTATTATAGTTTCTAATTAATATATTAACACTTAAATATATTAATAAACTATTTAATTAATTCTATTGATTTATTAAACAATTAATAAATCAACCTTTTACTCTATTGAACTCTATCCTAACCTCCAGCTATGAGGGCAACCCAAATGGACTTTGCTTCAATTAACAAGATAAATATAAATATAAAGTCATGGCTTAGACACCTAATCCAACACAGCATTGGGTCTGATGAGGTGATGATGGGTTCAGATGTTTGAGGGGCTGAGAATGTTGGGTTTTCCATGTTAGATGTCATGGGTTCGGAGGTTTGAGTGGTTGAAACAGGAGGTGTTTCAGTGGAGGAGGATTTGGGAGGTGCATCCGAAGATGTAGTGTGGATGGTGGATGTTTGTGGGGCTGTAGTTGGTGGTATATCGGTTTAGGATGTATGGATTGTTGTGGTTTGTGTTGTTGTAATGGTTGAAGTGAATGGAGCAGTTGTTGGAGGTGGAGGAGGTGGTGCTGTGGTATGTGGCGGGGTGGGTGGTCTGGTGTCTTTGACTGGTGAGGACTGGTGTTGTTCTTTCTCCTCCTCTTGAATGTTTGCAGATGGAGTCCTGTTTGACTCCGATGAATTATCCATAACCAACAATTTCCTTGTACGTTTTGGTTGTTTTCTCTTCGGAGTTGTTTGTTCAGAAGCTTTTCTCTTTCTAACAACGTTTTTTGATCCTCCTGTCGCCTTTTTCTTTCCCTTGGGCTATTCAGGAACGTTTGTTTGAGTCACTTGAGTGAGTTCTCGAACATGGTATGGCAAGATTAGAGTGGACCGATACATATTTACCTCATCACAATCCAGGGACACTTGAGAAAGCATGTTACGAGGAATTTGTGCATAAAAATCAGTAAAATCATCATCTAAGGCAGGAATGGTGATATGAGTGTACCTCATTTCGGGAAGAGATGGATCGTAGACAAAATTTTCCTGTTGATAGTGCTCATGAACGACCATAGCCCAGAATCTGGCGTTTGAGATCTCAGTTCCCTTCATCGAATGATTAGTGTGTGAACAGAAATCATCCCACAAGATTGAGACGTAATCTACCTTCTCACCATAGTAGACTCCATAGAGAAGACTCATAAACGTTTGGCTTGCAGAGTCTTGGCCTGAGGTTCTTCCAGATAGACACCTCAAGAAGATACCAAAGAAAAATCTCCATAGGTCAGGAAGATATTTCTTCTTGAAGGTGCTGATGTTAGTGATTTGTGGTTCGTAACCCATCTCGTTAAACATATCAACGAGTCGCTCACCAGAGGGGACAACAATGTCCTTTGAATCATGAATTGGAAGGTGCAGGGCTTCTGCAAACTTGACATTTGTCAGCTGAACTCTCTTGATGCGCCCCTTTGCATCAATAACTTCAAAGTGTACCGATTTGACGTTGTTTTCAGCGTCGAACAGAGCATTGGATGTGTAGTGTGCTCTGTGAACAAGGGTAGCAGGAATTGAGGGAGTGTAAGTCAAGGCGTGACCAAGAATCGACTGTTTCAGACACTCAACAAGAGCGACGATGGGTTGGGGATAAAGCTTGAGATCAGTGTGAAGATACAGGTTCGCCGACTGATTCTTGAGCACCGGAATTGACATTGCTTCAGTGTTTTGAGAAGATTCTTCATGAGTAGTCGCCATTGTTGGTCGATCGGAGAAGAAGAAGAACAGTTAGGGTATAGAGAGTATTTCTGCAGAGGAATTTTGAGAGTTTTGATCGCGTAAAGAGGTGAACTGAAGGGGCGTGTGATATATATAGTGTTCGTGGTCCCTAGGCCATTTAATGCCCATTTGAAAAAGGTCCAATTAGAGAATGCCATCTCAGCAACTGTACACCCCACTATCCCTGCAAAAACGGAAACGTCCATGTGTCAGTCATGATTGTTCAAAATTGAACCGCCATATTGCCGACGATCTTTTTGTTATGATTTTCCAAGATTTCCTGAGTGACAACTGTACTTTAACGTTCATTTAAATTAAACGAATGTTTGTCACTGTGGTTATCATAAATGTGAAAATCATTTAAATCACGATTTGACTTCGGACCAACAAGGAGAAGTGTAATGTTTCTTTGTGTCCTTCGGAGTTTGAGAACTGATTGTGCATTTTGAGACATTTCGAAGGGTATTGATAATTTTGTTTTACATGTGATGATGCATTCAGACTTATGACCTTTACTTTCTTGAACATTATGAAATGAAGATTTGACATGTTAATATTCAGAATCATTCGAATCACATTGGAATTCCGTTTTTCATTCCGAAGCCTGTTCGATTTAACGTCAGTCATGAGATGCATCAGTCTAACCACCCTAAGTTGAACTCAACTTCGCAGTTTCTCAAATGTTTGATGTTTTCTTGTATGCCTCAAATTTTTCATGCTAAATAATGTTGACATTCACAGCATTGAAATTTAGAACAAGTTTACTTTTGAATTGAGCATCAGAAGTTTAAAGTAAAATTGTGGATTGACTTTGAAATTTTCCTTTTGAAATATCTATCCCATTTCATCTATTAAGGTGTTTGGATACTTTTCTCTGATGACAATCCTTTGAGCTTCATACACTACCCCAACATTATCATTTAAGATAGATTACTTGAGATGTTCATATTCTCTACATGGTACTCGACTATGTTATAGGAGCTCCTTGTATCGACATTTAAGATAGAGAAATAAGCCTTTGAGTGCCGATTTATCTTTATTTTGCACTCGTTCTTTTATCTTTTTGCTTGTTTTGTTTCTTTGATTCTTTTGACATTTAGATTTTCTGTTTTTCTTTTGAGTTTTTCAATTTTTCTTTGTTGAAACATATGATTCATTTTGGAGTTTCATATCCGAAGCGTTTGAAAAATCACCATATGAAACCTTTGTATGGTTCTTTTGAATTATTTGATCAATCCTTTGTGTTTGAAGAACTTCATGTAGTTCAATTTTGAAACAAGAGTAAAGAGGGTTTTAAATTTGCTCATCAGTCTATGCCGGTATCACTCATGAAGAAAACTTCAGAACATCTGCATTATCCTGAGTAGTGTATGAACTACTTGATTAATTTTACAATGAAGCGAGCCAAGTTCAAAAGGGAGCTAAGAGATAAACACAATGTTAAGGATATTAAAATCAAACAAGACTTCGTAGTGTAAAACAGCCTTGACCTCACTCCGAAGTCCGCTTTGTTACCATTGTTTCAATTCGATTCCCAAATACCTTTTAGTGTAGTAAGGTATGATCATCAGAATCTAAAATCAAAGTTTTGTCCTTTAATCAATTAATTCATGAAAGAAGGTCAAACTTAGTCTTTTATGCAAGAAATTTGTGAATTGAGATGTTAAAGATTTTGCAATTTATCTTTGTTTTCCTTGTTTTTGAAGTTTTTAGTGAAACGAGCATTTTGAGTAAAAGTATTAATCATTGTGATGCAAAGTCAAAAAGGTGTTTCAATGAAGATTAACACTTATGAAATTTTATTGACTGAAATGTCGTTTCCGAGGGGCTCCGAACCATCTGCGTACTTTGGAGTGCTGCGGAACAGCATAAGATCTGTTCCGATGGGCTCCGAAGCATCGAAGGGCTTCGGATTGCTGCGGAACAGCACAACTTCTTATTTTGTAAATGAAAAGCAGATTAAGGTAAGAAAGAGCAAATCTGAGGTTTATGTGAGAGTTGATCCATCAATCATGCCAAGTCCTCGAACTATTCGTGTGAATGCTTCTTCATTTAAGGCTTTTGTGAAGATGTTTGCCAGTTGTTCGGTTGTGTGAACAAAGTGCATTCTATATTCCCCTCCTCAACATGACTTTTGATGAAGTGATAGCGAAGAGCTATGTGCTTCGTCTTGGAGTGTCGAATATGATTGTGACATATCCGAATAGAACTTTGTGAGTCACAAAACAAGTGTATCTTTCTCATGTTGATGGTATAGTCTTTTAGTTGGCTTTGAATCCAGATGATCTGCGAAGTGCAAGCTGCAGCTGCTACATACTCTGCTTCAGCTGTGGATATTGAAACACAAGTTTTCTTCTTGGATTGCCAGCTGATGAGCTTTCCATCAAGAAATTGGCAACCCCCCGAAGTGCTCTTGCAATCAATGGAGCATCCACCCAAATCTGAATCTGAGTAAGCTTGTATGTAGAATCCTGAGTTTGCTGGATACCATAAACCATATGTAGGCTTGTTGTGAAGATAACGAAAGATTGTTTTAACCGCAGCTAAGTGAAGTTCGCGTGGATCTGCTTGATAACGTGCACAATTGCACATTGCGAACATAATGTCTGGTCGACTGGCTGTGAGATAAAGCAATGATCCAATCATGCTTCGATACGTCGGGATGTCAGTCTTCGGTTGGTCCAATGATGGATTCAGCCTTGTACCTGTAGGTAATGGAACTTTTGCTTTGGACCAGTTAGTCATTCCGAAGCGTTCGAGTAAGCTCTTTGTATATTTTTGTTGATTGATGAAAATCCCCTCCTTAGATTGTTTTATTTGCAATCCAAGAAAGAAGTTAATCTTTCCCATCATACTCATTTGAAATTTGCTTTTCATTAATTTTTCAAAATCTTTTGTGAGGTTTGGATCAGTGGATTCGAAGATAATGTCATCTACATAGATTTGGACTAACATCAAATGAGAACCAACATTCTTTCTAAAAAGTGTTGGATCCACTGAACCTTGTTTGAAGTTTGACTCTTTTAAACTTTGTCAAGGTTTCATACTAAGCCCTAGGTGCTTGTTTTAAACCATAGACAGCTTTATCTAACACATAGCAATGGTTGGGATTTTCTTTGTCTACGAAGCCAGGTGGTTATTCAACAAATACGGTTTCCTCGAGATCACCATTCAAAAATGCACATTTGACATCCATCTGATACACATCAAAGTTTTTTATGTGCAGCATAAGCTAAAAAGATCCGAACTGATTCGAGTCTGGCAACAGGAGCAAATGTCTCTTCGTTGTGAATCCCCTCCTGTTGACAATAACCTTTGACAACCAGCCTTGCTTTGTTCCGAACCACATTGCCTTCAGTGTCAAGTTTATTTGTATATACCCATTTGAGACCAACAATTGAAGCATTAGTAGGTTTTGGAATTAGTCTCCAAACTTTATTTCTTTCAAACTCTTCTAATTCTAATTGCATTGCTTCAATCTAGTATGGGTGATCAAATGCATCCTTAACGTTCTTAGGTTCAACCTTTGAGATAAAGACATTGAACATACACAACTCCGAAGTTTTGTTTAAATCAAGTTGTTTTTGGTGTAGTTGTGCACGAGTCAAGACTTTATCTTGAACATTACCGATAACAAGTGATGGAGGATGATTTCTCGTCCACTTTTCCAAAGGAGGAAAATTTGGATCAAATTCAGGAGGTCCTTCAGCATCGATTTCCTCAATGTCTGAGGGATACCCCGAAGTGGAAGGAAAATCATCCATTATTAAATGATTGTTTGAATTTGTAACATTTGTTTGAGGTGTGTGCATTTGTGAAGTTGAGTCAAGAGTATGCTCCCCCTCCGAAGTGTGCGGAGTTGATGCTTCAGGCTCCCCCTCGACATTAGCTGTTGGAGAGTCTGTCCTTCTTTGATCCGAAGAGTTTGGTGTAGTAGCTTCTGGCTCCCCCTGCACAGAAGGATTAAGGGACATGATGTGTGAAATTTCATGCGAGGATTTGTTGAGACTTGTATTGTTTTGCTCCCCCTCGAATCCAGAATTCCCTGCATTTTTGTTGGATGGCTCCCCCTCAACCGAAGATGATCTTTGAACACTGCTTGTTGATGAGTCTTCAGGGCCATCTGTGAGCTTGGACAGTTTGGACACATGATTGTTTGGTGCACTAGCTTCAGAGTCCACAGCCCTCACAGGTGGATCAAAGAGCAAGTTGAAGTCAATATCAAAGGTTGTAATTGGTAATGCATCAACAGCTGGCTTCGGAAAGATAGATGACATTAGGAATGGATGCAGAGGATGATTTTAATTGAGACAATAAAGAGCAATCAACTTCCTCCATATCCGAATCACTTTCAGAATCCTTTTCGGATTCAGTTTCCACAATAACTTATGAGATTTTATCAATTTGAGGAACATTCTTTTGCAAGATTGGAATTTCTTTAGTAAATAATTTCAACAGGTTATCAGCACTTAAGTGTTTTTCTACAGAAATCAAGCCATACTTATATGAAGGATTAGTGACTTCGGACCCAAATATTATAGATTCACATTCATAGGAGATGCTATCAACATTTTTAAGCTTAAACTCAAGAAAAGGCAGTAGTTGTCTATGTTGAACATTGCAAACATCAGCGGAATGATAGATACGAGTAATATGAGCATACAAACATTTAGCCGTTTCACAAAAGATATTACGTTGTCTCAAAATTACATCGTGAGTATTCAAATGTTTCTCCCTATTCTCCTCTAGCAGTGAGATTCTTAAATTGGCTTTCTCTAGGGATAACTTCAGACTTTCTACTCTCCCCCTCAATTGTAGGATCTCCTGCTCACTGACCTTTGGCCTATTTTTAGCATCGATTAGCAATTTGTTCATCACAGAGCAATCACGTGTTATTTCAGTAATGTCAGCAGAAAATTTTGATGCGGGAATTTTAAGAGATAAGAGAAGTTTAGATACCTGTTCCGGAATGGTCAAGCGTGAGTCCTTTGCCATGAAGCAAACATCTTCTTCATCATCCGAAGAGTCATCACACCAGATATTTGGGACCTCTGCACCCAACACCTTCTTCATCTCTAAATCCACATAACCAAGATCCCCAAATCCTTCATAGCCCAAATCTCCTACAGCTTCAATCTCCTCTTAGGTACCCTTCGGGAAGCTCTTACCATCATTATAGGCAATGAATGCACTATAAGTTGGCTTCCTTACTTCCTCGTCTTCGGAGTCAGATGACCAAAACTGGTAAGTTCCCATTCGATCTTCCGAAGCCATCAGAGCCAGATCTTTGGTTTTCTCCCTCATTTCTTCCATCTTTCTTGCATAGTAAGCCTCATCTTTCACTTGAGTTTGTTTTTCATTTTGTTTGCGAAGCATGCAATCCTTTGCGAAATGATTTTTACCATGGTAATAGTTACAATCAAAGCCTGAGTCACCAGCAACTTTCTTTTCATCAGATCTGTCTTTTGGAGTCTCCGAAGTCTTTGTTTCAGTAGGCTTCGGAGCTGAAGATTTTGTTGTTTCCTCTTTAGGTGTGTAAATCTCAGGTTTTGGCTTTGGAGTGAAAGAGTTCTTGTTCAAAGTTTTTACAAAAGGTTTTGCTGGATTAGACTTGTTCACAAAAGGTTTCCTGAACCTACGATTGTTTGCAGCATATAAAGCAATCGTTTCTCCATTTTCTCCCTCCATGTAACCATCAGGCTCATCCTTAGCCTCTTCCTCTTCAACATTGGACACAAGGGCAAGTGAACTAGAACCAGCATTCTCGCTTCTTCTACCATAAATATCAGGTTCATGCGATTTGATGAGATTGTATAAAGCAGCCAATGAATAGGTGTTAATGTTTTCATCGGACTTGATCATCAACATGATTGGTCTCCATTCAGGTCTCAAACTGTAGAGAAATTTGATGTTGATCTCTTGTTGACTTCGAGTTTCTCCATACTTTCCCAAATCATACACCATTTTGCTGTATCTTTCATAGGCTTGTTCCAAGGACTCATTCTTTTGTTGTTTGAAGTTACCTAAGTCAGCTAACACTTCTTGAACAACACTCAATTGAAGAGTGTTATCTCCAGCATAGCGAACAGCTAGTCGATCCTAGATATCCTTCGCAGATTTAGCTCCAGAGATGTGATGTCTGACATCAGGACTAAGTCCACTTCGGAGCTCTCTCATAGCTCGTTCATCATTTCTAACTTTCTTCAGATCAGCAGCTGTCAGGACTTCGGCATCATCTCCATCAGCAACTACAAAATGTCCTTAAATGTCGGTATGAGGGCCATCTCTTACAGATCTCCATATGTCATTCTCTTCATCAAGACCGTCAAGATAATCCTTCATATGATCGGCCCAATAATCATAGTAAGTTGGAACGAGAACAGGAGCTTTGGTGGATGAACCAAGCAGATTAGCAAAGTTGAGCATATTGGCATAGGTAGCTGTAGAATCAGTCATTTTGATCAAATTTCAACATGATCTTTTCAGAAAAACGAGTAATAGAGATAGTCAACAGTTGCGGAATATTAGATCTGGGAGACAATTCAGATCTAGAACTGTAACAATGAAATGAGACTCTAAAGACAGGTTTTCGAGCTGTCCTGCTCTGATACCACTTGTTGGGTGTTGAATTCGATCAAAAGGTGAAGTATATCAAGTATAAAGATGAATTGATTCTAAGCAAGTGTTGAAAACGCACACCAGTATGAAGAACAATCAAGAACACATTAAGAAATGGATAAAGAGTGCCGAATGCTTTGATATTACGATTAGGGTTTTACTAATGATGGTGGATCAAAGTCACTACAACACGGTAGTGTATCTATAATATTTATACATGATTAGAGATACATATAGTACAATTATTACAGAGAATGTCCTATCAGTGTACTAGCCAATAGAAGCCAAGATTCATGCAACACGTGGTCTGCTATCACGCGTGCACCAAAAGTTGTTACAGTTGTTAAGTCTTCGGATCCTCTAGGATATACCCTTCGAAGTCTTCAGACTTCGGGGTCTTTTATCAAAAAGCTTCATGTCTTCGGATGGTCATGCACAGGTCTTCGGATAAGGGGGTACTTCATCACAAACTTATCTCAACAACTAGGTCCCCAAAAGCAACTAATCCTTCATTGTGTGCAGGGGTGGCCATGGAGGAATATCATCAGACCTCGGTTTATTGATAATGGCTGCTCCTTGCACATGATGGGAGACATCTCTCTACTGTAAATAACTTAGATCTTTTCATAGAGAGTATGTGTCCGTTGCAGGAAAAAGGAAAATGGTGTTCACTCAAATGGCATATTCTTTACGAGGTTCTTCAATTGCAGAAATACGGTTTGGTCTCTATAAACTCTTCTATCTGGTTTTTGGTCTAATGTGCTGGTACACTTTTTCTTGATTTTTGTTTCATGACTGCTTTTATCTTTACTTATGTTTTCATTACATCTCCTTTATGCAAAATTTAAGGGGGGAGTTAAAGTTATTGAAAATAAAAAAAAATTAAAAATTTTTCAAAAAACAAAATAAAAATTATAAAATTCAAAAATTACAAAAATATTGTCCTTGCATGTTTTAAAGAAAATCGAAAATCAAATAAAAATTAAAAAAGAAAATTTTAAAAATATTATTTTGCACATCGTCCAATCCACTTTAGTTGAAGGTTTGTTCTTGTTTGGAAAATGATATTCATGAAGACAAATATAGCTGTCTTTCAAGTCAAATGAGATTCACATATGTTGCAAAATGAAATAACTGGAATTGAAATGATGTATAGAAGGTTTAGTGTTTGTTTAAGGATTATGAATAGTTATTGTGATCGCCTATCTGGTTTGTGTGCAATCACCATGAGCTTAAAAGTTCATTATACTTCAAGTTGTTATGAGAATGATTTGTCTAAGAATAATTGTCTACCTAATGTCCTCTACATACATGGTTTATTGACATTGGCTTTCCCAAAGGTTTGGGTCTGAGAGAAACTCTTAGTATACTGATGTAAACTGGTCCTTGTCTGGATTCGCCGGTCGCCGAGGATGAAGACCTGAGTTCACAACAGTAAGAGAATGGTTCAGTCGCACTCTGGGAGGCGGTCCCGGGAGGGCGCTCCGACGGTCTAGTTAGTACGGTGGTCGGAAAAGTAAGAGAGAGTATTGCAGTGAAAGGTTGGGTGAGAATGATGATGATGATCTTCCCGTAGGGTCGATCATCATATACCGTTGTACCTTTGGGGGGACCACTCAGTCGTTAGGATCGTGGGACTTCTCTGATTGGTTGATTCTCTGCGCCTGCTTGTGATTGGTTGATTGGGCTGGCTAGGTAGTGGTTCGTACATTAACCGTATCATTTGTCATCAGTGAATCGCACGATGAACTATTATAGGAGAGGTGTCATCTTCTCATTGGTCTATGTGGTCCTCAGCTATTCGAAGCTACTAGATTAGGCGACGTCCAGCCAGACGGGTCACACGGCCCTTGGAGGCTGGCTGGCCGTCAGGTTATCAATGTCATCATGTTGGTACTGGCGTGCTGGCGTGCTGGCATGCTAGCACACGCGTCGCTGACAACGCCTAGTAATATCATATATTTTAGTCGTTGTTGAGCCCTATTCTTAGTGAAATTATATCATATACATCGTGGTATTCTCACTTTTCGTGCCAGCACTTGTTTGGAAAGAAATAATGAAAACAGGGACCAAAAGCGTGCAATTTGGAAGAAGTTTGAAGATCAAGGCAAAATCAGACAAAGACGTACGCGTGCCGCAGAATTCATCAAGGCGTGACGCGGATATAAGGCGGTGGAAAGAATTCAAATGCCGATAAAACGGGGATAAACCCCTACGCGCGACGCGGGATCCACTTATGTGCGGCGCGGTCTCGAGATTTTTGCAACTATAAATAGAGGCTTTTAGGTCGAACAAATTAGCGAAGACCTGGTGTGAAATCGACCCCCAAGGCTCTTTGACTCTGAGATTTAGCTTCAGCAACCATCTTTTGGTATTTTTCATGTTTTTATCTTTAATTTTCAATTAGTTTAATAGTTAGTAATGGTTGCTAGTGTCTTTGGGAGTGACAACCAGTGACATTGAGTCTTTGTTTCTGTTTTTAATAAGTTTGGTTACTGTTTTGAACCTGTTGGATCTGATTTGGTTAATGAGAATCATTTGGTTTATGTTAATTGCTTAGTTTTTCGGTGTTTATGCTTGTGAATGATTTTTGAGTAATTGGATTGTGTTTGATGCTTGGATTGCCTTTGATTGCTTCTGAATTGGAGATGTACTTCTGATTTCAGTAGGTAACAAGGTTTAGTTAGTAGTTTAGTTTAGTTAATGTTTGCTTGTTTTAGTTTATGTTCTTTTGTGATTGTTTTGGAAAAAGTTAGGAACTAGGTCCTCTGACTGTAGCGTGACACTGCAGTTGGTAATTTGTCACCTGTCTTGACCACGTAACTCCTGTGGATCGACCCTGACTTCCACTGTGATAAGTGTGTGTGTTAGGTATTTTCTTATTTTTGACCGCATAACAACCGCTGCGATGTCAAATTTTGGCTTCGTTGCCGGGGAGTTGTGAGCTTGAGAGTAGGTGATCTGTAGGACTTAGTTTCTGATTTTTGATGTTTGATTTTAGTTTTTTGGTTTTTGGTATGTGTGCGTCCTCATAATGGGCGATTACATGTACCCGGATCAGTATGATTATTATCCGGCCGAAAACTATTACGAGGATGATTGCTACAATGGATCATTCGATGACAATGGATGGCAGACCGAGGAGTCATCTCAACCTGAAAATACTGCAATTTGGGCCCAACTTTGGGTACTCATGTATAACACCCACCAAGTGCAGAAGGACCAGGCTGATGCTCTTGTAAGATTGCAAGCTTCTTTAGATAAATTAGATGAAAGTTGGAAATGTTCACCACCCTCGCCAGAACCTGAGGCGAGTGATTTTTATACCAATGATTATGTGTGTGAGCCTACATCACTTGAACATGTGATGGAAGGACACGCACCTTGGAAAAGTCAAGAGACCACCGAGATGGTCGAAAATGTTGATGAGGAAGAGGTTGTAGGTGACAATGCTACCTATGACTCAACAGTTTTTGATGTTTTTGATGTTGATCTGGTGATGTGCGAATCTGTACCATCATCAGACAATTTGGTTGATGAGAATGTTGTTGAGGGGGCTGTAAGTGACAGTACAGACCCCAGCCCAACGACTCCCGAAATTGTTGAAGTTGTTGATACTATTGGGGAAGGGGTTGTAGATGACAATACTACCCCCGAACCTATAATTTTTGAAAATTTTGAAAGTTTTGAAAATAAGGATTTGGTGATTGGTGACTTTATACCACCACCAGATCCAACTAGTCGCTCACTCTTGGTCCCGATCCACCTGTTGGACGATGATCAAGAAGTTGATGCTGACGAATTGATATTTGAAAGCAATAAACATGATTTTATCACCACTCATGATCCATTCATGAATGGAAAATTAGATGTAATCAATACCATCGATAAGGACATATGGAAGCATCCTGACATGTTGCCTTCCGATCCCGTTCGATTGAAAAAATTTTATTGGTACTGCAAGCCAAAATTGCAACCTGAAGATAGCATGTGAGACACTAGTAAACGAGGTGTAGAACAACTACCGGAAGCAGCACTGGGCGCGCTTCATGTCAAGCCTTTGACATTGAAGAGATGCAGAAGGAAGGACCGAGCTTGGAGGTTCAAAGTTATCTCCAAGCACTCAAGAGAAGTAATCAGAAGATGGCAACTGGACAGCAACAGGAGAACTTGCAAGCCATTCGACCCAGGAAAGTTAGAGGAACATTGGGACAACGAAGGGACGGTGGTGATTGAAAATCAGCAAAGGAAGAAGGCATACGATCCACCGTAGCTGTAGAAGGAGTAGTACGTCTGGCTGAAGACGTTAAACTTAGCGCTTGTTGGGAGGCAACCCATCTTTTCATATGTTAGGATCTATATTCTTAGGAGTAATTAGGAAATTATATCATCGTCATTTGCAGGTATGATTGGTCCAAGGCAAGTGTGGGATTGTTTTGAAGAATTTGGATTTTTGATGACCGTGCCGTGGTCAGGCAAATTGCACGCCGCGGGATCGTAAACCAACCCGATGCGCAGGGGTTGATTTGGGGGTACGCGCGCCGCGGTTCGCTCATATCCGCGCCGCGGGAATCGATCGGTCGGTTTCCATCGATAATAAGGTAAGCCGCGACACTACTCACATACACCACGCCGCAGAGCTCTGAACATCGAAAATTTCTTGTGTTTTTTCTTGCTCATTTCATTCTTGCCACCAAGGTACGTCATTCTAACTAGCTTTTACTTGCTAAAACTAGTGATTAGGCAGTTGATTTGGTTGATTTCTCCAAAAACTCAAAAACTTAGAAATCGCCAATGCTAACTCGTAGGGTGTTTATTTTGCCAAATAATGACCCTAAATGAGTTAGTCGGTACTTAGGCTACCTTGTAGTATGGTTGGATTGAGTTTAAACAGGTTAAATCGTGATTTTGGATTTGGAATTGGAAACAGCCGATCGCCGCGTCACGCCATAGTTCTTGGGCCGCGCCGTGGTGCGGAATTGCAAAAAAAAATTCTTTTGTGCAGATGTCGTTCAGACTAGACCACCAGTTTCTCCAGTTCCCTGAGGGATTGGATAGCTCTGTTGAGTTTTCCAGCAGGAGGGATGCACTCGTAGGTCGTCGGGTTCTTGAGGCGACGATCATTAACCGAGACATCCTCAGAGACGCGGGGCTTTGGGGAGAGATCGAGCCATTCCTCCACCGCACATGGACCCACGGGGATGCTTCATTCACTTGTCGAGGCTGGGATAGACTTATGGCCAACCAGGAGGACACAATATACACCGAGCTTCTTTTGGAGTTCCTATCTACTATTCGTTTTGCACCAGGGTCGACAGAGGCCCGTTCCAAGCTCGTACGATTTAGATTGGGGGAGTGCACAGGGAGTGCAACCTCCGGGAGTTTGGTAGGCGCACAGGCATCTATACAGAGGCGGACCTCCAGCACTGCTATTTCATGCAGTTTCTTCTAGCGTGCACTCAGGGGCATCCCGCCAGGGCTGCCAATGCAGAGGTTTGAGCACCGTTGTCCAATGTGTTCTATGAGGCGGGGACATCCAGGGAGAGCCATCTCCGTGATCCGCTTCACCGACTCATGCACCGCATCGTCTCCACCTCCATCATGCACATAGAGGGGGGCGAGAAGGTGTCTGGCGAGGACATGACTTATCTCTGGGTCCTCCTTGACCCCTCCAGGTTCCTTCACCTCCCGTTCGCTCTAGCCGTCTCCCTTTCCACCCGTGTGACGGGTGCATCATCCAGCAGTCCTCTGGCCCGCGGGCATTACATCACCCGCCTGGCCCGTTCGTACCGGATCCTTACTGCTCTTGTTGTGGCATCCTTGACTGCTTTTCCTCCAGCTCTCACTACGGCGCGAGCCCTGGAGAACATGGGGCTTATAGATCAGCAGCGCCCAGGTCAGTTCGTGAGGGTGGCGACTGAGGCACCCCAGGACCCCCAGCCAGCTTACGCCCAGCCGGGTAGGAGACGCCGGAGACCAGCAGCACCAACAGAGCCAGCACCACAGCCACAGCAGGAGGAGGCGACAGAGCTGAGGCGATTGCAGGATCGGGTCGCTAGGATGGAGGAGCAGTTGGAGTGGATCGGAGGGGTACTTTTGGAGTTAGCCACATAGCAGGGACACCGCCCCCGACCATTCCCAGCCCGAGCTCACGATCATGAGGCCGGTTCTTCCAGGCCACCAGGTGGCGATTGATGTATTTTTCTTATTTTCTTTTGGATATCTGTACTGTACTTATGATACTTTCTATTTTTGTTTATATTATATTTTGTTTGTTTGCATTTAATCTTTTTGTGAGTTATGCATGTGATACCAAAATTGGAGTTGTTTCAAGTAAGTGTGGGGTCACCGTGCCCCCTCCACTTGTCTTGACTACCGGCGTGTTCACTGTTGCGCTACAACTCCAAGAATGCGAAATCGAGGACCTTTTTGTTCGTATTTGTACCTGTGACACCGAGCACCAACCAAGCAATCTACCGTCCAAAAGGGTAACTCTTTCTCCCTAGTTCTAAATAATTTTTGTACAACGGGGACGTTGTACGATTTTAAGTGTAGGGTGTGACGGTCGAAAGAGTAGTTTTTGAAATTTTTGCAGAAATGACCGATTTTCAAAATTTTAGCAACTTTTTTAAAATTTTTAATAGGTTATAATTTTGAATTGAATAGTTTGTGATTGTTTATAGCATTAGTATTTTTCGAGAAATACTATGTAGTTGTAATCATGCTATTAGTTTAGTCAAATAAGTTGAGTTTTATGAGTCTAGAAGATTGGACCGTTTTATGTTTGGAATTTAGGAAGGGACTGTCAATCAGTGACCTTTGTTGTTCGAGCCGGTAGGTCTAAAATGGGTGGGCCTTATGCACCTTGCCACCTAAGATCGTCTGGTCTGTGATGGTATTTCTGAAAGCTCGCTACACAAACAACATCGAAAGTCATGGATAGTTCTTTTATGGAGTTTAGAATCTGAATGAGTACGTACACTTCATTGTGGACAGAAAATTTGTAATCAAGGGTTCTCTAGAAAGTTATGAATTCCAAAGAACATTCCGATTATGATTTCATGAACTATTTCACTCTAACTCATAAGGTAATAAGCTTTGAAACTGAACACAGTCAAAAATTGTTTGAGTCTTAGTTAAAATCTATTAAAAACTCTCTTGCTTGGGGACAAGCAAGGCACAAGTGTGGGGTGTTTGACAACACGTAGTAATATCATATATTTTAGTCGTTGTTGAGCCCTATTCTTAGTGAAATTATATCATATACATCGTGGTATTCTCACTTTTCGTGCCAGCACTTGTTTGGAAAGAAATAATGAAAACAGGGACCAAAAGCGTGCAATTTGGAAGAAGTTTGAAGATCAAGGCAAAATCAGACAAAGACGTACGCGCGCCGCAGAATTCAACAAGGCGCGACGCGGATATGAGGCGGTGGAAAGAATTCAAATGCCGATAAAACGGGGATAAACCCCTACGCGCGATGCGGGATCCACTTATGCGCGGCGTGGTCTCGAGATTTTTGCAACTATAAATAGAGGCTTTTAGGTCGAAAAAATTAGCGAAGACCTGGTGTGAAATCGACCCCCAAGGCTCTCTGACTCCGAGATTTAGCTTCAGCAACCATCTTTTTGTATTTTTCATGTTTTTATCTTTAATTTTCAATTAGTTTAATAGTTAGTAATGGTTGCTAGTGTCTTTGGGAGTGACAACCAGTGACATTGAGTCTTTGTTTATGTTTTTAATAAGTTTGGTTACTGTTTTGAACCTGTTGGATCTGATTTGGTTAATGAGAATCATTTGGTTTATGTTAATTGCTTAGTTTTTCGGTGTTTATGCTTGTGAATGATTTTTGAGTAATTGGATTGTGTTTGATGCTTGGATTGCCTTTGATTGCTTCTGAATTGGAGATGTACTTCTGATTTCAGTAGGTAACAAGGTTTAGTTAGTAGTTTAGTTTAGTTAATGCTTGCTTGTTTTAGTTTATGTTCTTTTGGGATTGTTTTGGAAAAAGTTAGGAACTAGGTCCTCTGACTGTAGCGTGACACTGCAGTTGGTAATCTGTCACCTGTCTTGACCACGTAACTCCTGTTGATCGACCCTGACTTCCACTGTGCTAAGTGTGTGTTAGGTATTTTCTTATTTTTGACCGCATGACGACCGCTGCGATGTCAGTCGCCTATGATACGTCATCAAGTCCCCCTAGTCTAGTAGTCGGGATGAGCGCGTGCTAGCCCTGACGTTCTTGACTTAGGTAACGGCGATTCGGTTTTTATCGGGTGGGTCCCGTAATTATTGCTGACACGATGTGTCAGTTTCCATCATTAGTAATTTCGAGTTTCCCGCTTCTTATCCCTATCTCTTTGATTAGGGTTTTTTGACTGTCATTTCCTTATCTCTTCTGTTTCATTTCTTCTTCGCTTTGCTCTCTTTTTTGCGATCTGTCGAAAATGGCTGGGGCTGCTGATCAGGAAATTTCCGACGAGATGTACGGTCCCTTGGTTGAGAAATACGGCTTCCAACCTGAGGACGGTGTTCTAATCCCTTCCGACAGTTCCATCTACTCCTTACCCCCCCCCCCCTCCGAAGGAAAAACCGGTATCTTCTTAAAGACTTTCGATGCCGGTTATCGACTTCCGACATCGGACTTCATTGACGAAGTACTTCGGCAAAACAGCGCTGGGCTTCATCAGTTGACCCCAAATTCGGTAAACAAAATCGTTGCTTTTGAACTGCTGTGTCGTTCGCAAGGTATCATGCCCGATTTCTTTGTCTTCAAGTACTATTTTCGATTCGCTGCGGTTGGAGAGAACTACGCTTTCTATCGAAGAACGAACGTTCATACCCTAGTGCCTGAGCCTAGGTATTCACCTAAAAACTGGAAAGATCAATGGTTGTGGGTGAATGCCTCAAGGGTAGGAGCCCGATATCATTGTTCTGGTACAGCGTCTGACCAGATTCCGAAGTTGTACCCTCATCAGGAAGCGGTGGTGAAGATTTTAAATAGCTTTCAGGTGGCATCTGATGAATTCCCCGAGTATATCCTGGCTGGAGGGGGTATGAGTACTGCTTGGAGGATGTAGGGCAAAATGCCTGAGTTATTTGTTGTTCGTAAAGGTTCGTTATCGATTTCCTTATGCTTCTCCTTTTTCTTCCTCTTTTTTGTACATATATATATATATATATATATATATATATATATATATATATATATATATATATATATATATATATATATATATATATATATATATATATATATATATATATATATATATATATATATATATATATATGATGCCATTTTTGTGTGTAGGTGTTCATTGTAAAGTTCGTTTTGAGGAGGTTCTTTCGAAAGTTGTAAAGAGAAGTTTCAGTATCGTGAAGTTGACCTGGTTAATAAGGTGCCCCCTTCCTTTGTTTTTCGCAATCCTGATACAATTGCTCGCATCGAAGATGCCAAAGAAGGTGAGAGGTCCAGGAAAGAAAAAATCGATGATGTGCCTTTGATTGATACAAAGGTGGAGGTTCTGTCCAAGGGAAAACGCGAGGGGTCCCAAGAGTTAGTGGTTAATAGTAAGGAGGGCATTCTCAAGGAGTCATCCAAGTTGTCAAGCAAGAGGAAGGTCGTTTGGGATACGACGGAGGGGTCGGAGAGTTCCAGGGAAACCAGGTTGGTGAGGCGAATAAGCCGTCGTAGGTTCTTAAGTAGTTTAAAAGAGGATGATCTGAATGTTATCGAAATCCCAGATGACGATGCCGCAAAGAGTTCCGAGGTGCCTCTTATGTCTGAAATTGTTGGTGGTAAAGGTAAGGGGAATTCTGGTGACAAAGAAAAATTGCTTGAGTCTGAGGATGCTAAAGGTGAGGGTAAAAAGGTTGTTGGCGGTGCTGAGTCTGCAGATATGCAGATAGGGGTGGCGATGCGTTGGGAACTCACGTTTGGACGGACTACTCGTCCTTACCCTTCGTTCCGGACTGGAAGTTATTGAATGGTTCGCGTTTGTCCTCGCGGGAAGCTGCTATCGATTTTGCACTTCATGCCTTCCCTCCAACTGCCGATTCAGAGATGGAGAATTTCACACATGATGGCCTGGTTAGTACACTGAGGTTTGCGTCTATGCAATTAGCCTACTACCTTGCAGCTGCTGCTAAGCGAATTGAACATCTAGCCGCTTCTTTAAAAAATCAAGAGTCATTTAAGTTGGAGGCTCGTAAGGCTTTGGCAGATAATTCTCGCTTACATGGAACAATAGAGGAGTTGAAAGCTCCGGTGGCTAGTTTGGAGAAGGCATCTCGTGAATTTGATCTGAAGTATGAGCTCTTGTTGTCTGAGAAAATGTCTGTGGAAGAACAGCTAGCTTGTAACGACCCAAAAATCTTGAATTTATATTCGAGATAACGCTTAAGGTAAATACCAAAAATTTTGAAAGGTGTAAAATAATGTAGCGGTAAAATGCAGTAAAACAATAATAAAAAGTTATAAAATAATAGTTTATGTGAAGTTCGGGTTGTAATGCGTGAATAGGGAAATTTACCCAAAAAGGGCAAAATGGTCATTTGACATTCAAATGACTTCTAAATAATGAAAATATGATTTTTGGGGTTAATATGTAAGAAATAAAACTTATTGTGAGAAAATTAGGTTTTTAGTGCCATAGTGCAGAAATTAGCACTTGAGGGTTAGAAATGAAAATATGGAGGTACAAATAGGAGAAAAAATCTCCCACTCTCTAGAAGATTTCAGAACATGTGGGAGAGATCGGGAGAGCACGGGAACAACAAGAAATTTGGAAAGTTGCAAAGATTTGAAGCGGGAATTGAAGTTACCACTTGGAATTGGTGATTCCAAGCTTTTAAGGTAAGAGTCTCTATGAATCCATGATCAATTCTTCAAGTCTAGTTGAATGATCTTCAAGTTTAACTGTTGATTTTGTGGATGAGGATAATCCAATGAATCCATACAATTTATCTAGCTTAAATCAACACAAGAAACGAATTTCCAACCATAAATTGTGGTTGAATTCATGGAAATGGGTTTGGAGCTCAAGAACCCTAGATATTGGGTTTAAGAGTTTGAAACTGATTTCAAATGTTTTAGTAAGTCTAAAGAGTCATAAAGAGTGCAAGAAATCAGTTCCATGCTTAAAAATTCATTAAAATGGTTTTTGGTATTAAAACGGATGTTACGGAAAAATTTCAAGTAAAAGGATGAAATTGATGATTTATGGTTTAAAATTTACAAGTAAGTTGTTATTTTAGTCCTAGAATGATTCTAAAATGATTAAGACAAGTATTAAGAACTTAAGGTAAGGAATTAGTGCATCGGCAGTTTGGAAAATCGCCAAATAAGGCAATCTGCTTTGCCTTCGAGTCGCGACCACACCCTGGTCGAGTCGCGAGGCTCCTTCGACTCGCGACCACACCTTGGTCGAGTCGCGAGGCGGCGCCAGCAGAAATATGCATTGAGTCTCCTGCCAAGTGCAATTTGATTTTGAGATTTGGTTCAAAACTTGTCCGTTTGATCTCAAATTTTAAATAGGTCTATTATGGCCCAAAAATTCAAGGAAAATTGTCGGAAACGAAATACGACCCTTCGAGGGTACTGTAGTAAAATACGTATAAAATACGATTTAACTAAAGTTGGTCATTTAAAAGCTATAGACTTGTTATGACCTATATTGGTAAAATAAGGACTCTAAGGAGTTATAGAGTCAACTAGAATGAATGTTAATGTATAACATGTTAAATATAGGTTCATGCCAAGTGATTGTTGGATCAAAAGAGTATGAATGCAAGGAATGTTTAGTCAATCTACTAGAAATACACGAGGTGAGTACATGCAGTATTTTTACCCATTCTGGGGTACATGGAAAGTAAGTATTTACAAGATTTCTTATAAAATCTCTTTATGTGAAATTATTTGCAAGAGTATTATTTCTAATTTGATGAGAAAGTATGATACTATATTTGAAGTTATGTTTTAAACTACACGTTAAATTAAGTGAAAGTATGTTGGTCTATGTACCAATTATGTGAAAGTATATTTTGATTACAAGTTATATGTGTTTTCAAGTATGAATGGCATATAGCCACAAGATGTTTAAGAAGTATGTTTTGGTTACAAACCGTATATGTTTTCGAGTATAAATGGCATATAGCCATAAGATGTTGGGGAGTATGTTTTGGCATAAAGCTTAGTATGTTATAAAGACATGTTTTAAATATATGGTTTTTGTGAAACAAAAGTTATGAATTTGGCATTTAGCCATAAAGACAAGAAATGGTGAAGTTTGGCAATTAGCCACTATGCAAGTAAGTAATGTTAAAGTAAGCAGAAAATGTTTTGTATGATTGGTAATTGTAGCAATCAACGTTAGTAAGGGAACTATGTTCCAACCTACCCGAGTTAGGTAAGGGGTCTACTGGGGAAAAATCCCCATCGCGAAGTAGATTGCCTCAGCACTTCTATGGTGAGGATTGATCCGTTCTTTCTAGCCGTAGAGACTTGGGGTATCACTTATAGTGATTAAAGCCCTAAGTATAAAAATCCAGCAAGCTTATAAAACCAGTCAAAGAAAGTAAGAAAAGATGCTATTTCTACAAAGTATGTTATGAAATGATTTTGAAAAGTAAAGAATTATAGTATGTTGTTACTATAAAGTTTTGAAAGATGTTATTTCTGTAAAGTATGTTATAAAAATGATTTTGAAAAGTAAAGAGCTTTGGTATGTTATTACTATGAAGGTTTGAAAGATGTTTCAAGTATAAGTTTTATAAAAAGTTGGAAAAAGAAGTTAAAGGTTTGAGTCTAAAACTCATGTAACTCACGAGACATTATTGTCTTACGTATTTTATGTTTTGCCATGTATTCCAGGTTAAATGCTATACTATATTTGGATGAAGTTTAGCTGGAGTGGAGCCACATAGCTCCTAACTTGGACTCAAGGTTTAATCCTTTCTTGCTTACTATGGTTAGTATGATATAGATTTGTACACCCACTATTTTAAGCATTTAAATTATCGGTTTTTGATAAACCGTATTTTTGATTTCATGTATATATACCAAAAACCATAGTATTTGCAAACAGTAGAGATGGGGTGTCACAAGTTGGTATCAGAGCCATAGTTTAAGCGAATTAGGATTGGCTTGTTCCACTCCTAGGCTTAAACTCATGCTATAGAAATGTTAGTTTATGAAAGTATGCTATAAGATGTCTTAAATGATTAAGACATTATGCATTATTTAAAATATGTTGATATATAACACTAAGAAGTGTTAAGTTAACGTTTAAAGTGAGCAAAAATTTGACCGTTAGGAAAATTATATGATATTTTCCGTAACCGTCTAAATTTATTAAAGGCTATGTTTATAAAGTAGTAAGAGTTCTAGTAGTGATCACCATGTACTTATGATGGAGTTATATGTTAAGGGAACCAGTGTCCCATGAGACCTTGTGGTAACAGCAGAATCAATATGTATAGGTGGTTATGGTAATATGGGCCCGTATTATCATAATCACAGGATATGTATTGAGACTGGTGGAATCATAAAGGAATTATGGTAATATGGTGGGTAAGGATTGTGAAGAGAGTAATAAAAATAACATAGGGATTATATGCCTATGTAATAAGAACAAGTAAGATTATAAGTATTAAAAGATAATACAGTGGATATATACCACTTAGTATGGTAAACTAAAAGAAATAATGTGATAATTAATATTTCCTAGACAGATTGAAAGACATCAAAGTATATGCCTGTCGAGGCGAGAGGAAGTATGCATAAGAGTAATATAGAGAAGAATTATGGGCATTGAATCCCTATATGAGAGTTGTAAGACTCTTACAGGAAGGATGAAAATTATAAGTAGAATGTATTAATAGTACATAATTTTTTTTTAATAATAAAAGAGTAGTAAAGAAGAGTTTAGTGCACGCAAGTGGTGTGCTTCGGGCATAACTATTTAATTCAGAATTTTATCTAAAAGCCGTGTGAATATTAGACACATAAAGGACGCAAGATATCGTTGCAGGACGATAAAATTTAAAATGATGAGCAAAGCTAAAGATGGAAGATAACCAAGCTAGAAGAAATTGGAAAACTAACTTCTACGGTTGAACAAAGAAGACAAATAAAAGTGTCCAAATATTGGACAAATGATCAAGTCATAAATATAGTGGTGAGTCGAGTAATAAAAACAAAGTGAGATACCCAAATGGGGAAAAGAATGATGAATGGGAAATTGTTAAAAACTATGATATTTTGAGTAAATTGCGTCATAGTAATGGGATTTAAACGAATATGAATTGAGAAAAATAAATGTTGAGTGCCTAAATAAATGTTAGGCAAGAAATTAAAGATGAAACAAATGATGAGGATAATTAGAAGAATATAATGAAAGATCTTAAAGAAAATGATGATAAAATATTGGTTATTGGGAAATAAATTCCGCAACCAAATGAAGGAAGTATAAGAAGAAATATCAGTAATAAAAGAGTATAATGACGTATGATAATTGAAGTAAACCAAAAGCATGTAAGCAAAATGACCAAAGGTCATAAACAATATGAAGTAAAGAACAAGAGTAAACGTCTAAATAAGTATGAGACAAAGAATTAAGGACAAGTTATAAAAATTATTATTATAAACAGACAGGAAGTTACTACTTCCGAATGGGAATGATGGGTAAAAGTATCCAAAGAATGTGAGAAATGGTTAGTACATGGCTAGTAACCATGATATATAAAGAAGTGTATATATGTTTATACGTGCTTATAAACATAAAAGAATGAGTAAGTTTTGGGATATATGTATATATATTGTATAAAAGTATAAAGGTGGTTATGAAATAAGTATTCTAATAAGAATACCATAAAGTATGAAGCAAAAGAGTAAGATAATGTATTGGGCATATTTCCTAGAAATACAAAAGAACGAAAGATTATGAGAAAATAAATGGCAGTTGTGTATCACTTAAAGATACATAAGAAGTAAGTTTTATATAAAATATGGGATAAAAAGAAAGCTAAAAAAAGTACTTTGTTGGCATTAGCTACAACAAGTAAAAAAAACTAACCAGTGATAGTGGTGATTAAGGGTTGTGCCAAGAAATTTTCATGGAACGGAAATGACTAAAATGTTTAGTTGAATTCTTAAACCAAAAGAGAATCAAGTATATATAATATACAATTAAGAACTTGCAAGCATGTGCTAAGAAGATATTTGGGACAATGAGTTATATCTTATTGTCAAATAGAATCATATTATGACTAAAAGTATACAAAGTTGGTAAATAAATCCTTGACAGCTTTGGCTTTTACATGAGTCAAACTGAGAATAAGTGTATAAAAAAATATCCTTGGAGTATGTATGAAGTATAATGAAATTGAGACTGGAATTATGAAATACTAGATGGAATGAACTGAAGCACCAAAGAACCCACCAGGTACAATCGGAATGCTAAGCAGTAATCAAGAGATAAAATTTATTCATAAAAGTCCAAAGTGAGACAACAGTTGGAGAATTAATATTTATGATTAAGAAGTTAATAAATATGGGTTGTGAAGCATAAGTACACTACAAGATGATAATATTATGAAAAGTGTAATAAGTATGGAAATATGAATTATCATACACAACATGCATGAAGTCCCATAAATGATTTGAAGAAAAATAAATTTTGCATCAATCGTGGTAAACAATTTAAATATCGAGAGGAAAGAGTAAGCAGAAGATTAGGTGCTAAACTAAGCACTAGTGTGTGAAATAAGAATTTGTAAAGAAGCACTAAAACATAAGTAATAACATGGGAAGGGTACACGGGGTACCTAAGAAGATAAGAAGTGTATTTATAAGAGTACTGAAAGAGAGCTTAAAAACGAAAAAGACATGAATATATTAGTAAGTATAATAAGTAAGTGAAACCGATATCTCGTAAATGACAAGTGAAGATGAAAGAAACACTTAAATTGCTAATATGTCAACTTGTGAAAGTGTTATAAGTAAAAGTGACATAATACATGTATTAACGAAAGTAATACATTTAATGTACAGGACGTGAATAGGAAACACGTTAAAGTGAGACTTCATAAATTATGAATTTAAAATGGAAGTAATATGGGGTCAATAACAATGGTTATGATGTGACAGTAATATAAATATGGAATGACACCAGATATGTAATTAAAGAAAATAATACATGTAGAGTACAAATTGGAACATATAGTAAGGGATTGCGAATGTATAGAAGTTAACAAGAAGTATACAATCAATATACAATTAGTAGTATAAAAGCCAAGAGTGGAAAAGAAGGAAGTTGACAGAAATAATAGATCAACTTCAATGGTAAAACTATACAAGCTTATAAGGTCAAATATTGTGTATTATACATAGAAAGAAAGGTAATGATGTCAAATTGTTAAAATAAAAAGCGGTACGTCGTTTTAACACTTTCAGAACGAGATATACAGATTCTCGTGAAGGGTATGCTGATTCGACAGATTCTGTCCCAAACAGAAAAGTAATGGTGTGAAGTGAAACGAAAGGAAGAGAATTCATTCCTTAAAAATAGTAACCAATTGAGAGTTGCCAGTAAAGATAAAGAAAGAATAAAAGTAAACTACTTATGTAATAACGCATGAGCAAAGATATAAGAAAAGAGGAAGATAAGAATGAATAAGTTATGAAGTTATGTTTAAGTAAAATGTCCATTAAAGGACAACATATTGTTTTCAAAGAAAGATATTATGTATTTATAAATTTGTATAAATACAAAATTCTACCAAATTGTATTTGGAAAGAAGTCTTATAAGTAAAGAATATGATTAATATAATCTCATGAAGCTTGGCAAACATATGAGAAGGATTACAAAGTAAGTTGCTATTTTTGATAAGAATATGAAAGTATGAAATCACTTTGTAAAATAATCTTTACTAAAAGATTATATACGAATGAAATGAGTTAGAAATAGATGTAATAAGAATAAAGAGTGTGAGTACGGGTTGATAAAAGAAAGTATTTATTAGGAACCCAACTTGAGCTGAGAGTTTTTTAAAGAAGAGGAAGAAGTGATCCATTAAATTAATAGTCGTGTGATGATTCCGAGAACGGAATCCCAATAAGGGGGAGGTAGTTGTAACGACCCAAAAATCTTGAATTTATATTCGAGATAACGCTTAAGGTAAATACCAAAAATTTTGAAAGGTGTAAAATAGTGTAGCGGGAAAATGCAGTAAAACAATAATAAAAAGTTATAAAATAATAGTTTATATGAAGTTCGGGTTGTAATGCGTGAATAGGGAAATTTAATATGTAAGAAATAAAACTTATTGTGAGAAAATTAGGTTTTTAGTGCCATAGTGCAGAAATTAGCACTTGAGGGTTAGAAATGAAAATATGGAGGTATAAATAGGAGAAAAAATCTCCCACTCTCTAGAAGATTTCAGAACATGTGGGAGAGATCGGGAGAGCATGGGAACAACAAGAAATTTGGAAAGTTTCAAAGATTTGAAGCGGGAATTGAAGTTACCACTTGGAATTGGTGATTCCAAGCTTTTAAGGTAAGAGTCTCTATGAATCCATGATCAATTCTTCAAGTCTAGTTGAATGATCTTCAAGTTTAACTGTTGATTTTGTGGATGAGGATAATCCAATGAATCCATACAATTTATCTAGCTTAAATCAACACAAGAAACGAATTTCCAACCATAAATTGTGGTTGAATTCATGGAAATGGGTTTGGAGCTCAAGAACCCTAGAAATTGGGTTTAAGAGTTTGAAACCGATTTCAAATGTTTTAGTAAGTCTAAAGAGTCATAAAGAGTGCAAGAAATCAGTTCCATGCTTAAAAATTCATTAAAATGGTTTTTGGTATTAAAACGGATGTTACGGAAAAATTTCAAGTAAAAGGATGAAATTGATGATTTATGGTTTAAAATTTACTAGTAAGTTGTTATTTTAGTCCTAGAATGATTCTAAAATGATTAAGACAAGTATTAAGAACTTAAGGTAAGGAATTAGTGCATCTGCAGTTTGGAAAATCACCAAATAAGGCAATCTGCTTTGCCTTCGAGTCGCGACCACACCCTGGTCGAGTCGCGACCACACCTTGGTCGAGTCGCGAGGCGGCGCCAGCAGAAACATGCATTGAGTCTCCTGCCAAGTGCAATTTGATTTTGAGATTTGGTTCAAAACTTGTCCGTTTGATCTCAAATTTTAAACATAGGTCTATTATGGCCCAATACTTCAAGGAAAATTGTCGGAAACGAAATACGACCCTTCGAGGGTACTGTAGTAAAATACGTATAAAATACGATTTAACTAAAGTTGGTCATTTAAAATACGTATAAAATATAGAGTCAACTAGAATGAATGTTAATGTATAACATGTTAAATATAGGTTCATGCCAAGTGATTGTTGGATCAAAAGAGTATAAATGCAAGGAATGTTTAGTCAATCTACTAGCAATACACGAGGTGAGTACATGCAGTATTTTTACCCATTCTGGGATACATGGCAAGTAAGTATTTACAAGATTTCTTATAAAATCTCTTTATGTGAAATTATTTGCAAGAGTATTATTTCTAATTTGATGAGAAAGTATGATACTATATTTGAAGTTATGTTTTAAACTACACATTAAATTAAGTGAAAGTATGTTGGTCTATGTACCAATTATGTGAAAGTATATTTTGATTACAAGTTATATGTGTTTTCAAGTATGAATGGCATATAGCCACAAGATGTTTAAGAAGTATGTTTTGGTTACAAACCGTATATGTTTTCGAGTATAAATGGCATATAGCCATAAGATGTTGGGGAGTATGTTTTGGCATAAAGCTTAGTATGTTATAAAGACATGTTTTAAATATATGGTTTTCGTGAAACAAAAGTTATGAATTTGGCATTTAGCCATAAAGACAAGAAATGGTGAAGTTTGGCAATTAGCCACTATGCAAGTAAGTAATGTTAAAGAAAGCAGAAAATGTTTTGTATGACTGGTAATTGTAGCAATCAGCGTTAGTAAGGGAACTATGTTCCAACCTACCCAGGTTAGGTAAGGGGTCTACTGGGGAAAAATCCCCATCGCGAAGTAGATTGCCTCAGCACTTCTATGGTGAGGATTGATCAGTTCTTTCTAGCCGTAGAGACTTGGGGTATCACTTATAGTGATTAAAGCCCTAAGTATAAAAATCCAGCAAGCTTATAAAACTAGTCAAAGAAAGTAAGAAAAGATGCTATTTCTACAAAGTATGTTATGAAATGATTTTGAGAAGTAAAGAATTATAGTATGTTGTTACTATAAAGTTTTGAAAGATGTTATTTCTGTAAAGTATGTTATAAAAATGATTTTGAAAAGTAAAGAGCTTTGGTATGTTATTACTATGAAGCTTTGAAAGATGTTTCAAGTATAAGTTTTATAAAAAGTTGGAAAAAGAAGTTAAAGGTTTGAATCTAAAACTCATGTAACTCACGAGACATTATTGTCTTACGTATTTTATGTTTTGCCATGTATTCTAGGTTAAATGCTATACTATATTTGGATGAAGTTTAGCTGGAGTGGAGCCACATAGCTTCTAACTTAGACTCAAGGTTTAATCCTTTCTTGCTTACTATGGTTAGTATGATATGGATTTGTACACCCACTGTTTTAAGCATTTAAATTATCGGTTTTTGATAAACCGTATTTTTGATTTCATGTATTTATACCAAAAACCATAGTATTTGCAAACAGTAGAGATGGGGTGTCACATAGCTGGTACTCAGGAGAAGCTGGACAAGGTGGGGCAAGAGAATAATGCTTTAATGATTCGTGCAGAGAACTTTGATGCCGAATTATGTGAGAAGGATCGTGTCATGGAGGAGGGAGCGGCGGGGTTGGCCAAGGTGGAAGAGGATTTAAAGTGGGTGGTTGAGGAAGGTATGGTTAGGGTTGTGGAGAAGGTTTTCATGATTCCAGAGCTGATTCACAGTGTCAACCTGATCAGGCGGACCAGCTATGTTGCTGGTGAGGATGCTGGCCGTCGTGCTCTTCGTTAAGAACTGCAGATCATGAGTCCTGATGCTGAAGAAGGTAGCTCATCTTCCAACCATGCACAGGAAGTTAATGATGCCATGGAAGAGTTTGCGATGTTGGATTATGCTGGGTTGCTCCGCTTGGGCCAGATTGGTGTTGGAGAGCTGAAGGAGTTGCTGCGGGTTGAAGCTGATGACTGAGAGCTTTGGTTGGTGTTTATTCGATTTGGTTGTATCTGGATAATTTGGTGATGTTTGTTCTAGACAATATGTTTGTTTATTTTTCTTTTCTTTTCTTGGCTTGTGTTGACATTAAGGACTTTGTGTCTGGTGGTTTTAGTAAATGTTGTGTGCTTGTGTAGCACAGGGTATTTTCCTTGACAGATTTGTCCTTGTGATGTTTTTTGGCTGTAATGCTTCAGCTATGACTGTCTTAATTTTGATTTGGTTAGTGTGGTTCCTGGCCACAAACATTGAGTTTCGACTCAATGGGTGTGGTGCTCGGCCACAATTGTTCGAATTTTGATTTGATTGATGTGGTGCTCGGCTACAAACATTAAGTTTCGACTTAATGGGTGCGGTGCTCGGCCACAATTGTTTGAATTTCGATTTGATTGATGTGGTGCTCGGCCACAAACATTAAGTTTTGACTTAATGGGTGTGGTGCTCGGCCACAATTGTTCGAATTTTGATTTGATTAATGTGGTGCTCGGCCACAAACATTAAGTTTCGACTTAATGGGTGTGGTGCTCGGCCACAATTGTTCGAATTTCGATTTGATTGATGTGGTGCTCGGCCACAAACATTAAGTTTCAACTTAATGGGTGTGGTGCTCGTCCACAATTGCTTAAATTCCAGTTTGATTTGGTGTAGTGCTCGGCCACAAGCATTAAGTTTCAACTTAATGGGTGTGGTGCTCGGCCACAGTTTTTGGATTTGTTTGTATATAACGACTATGGGTCGGGTGATCAGTTCGGCCCACTCATCATTTATTTAGAGAAGAAAAAGAGGTGCGTTTAAAACGTAAGTGTGTACTAGTATTCTTGGAGCTCGGCTCCTTGAGAGAATTAAACTTGTACATTTGAAAATTTGGACAATAGCTACTAACACGTAGTATTTTTAGAAGTAGAATTTTTTCAGGTGCTGAGCATTCCATGTCCTTGGTATCGTGCTTCCCTCAAGGGTTTCCAATACGTAGGCCCCGTTTCGATGTGCCTCTAATATCTTGCAGGGGCCCTCCCACGTCGGCCCTAATTTTCCTCTTGGCTGTGCATGGCTCACTTGATTTTTCCTTAGCACAATATCTCCCACCTTAAAGACTCTGTCTCACACTCGTTTGTTATAGTATCGCTCCGTGTTAGATTTGTACGCCGCTTGTCGCAAGTTGTCAAGTTCTCTTTTTTTCTTCCAACAAATCTAGGTTGTGTCGCAAGTCTTCTTCTGTCTTTCTCGGTGTAAAGGTGGAGATTCTGAGAGACGTTACCATTAGCTCTGGAGGGAGTACAGCCTCCGTGCCGTATACCAGGCTGAATGGAGTTTCTTGCGTGCTGGTTCGAGGGGTTGTACGGTAGGACCACAGAACACTTGGGAGTTCTTCCACCCAGTTACCTTTAGCTTTACCCAGCCTTTTCTTGATCCCATTAACAATGGTCCGATTAGTTACTTCCGTCTGACCGTTTGCTTGCGGGTAAGCTAGTGACGTGAACTGCTGGTGGATCTGCCTTTCCTCGCACCACCCTCGAAACGGGTTCTCTGCAAACTGTAGGCCATTGTCACTGATCAATACTCTGGGTGTTCCGAACCTCGTCAATATGTTTTTCCACATGAACTTTGTGAGAGTCCTGCCTGAGATGGAAGCTAACGGCTCAGCCTCCACCCATTTTGTGAAGTAATCGATGGCTACGATAAGGAACTTCACCCTTTCGGGGGCTTCCAGAAACGGTCCCACAATGTCGATTCCCCATTGATGGAAAAGCCAAGGGCTACTAATACTTGTCATGGGATTGGCGGGCAAGTTTTGTATTGGAGAGAAAGTTTGACATTCGGTGCATTTTCGTGCTACCTTCGTCGCATTATGATGGATGTCTGGCCAGAAGACTCCCATTCGCAGGTTTTTACCAGTCAGCGCTCTTGCTCCTTCATGGGCCCCCGCCAGCCCTGAGTGCGTTTCATCTAGTACTCGTCGTCCTTCTTCTTTGGTTATACACTTTAGCCATGGGGCTAAGTACCATTTCTTATATAACGTTCCATCAATGATCGTGAAGTTAGGAGCCTTGATTCTTATCTTTCGTGCTTCCGTGTCGTCTTCTAGCAACGTGCCATATCGAAGGTATTCTACGTACGGTGTCATCCAAGTTGTTCCCTCGCCTGCCGTCTCGCAGATTTGTTTTTCATCAATACTTCTTTCTGGCAGAACTTCAACCAGTACTTGTTTTGTTAAATGGTCGAAGGAAGTTGATGCTAACTTGCTCAAAGCATCTGCCCTTCTATTCTCCGATCTCAGGATTTGTTTGATGGAAAACCTGTCGAAGGATTTGGTTAGCTTCTGGACTGCATCCATGTATCCTTGCATTCGCTTATCCCTAGCTTCGTACAAGCCATTGATCTGTTTCGTTACTAGCAATGAATCGCTTAAGGCTGCAATTTGCTTTGCCCCGTTTTCGATTGCTAGCCTCAACCCTGCCAGCAGAGCCTCGTATTCTGCTTCGTTGTTGGATGTCTTAAAATCAAACCATAATGCGCATGTGATTTCTTCTCCTTGTGGGCTTTTCAAGATTAAACCCGCTCCCGATCCTTCCTTGCTTGCTGCCCCATCAGTGTAAAGGGTCCATTCGCACGGTTGTTCGATTGTGGGGGTTTGCTCGTTGTCTGATGTTTCTGTTTGCGCTTGTTCTGGAATTTCGATAAGGAAGTCTGCTAAGGCTTGACCTTTGATACCTGTTCGTGGCCGATACTCGATGTGATGTTCCTCCAGTTCTATTGCCCATTTGGCTAATCGGCCCGAGTTTTCTGGTTTCAAAAGGATTTGCTTTAATGTTGGATGGTAAGGACTTCGATATGATGTGCCTGGAAGTATCGTCGGATTCGTCTGGCGGTGTATATAAGTGTGAGTACGAGCTTCTCCAGTATTGGATAATTGACTTCTGGGCCTTGAAGTGCCCGACTTACAAAGTATACTGGCAATTGCTTAGCGTCTCTTTCCACCACTAAGACTGCCAAAATTGCTTCTTGTGACGCTGATAGGTATGTGAACAAGGTTTCTCCTGGAATGGGGCTGACGAGTGTTGGTAATTTGCCAAGTGTTTGATTAAGCTTCTGCCACGCCTCGTTAGCTGCAGGTGTCCACCTGAATCCTTCTTTGTTGACTTCTCCTTTCAATGTATTAAAGAGCGTCAATGCTTTTTCAGCTGACTTGGCTATAAAGCGGCCTAAGGCGGTCAGCTTTCCATTGAGGCCTTGCATTTCCTTCAGCGTGGTGGGGGTTTTTTGTCGGGTTGGGAAAGACACCCTGATTGGTTACATAGTATCCTAAGAATTGGCCTTCCTCTACACCAAAAACACATTTTGCTGGGTTTAATTTCATCTTTACTTTTTCCAGTGTCTTGAAAGTTTCCTCAATGTCATCTGTCAGAGTTAGTGTCCTCGGGCTCTTGATAATGATGTCGTCGACATAAACCTCAATATTTTGTCCAATCTGGTCGCGAAACATTCGATCAACTAAGCGCGGGTAGGTTGCCCCTGCGTTCTTTAGCCCAAATGGCATTTTCTTGTAACAAAACGTTCCTCTGTCGGTGTAGAATGTTGTCTTCTCTTCATCTTCTTTCCTCATTTGTATCTGGTGATAACCCTTGTACGCGTCCATGAAGCACTTCCATCGGAATCCCTGGAGTGATTCTACTTTTCGATCTATTTCCGGCAGGGGGTAGCAGTCTTTGGGCATGCCTTGTTCAAATCCATGTAGTCTATGCACATGCGCCAACTGCCGTCGTGCTTCTTAACCATCACTGGGTTGGCTATCCAGTCGGGGAAGATTGCTTCTCTCAGGATTCCGGCAGCTACCAGTTTAGAAACTTCAGCGTTGATCGCTGTGTTGCGCTCACCTGCTTGGCCTCTTTTTTGTTTTGTTTAACACCACTACTTCCTGCTTTGACATTTAGGCTATGTTCTATGACACTTCTATCCACCCCCACCATATTAGATGGCTTCCATGCAAACACATGCTGATACCGCCGAAGAAGGGCGACAATTGCTTCCCTTGTGGCTGTGGGCAACATGCTGCCTACCCTGACCGGCTGCTCGGGGTAGTCTTGATTGATGATCTCCTTGTCGTTGGACTCCTCTATTCAGATCTTCTTGGCTGGGCGAACGATGTCTGTAGGTTTTATGATTTGGAAACATCTTAAATGTTGAGGGTTTGTAGCTAGAACGCATGCTGTGCCGCCAGGGGCTTTAAATTTGAGCGTACCATGGACTGTGGATGCTATTGCGCCGAATTTTAGGAGTCCTGGGCGTCCCAATATCATGTTGTGTTCTGATGGTGCTCGTACTACAACAAATTCGAGGAGGACAGTTTTATGGAGCTTTTCGTCAAAGCTTCGTAAAGTGAAGGGAAGATGCATCGTCCCGATCGGCCAAATGCTGTGGCCTGTGAATCCTATCAGTCGCCCCTTAACTGGTTTTAGCTCATCCTTGATTGCCTGAGGGAGCAAATTGAAACAATGCTCGTGAATGATGTCGGCGGCGCTCCTGCTGTTAATATACACTCGATGGACTTTAATGTTTTTGATATATCCGGCGATGACTAGAGGGTTATCTCCTTGCCAATTTTCCGGCCTAGGATCGTCTATAGACAAGTTAAGATTCAGGGTTCCTTGGTGGAGGTGCGCGTCCTCCCCCCTGGCGCGAGAGCTTCGCTTCTGGCAGGCACGAATGGCTAGGATCTCAAGTCCTCGTCCGGCTCCTTTGTCCTCCTTCCGGTTTCTTCCCGCATTTCTGTCTGTCTCGTATTGTTCCCGTAGTTTCCTTGCCGTTTCTACTAGGTTTCCTTTGAGTTGTTTTTCTTCCATTTCTCGCTTTAGCATGTCACAGTCTGCCGTGTCATGAGCTCTGCCTTGTCATACTCGCAGTACCGCTGTCTGTTATCTTGGGCCTTGCTGGTGTTTTCTTTGACTGCGTGGATATCTACGTTCCGGCTCCGTGGTTCTTCTCTAGGAAATGGGTTGTACCATCGCGGGGGCCTTCCTCCCCTGAACGAAGGGGTACCATAATCGGGTCGGCGGCTGCGATGTTGGTAACGGTCGTTACGTCTGTGATACGAATCTGTAGTCGCTTTGAGATATGACCGTTTTTCTACTGTTCCTTCCTATTGGTGGAGGAATCGCTCTACTCGGTCTTTCAGTTCATGGCGCGTCTGGGGTGGCGTCCCCAAAAATTTCCTGGACAGCGGTCTCGGCAGCAGACCCCAGGTGAATGCACTTGTCACCATTCTATCGTCTTGCCCCGGGACATCTAAGGTAGCCTTGTTAAAGCGTCTGAAATAGTCTTTCACAGATTCGTCTTCTCGTTGTTTGCATCCCATAATAGCATGATTATCCCTTCTATACTTCCTGATTGCATGAAATTCGTAAGAAAGAGTTGCTTCAGTTGTTCGAAATTGTAGATACTATTTGGTGCCAAGCTCTTGAACCATGCGCCTGCGTTTCCGTCTAACGTTGTCGGAAAGTACGTGCACCAGAATCGTTGATCTAGTTTCAAGAACGTCATATGTCATTCATAAGTGTCAATATGGCTATCAGGACACGTCGTACCATTGAAGACTTTTAACGTCGGTATTTTAGCTGTACTTGGGATTTCATAATCTAGCAATTCTTTGACAAAAGGAGAACGACTGCTTGTTATCGTTGGGATTGGGGTTGGCATATATTGCTGAAAAGGGGTTTGAAGTGGTACAAAAGGGTATTGTGGCGTCATGTAAGGTGGTGTGTAACCACCGCCGTAGAATGGCGGTGGCCCAAATGGTGTTTGGGGCAACAGGAGTACCAGCAAATATCTGTTAGGGTATGGTCGGTATTGGTGTGGGAGTTGAAGGTAATCCGGTAGTTAAAGGTGTTGGGGTTACCGATGGAAGGCTTAACGAAATAGGAGGGTTCGTTGACGTTCCAGATTGAAGAAAAGGAAAGGGAAGAATCGTCGACGTTCCCGTTGTTGTGGGGGCGACTATCTGTGGTGTGAACAGCGGTGGGATTACTGATGTTTCAGTTTGGAGAAAAGGGTTGAGGTATGTTATCGGCGGCGGCGTGGGGTTTGGCATCGGCGATTGCCATGGTGGTATAGTAGGTATAACGGTTGTTGAGGGGGTTGCACTGAGTACGTTTACCAGAGTTTGAGGTGTAGCGGCGTCTAGGGACGTCATTGGTCGGATTAGGCTTGGTGTGACATTACTTTGCTGGTTCTCCGGTGGTGTAGCCATTCCGTTTTGCGAGAATGTGATCCTTGTGTTGTCACACAACGGATGGCGCCAATGATGTAAACTGGTCCTTGTCTGGATTCGCCGGTCGCCGAGGATGAAGACCTGAGTTCACAACAGTAAGAGAATGGGTCAGTCGCACTCCGGGAGGCGGTCCCGGGAGGGCGCTCCGACGGTCTAGTTAGTACGGTGGTCGGAAAAGTAAGAGAGAGTATTGCAGTGAAAGGTTGGGTGAGAATGATGATGATGATGTTCCCGTAGGGTCGATCATCATATACCGTTATACCTTTGGGGGGACCACTCAGTGGTTAGGATCGTGGGCCTTCTCTGATTGGTTGATTCTCTGCGCCTGCTTGTGATTGGTTGATTGGGCTGGCCAGGTAGTGGTTCGTACATTAACTGAATCGTTTGTCATCAGTGAATCGCACGATGAACTATTGTGGGAGAGGTGTCATCTTATCATTGGTCTATGTGGTCCTCAACTATTCGAAGCTGCTAGATTGGGTGACATCCAGCCAAATGGGTCACGCGGCCCTTGGCGGCTGGCTGGCCGTCGGTTTATCAATACCATCGTGTTGGTACTGGTATGCTGGCGTGCTAGCACACGCGTCGCCTATGATACGTCATCATATACTATATTGGTCTGCTGAGTGTGTCCATTTGTCACAACCCACACTAAAAGAGTGTGTGGTTTAGGCTAAAAGAGGTCAATGTGCACACATGTTAAAAGGGTCATTAGGTTTAAATGAAAATAGGCACAAAATTAGCCCAATTAGAGACCTTAAAAGAGGCCAATGCGCTCACATGTTTAAAGCCTAAGGAGCATCAATGAAAATTGTATAAGAACTCCTCAAAAGATGCAAATGATGCACAAAAGGAGCAGCAATGAAATTTGTGTAAGAACTCCTTAAAAGATGCCAAAGTTGCACAAGTCAAAAGAGTGAGGAAACATGTAAGAGTGAGGACTAAAAAGGAACATAGGCTTAGGGATAAGAGTCAGTTAACCAAAGAGTTTCTCGATTAGAAAGGGGGATAACTTGTGTATGTTATAGAAATTCTGTTGAGAGATAGATTCTCGAGATAAAGCTTTTCATTCAAAGTGAAGAAATTGGAAAAGACGTTTCGAAATGAAACAATTTTAAGATAATTATCCGGGTTGGCGATTCTCTCGACACAATAAATGTTCATGTCTTTCTATAAATTCTAAACTGTATATGTGTTATTTTAAGAAAATTTGTTTTGGTATGTGACTGTCTGGGTCTTGTTTGCGATGAAATACGTAAGTCTATCCTGAAAATATCAACCAAATGTGGGAGGCGCCTTTAAATTTTGGTAGGATAAATGCGACTGTGGTATGTAAATTTGTTTATTTTTTTTCAATTTTAAGTCGTAGTCTCAATATTTCAATTTTTTTTCTGCTTTAATTTTAATGTATTTTGAAAATCAAAATTTTTTTATGTAAAATCTTTGATTTAGGGGGAGAAATAAAAATTATATAAAAATCATAAAATACTAAATCGAATTTGATAGAAAACTAAAATAAACTAAAATAAACTAAAATTAAAAAAATTAAAATAAAACAAAAAAAAAATTTACAAATTGTGAAAATTAAACAAAAAAAATTATTTAAATTTTCGTGTCTACCCTTTATTTATTTTCTTTGTTATTTTTGTTTAATTTGTTTTAATTATGTCACGAAATTAAAAAATTTGGATTTTTTATTTTTGCACCATCCGGACCGAAATCGTTTTGGGCTCAATTCGAGTTCTCGGTGGACCATGGGCCGAAAACCCATGGGTCTCATTTGGGTTTTCGGTATATATATACCATCTCTCCGCCTCCGTTTTGTTTTTCTTTCCAAACACTAGCCGTCATCTTTTCTTTCTCTCTCTCGATCTTTCTCGCAAACCTCCATCTGTCTCTCGTTTTCTTGCAAATTCACCCGTAAATTCATATCAAATCTTGTTGGGTTTTGTTGTAATCGATCTAAATATGCATGTGTGTGGTTCGAATTTGTGTTTTTGCATGTTTTAATCGGCGTTTTTAGGGTTTTCGATACCGAAATCTCGACGGATTTCGCCTGATGACGTCATCAAGTCATTTGGGTTGTCGGTTGGATCCGGGTCAAACCGAAATTGCCATCGAACGGACTGAAATCCGTTTTGACCCGATGTATTTCGACCGAAAACGTTGCGACCCGACCCGCTTAGACCGAAATCGGTCACATTGGACTGAAATCGGTCACATTGGACCGAAATCCTCCGTTTGGGCCATAATCAGTCCAGTGGACCAAAATCTCACTCATCCTGGACCGAAATCGACTTGTATTGGGCCGAATTCATTATTTCAGGGAATATTTTGAAATTAATTTGAAAATTAAGTCTTAAAATCTTAAGAAAATTAATTTAAATGGTCAAAATGGATTTTTAAATAAAGTGAAAATCTATTAATCGAGAGATGTGAGTTAAATTCAATTTTTATTTAAAATATTTTCTCACTCGGCAAGTTTTGCGCAGATTAATGGCTGCTGAGACTACCTACCTGAAGTACGTAGATTCCCACAACATTGCAGGCTATCTGTTGGATCCACCAATCGCGCACAAAGACTTCGAGTCCATGACCAATAGACTCAACCAGTGTCGCATTTCTCATGCCTTACGCGCCAGTCCAGTTATATATTTGGACCTCATCAATGAGTTCTGGAAAGGTGCTACAGTTTACAAGCAGAATGAAGATGTTGTTACTATTGAATCAACCGTGCAAGGTGTAAAGGTTGTTGTTTTTGAGCAAATCATCTGGGAGGTGCTGGAATTTGGTGATGCACCCGGATTCCCAACTGATTATCCTGCTGAGAAGGTGAAGGCGGGTCTAGCTGAGATGTGCTATGAGGGAAAATATCCTCCCACTTTGAAAAAGATGCTTCCACCGTTTTGGAAATTCCTTTCACATACCTTTTTCAACTGTGTATCTGGAAGAAAAGGAGGATCGGATGAAATCAGCCAGACCACAACTTCTGCCATTGTCTCATTGGTTATGGATTGGTACTACAACTACTCAAAGTATGTGTTTGAGGAGATGCAGAGCAACCTACAGCAAAAGAAGAAGGATCTGTTTCTGATGTACCCTCGATTTTTGCAAATGATTCTCAATAACAGATATCCTCAGCTAGAAAAGACAGCAAACACACTTGATCTCAAAACCTTAGGTCCTAACACTTTCAGTCTCAAGAAGCAAGTCAGGAAAGGTAAATCCTCATACCAAGGATTAAGAGAGTTAGTGAAATTCGGGAGGTTTACCGACAAAGAAGAGAACCCAGAAGCCACTGTGCCAGATATAGAAATAGAGAGAGCTAGGGCCAAACTTGTGTTTGGATTTGAAGATATTATAGACATTGTCGATGATGAAGATCAAACTGCTGAAGAAAGCCAAGAGATCGAAGAGACCGAGCTCACCGAGAAAGAGCTTGAAGACCTCATGGAAAGTGTGTTCGGTAAAACTAAAACAAAGACTGAAACTCCACGGCCAACTATGTTGATTCCTCCTCAACCAGTTGTTGCTGCTACTATTGAGCCTGCTGAAAGTGAACAGGAAGATCCCGCTCCCATTCTCATTCAAAGAAAAAGAAGAAAACTTGATTCAAGGCCAGGTGTGTACTTTCTTGAAGCACCAAAAGATACTCCAACACCCACACCTACTATCACTCCTACACCATCTGAAGCTGAACAAAATCCTATTGCCCAAGATGATCTAAGCCCGATTATCCCTGAGGTTCACAACCCAATTTTTTAGTCCAACCGCATGAACTTCGACACTCAAAGCCCTATCATTGAAAGAACCGAGCCTACTGTTGAAGAAGAAATGGTGCCAACCACTGAGTTTCAAGCTGGTGGAAGTTCTTCCATCCCACCTCAATCTGATATCTTCAAGGGCAAAAGCAAAATGCCTGAATCAGACTTCGTTGATGTTGCCCTGCTCCAAAGCAAAGTTTTTGAATTGGAGCAAGACTCAGCCGAGAAGGATCTATTGGTTGGAAAGTTAGATGTGCGAGTTGATGAGCTTGAAAAGGATAATACTGCAAAAGACAAAAATATTTATGAGCTTCAGGCAAATCTAGGAGGACTTTCAGCTTTATATTTTGATTTGAAGCAGTGTCTAACTCAAAAGTTTGGTGATGATTTATTCTCCCAAGATGCTGAAGAAAACAGAGATGTTGTTGCTGCTTCTAGTTCAAGAACTACCATTACTCCTGCTCCTGACAAAACCCTAGCCCACTATATTTCTTCTGACTCTCTTACTGCCGAAGGGAGGAGAGAAATTCAAAGAAAGAGGGACCTCCAGAAGCCTAAAAAGGGCGACACACTTATCAGGATAAACTCCGATCAACACGCTGTTTCAATGAATGAACAGGAGGTGTTTATTTCTGATATTAAGAAGAGGTTCTCTGACAAATACGGAGATCGTTTAGGCATCAAAGTTTGGGGTTATGACACCGAGAAAAAGTTGTGGTATGTGAAGAGAAAGAGTGATAATGTGGAATATTACGAGAGAAGAACTCAGTTCACTTCTTGGACTAGAGTTGATTTGACTGAACTTTCTCAAGCTCCTTTTCACAATCCATCTGGAGACACTCAAGCCTGGATGCTCAAGAGCTTTATTGAAGAACAAGTCAAGTGCGGCTTCAAAAATATAACAACTGCTAAATCTTTCATAAAAAGATTTAAGGGTGTCAGGGACGGTTATACGGGCAAGCGATTGAAGAACGTTCACTGGCCTGCTACTGATAAGCTCAAGACCATTCCCATCTTTAAACCACTTCCAGAAGGTACTCTTGACAGCATGGAGTTTTGGGCATTTTATCCAACACGACACATTACTGTAATCAAGCTTAAGGACAATCAGATTCGTCTGGTTGATCATAGAGACTTGCTGAAGTTTGGCGAACGAGATATCAAGAAGCTTGTCGGTACACAGATTGTGTGTGAAAATCCCCTGTTTGAAGTCGCAGCAAAACCGTTCACTGGAACAGCGGCTAGAATTGTTGAGAAGGGCTATTGGACAGGTGCTTTGGGAAATGCATATATTCATCTTCTAGACCTAGATCTTTAATAAAGACCATAAAGCAATAAACCAAAGGAGATTGTTGGGCCCTATTTTGTGGTTTATGCTTTACTTATTGGTCTTTTAGGTGTTTTGGGCTTTTGGGCTAACTTGTGTATTTGGGCTTTCTATGTAATAGGCTTGTTTAGTGGTCTAGTATAAATACTAGTTGTGTTTAGCATGTTTAGTGGGGGTTGGCGGATCACAAGTAGAGGGGGAGCAAGGTGAACACGTTTTTGTGTGTTAGTGTGATCATTGTACTAGTCGTTTCTCAATCAATATAACGAGTGCATTTGGTCATTTGATTCTTATTGTTCATCTTATTTCCTGTGTGTCTTGATTATTGTTCAATTGGGTTTCCGCACCAATTGAACACTGTGTGATTGATACCGTGTTAGATTGAATTTGGGACTTACAGTAAGGTGTTGTGGTCTCATGAATGATACCCACTGATTGGAAGTATATGGGATCCATATATTCACCTCCCCTATCAGTCTGAAGACGCTTAACCAAATTGCCCAATTGCAATTCCACCTCGGTTTTGTATATTTTGAACTTTTCCAATGCTTCACTTTTAACATTAAGCAAATACACATAGCAAAATCGGGTACAGTCATCAATGAATGTGACGACATATGGTTTACCACCCAAGGAAGGACTAGAGTGAGAATCACACAGGTCCTATGTAAAAGTTCCAAAACATCCGAATTTCTAGTGACACCAGGAAAGGGTTGTTTTGTCACTTTTGTAAGCATGCATGTTTTACATTTATCAGAAGTTATGTCAAAGTCTGGAATTAATCCATCTTTTGACATCTCATGCATCCTTCTAAAATTAACATGACCTAATCTTAGAAGCAGAAGATACAAATGTAGAATTTGGAATAGGTAATAATTTGTCAACAATATTCAAACGAAACATTCTATTATTCAAATATCCAAAACCAATAAACATTCCTCCTCGAGATAAGATGAACTTATTCGACTCAATAACTTGTTTAAAACCATCAGAATTCAAACAACTAGAACTAACAAGATTCTTTCGAATCTTAGGAACAAACAAAATATAAAAAAGCGTAATAGTATTTCCAGAAGTAAATTCAAGACACACGACACCAAAACCACAAATAGGAATAAAAGACTTGTCTCCCATCCTCAGCATCGATCCATCATCAAGCGGTGTTAATGTTTCAAACATCCATTTATCCTTGCATACAAGGTTTGTTGCCCCGGAGTTGGTCCACCAAGCAACATCATCATCCTGTACATAGAATGATTCAGGAATAAGTGAAACATAATAAACATAATGTGACAACCAAAAAGTTTTACGCGTATAAGTTATAATTTGTCACTTAAATGTATAATAAAAGGGCAAAAAGGTAAAACAATGTGAGATTATTGGGAAATTATTGTTAAGACTTTTTATTAAGTCATTTTGAGATATTATTTTAGTTGGAAAGTTGGTCTCAGTGACCCAAGGGCAAAAATGGAAATAAAGGACCAAAAGTGAAAACTTTATTCAATAATCTCTAAACATCAATATCTCAAATTATAAAAAGAATTGAGAAAAAGTCCTCAAAGAGACTTTGGTAATATTTGAGATAATAAAAATATCAGAAAAAGATTCAAGCAATTTGGAGTTATAACGAAAAAGTTATGAAGGTTTCAAAATGGCCCAAAAGTGAAAAAAAATTGACAAGTGGTCATGTTCAAGGGTCTGTAACGAAACTTCTACAAAGAATTGGACTTAAATCAGTAAGGGGAAATTGTAAAGCTCCTTCCCAGCTTTCTAAACGTATAAAGTTTGCAAATTTTGGATATCACATGTGAAAGTTATGATCAGATGAAGATCAGGAATAATATATTAAAGATGGAATATTTTTCTAAGTCATAGGAGCTGAGGGGCATTTTGGTAATTTACCCATATCTAGCCCAAATCAAATCAGATCAAAATCGTATACGATTACATCTTTCCCTGAACACGCCATCAGAACTTGGGAATAAGAGAAATTGAACCTTTCGTGTTAATCAAAAATTGGGAAGTCGCACATGCACAAAAACATTCACTCGCATCTGTTTCTGTGCGTGTGCAACCAGACTCGAGAGAGTGAGAAAGAGAGAGAGAGAGAGAGAGAGAGAGAGAGAGAGAGGAGCAGATCGACCTCGTCTTTGTGGCTACGACTTCAGTAGACATCGAGATGGAGACTCGATCGAAGGAGAGAAGAGGGGGATCGGGAAGAGCTCACACACACACTGCCGATTGAGTGTGTGTTCATGAGAAACCAAAACGAGAAAAAGGAATCGCGTGAAGTGGGATTCAAGGCTGAGAAATTAGACGCGAAAGAGACACAATGAGGTCGAAAATGGAGAAGCCTCACTGCTGTTGGAAGTTTCGATCCAAAAACAAAGAAAACGGCGTCACCGATGCCGTTGCCGGTGTCTGCCGACGGCAGCTGCAGTGGTGAGCGAAGGCAGTCGACCTAGGAAGCGGACATGGGGCTGTGAAGGTCGGATTATGCAGAAAGTTCTTCCTCTAGCTCCTGATTTCAGAAATTTTAATAAGAACTCAAAGGTAAAAATATGATTTTTAGAACCCTAGTTTCTCGAGTTCAAAATCTTCAATGCATGTCAGAAATTCGGTGTTGATTTATGACTTTGAACATAGATTGCGCAGGAAATTCGTATAAAGGTGCATGAACATCCGAATTTCAGATTTTATTGGTTCAATCTCAAGTATTCTTGGAAGGTAAAAGTTTGAATATGAACCCTAGATTTGATGAGCTTGACAATACTCGATGCATGTTGAAATTTGGGTTTGTTTCTAATTATTATCTCTTTATGAGTTCAAGAACACGCATAGAATTTTTAATCTTGATGCATGTGTGTAAATGGTTTGAAAGTGTGAAAAACTTTTGATATTAAGATGGAATCCTCAAGAAATCAAGGACATTAAGTTACTGTTTTGCAACTTGGACATATTTGACTAACATATTAGTCAAACTTTATGATTAATGTTGATTTTTGTTCTGTACAAGGTCTATAAAAAGAATGGAACAAGTTATATAAATATGTAATGGATTATCGAGAACATATAACACGTTAGTAAAAGTGGGACAAAACTCGATTTGGTGTTATTAGCCAAATCTTGATATGGGATTATGATTATGAGTTCAATCATTTGACATTAAAGGAATAATGAAATCAAGCTTTTACTAGTATGCAATTATGCATAAACGAAAGCGGAACCGAAGGTAACTAAGAAAAAAGTGATGGAAACGCTAAAGACTATAATGACCAAAATAATCACGATTTAAATAAAAAGTTTCCATTTTTGTCTAAATAGAGACCCATGAATATATAAATGAATTGTAATGGAACTTATGAAGTACTAGTGTTAGGTCATTTATTTGATTGAGTCAATTGCGTATCTTTGTTAGCCTTTAGATTAGCTGTTCATTAATTGGGTGGGCATGCCCATTCCATACTTAGCATAGGCTATTTAAAGCATGCACGTACCCTAATTAGGGTTAACGTTTTTGTAATCTTTCAAGCCTCTCATACAAAATAGTTCTCTCTGAATTGTTCTTGAGAATTGTAATACAATCATTCGACTTTTGTTTTTCATATTTTGATCTTGTTATTTATTCCGCATATTTGAATCTATCGATCCACTGTTTATTGCACTCACAATTGGTATCAATGAGCATATGAAAACTCTGAAAGCAAACGTGAACGAGAATGTGGAGACTTCAAATTTGTCCAAAGAAAATCAGGAAAATCCGACCAAGCCCTTCTTCTCAACAATCAGTAAAGTGAATGAACCAGGGACTAATCAGTCTGCTGATGAGATCCAATAGCCTGAATCTGACTGGTTCAGTCGAATGAAAACTGATGGATCTGCCGGTCCTTCCTCTACTCCTTCAAAACGAAGAGGTAAAAAGATTGGTGACGATGATGAAAAAGAGGATCCTGAGCTTTTCAATGCAGAAAAGTCAGCTAAAGAAGCTAGAGATAAAGAACTTGATGACCTGCAAAAGCTTATTCGTGAGCTTGATGCTAAGGAAGCAGCTGCTAGGGATGCCGAATACTTGCTGAAAACTCAGAAATCTCTTTTTCCTGATTGGTCATTTGATCGAATGGTAGAAGAGGCAATCAAGGAACCTGTAATCAACTGATTGCAGCCGGTCTACTATTATGAGACCAGTAATGGAGTGGATTCTCAGTTCGACTTTCCAATCACTCCACGAGCATTTTTATTCTAAGGCTTTGAAGAGATTGCTAGTGCTTCCGTGTCCAATTCCGAAGTAAATGACACACTCTTCAAGTTTTATCTTGACCACTCCAAGCCTGAGTATCTTTCATGGAGTCTGAATAAAATTCTTACTCTAACTCCCAAGAATCCTGAAATAATTGCTCCATTTAAGAATGCTCGATTCTCAGCACAGAGGGGTGATAAAAAGGAAGCAGACGAATTCTCAATGGCAAATTTACCGTTCATGAATCCATTTGATTGGATTTCTGTGTTTACTCTTCTGTCGAAGAAACCAGAGAAACATGAACCCCTAATCAAGAACCACAAAAGAATGATCGCAAGTTACATCTATGAGGTTTCGAAACTTGATCTCGAAATTGCCACTCGTCAGAATAAACAACCTCTGTATAGAATACAGGATCCACCTTCTGGTTTCGGTCATCGGAAGAATGGGAAGATTGATAACAACCATTGGAATGTGGTATTCATTTCTAGGGAGGGTGGTACTGTCGTTCGGAAGGTATTTTATTTGGTAGATAAGCATTTGTATTGGACTACAGCTTTGGAGTAAATCCTTCGCCTTGTCAATCAAAGTCCGCCTCCAACTCTGTTAGTGATAAAAAGTGCTTTACAGATATGCTGGAATGGTATCTGGCCTTCCTAAAGAGGATTCTATTGTCGATGCCCAAAGTGTTCGAAGTGGCGGATTCGCAACCAAAGCCTGAAGAGTGATAATACTCCTTCACAATTTGACTCAAAGGGGGAGATTGTTAGGTCATTTATTTGATTGAGTCAATTGTGTATCTTTGTTAGCCTTTATATTAACTGTTCATTAATTGGGTGGGCCTATCCATTCCATACTTAGCATAGGCTATTTAAAGCATGCACGTACCCCTAATTAGAGTTAACGTTTTCATAATCTTTCACGCCTCTCATACCGAATAGTTCTCTCTGAATTTTTCTTGAGAGTTGCAATACAATCATTCGACTTTTGTTCTTTATATTTTGATCTTGTTATTTATTCCGCATATTTGAATCTATCAATCCACTGTTTATTGCACTCATAACTAGAAATGTTTTTGGATTTATGTAGATTGAAAATAATATGTTTTTAACGATTCCTATTTTTTTAGAAACTTTATTGGTTGAAATTTGCCAAAAAGGCGCAAATGAGAAAAATGAAAAATGCCTTAACATCTAGCCGTTGAAGTGGACTTATAGAAGTGTAAATGATGTAGTGTTGCTAGAATACCATTTTAGAACTCTAAAAATACTGTTTTTGGTCAAAATGGGACAAAAGGGTAAAATCGTCCAAAATGGTTATTAATCCTTAAGAGTCATACTTGGACATTGGAATGGAAATAGATGATGAATAGAAATATTTCAATAAAAGATTAGACAATTACTATATGTTTAGTTTTCTAATAAGTTATAATCTTCTAATTAGATTAATAGTGCTTGAAGGACGGTTGGAAGCAACGAAAGGATAGAGTTATGTGGATTAGTGTAGCTAGACGTACCTAGCTACTAAGGTGAGTACATGTGACTTTTTCCCACTATGGGGTACATGGTAAATTGATGACAAAGCTTTTACGTGGCTTTCGAACATTAAATAATATGCAAATCGTTCTACGTATGTTACGATAATGAAAGTTTTGATACAATGATTTTGAAAGAATGTTTTGGCATCAAACCTACAATGACTACGAAAGTATGTTCTGGCATTTAGCCTACTATGTTACTGAAAGATTGTTTTGGCTTCAAGCCTACTATGCTTATGAAAGAATATTTTGGTAGTAACCTATTATGTGTTCATATTATGAATCTGTTTCAAAAGAACAATGACTATATGTGTTATATGATTTGATCCTTATATAAGTTTATGAAAGATTTAAATTGTTAATGTTTATGTTATTGCACATGCATCTCATGGCATTTTTTGATTTCTTGTACAACAGAACAGTAGTGTTTTTATGCATGCATAGAGTGTGATTGCATGAGTTAGCAGCGAGGTCCGGATACGTGCCCGTAACGGGACAAGACTCTACTGGGATAGTACCTCCCATCGCGAAGTATAAGTCTTTTAGATGCCATTATAGGAAGATTTATTCTCCTATTTTGGTACGCTTTGGTCTTTGTAGACCTCTAGACGTGGTATATAACCGCGAGCTTTTGTCACGAATGTGACCTAGTCTTTTAGACCTAAGACGCGTTTACAGAACCCGCGAGCCTTGCATTGGTGTGCGAATCATGCATTTCATATGCATCTATTTTTGAATTAATCGTGTTGAACTAAATATATTGTTTAAGTTTCAAAACTTATGTGTGTTGTTTTCGCAAAGAATTTTGGAAGTAAATGTCATTTATATGATTTAGATTGTAAAGAAGTTTTTGGAAAGTAAAGGTCAGTCATATGACTTATTTTGCAAAGGATTTTGAAAAGAAATGTATCAAATATATGATATTGATTATAAAACATTTTCAACGATGTTTTGAGTCTAAAACACATGTAGCTCACGAGACGTTTTCGTCTTACGTATTTTAGTTATGCCATGTATCCCAGGTTTTAGACACGACGGATAAAAGGAAGTAGATGACCCGAAGGAATTGGATTCTTAGATGGACCGAACCTTAACCGATGAAATTGTTTGTAATCCTAACTTGCTTTCTATGGTCTTATATGATTTGGAGTTGTAACCCCCGAAGTTGTATAAACATTTTTACAACTAAATGGTTTTTGTTGGGACCAAAACTTTAAGACATGACACGAGGTCATGAGAAAAGTTTTTAAAACATGACATTTCGTTTTATAAAGAAACACGGTTTTTGAAATACGATATTTTCAACATAATGTTTTTATAAAATATTACACTTCTCAAAGTGTATCAAATATGAAAATTATTCAACATGGAATAATGTTATTGCGCTTTTAGTGCTATTGTGCTTTTAGCATTATTATGCTTTTTGGAGAAAACAAATTTGGGGCGTTACACATAATTCTGGTTAGAATTATCAAAGTTAGTCAAAAACTGACCTCCTTTAACTTGGCCCGAAGACCCGTTCACACTTCCATTGGCTCCACTGTTTCCAGCACCATTATTGTTGCCTAAGTTCACGCGACAATCACGCTTGCAATGTCCCACCTTGTTACACCTCCAACAAACCAGTTGCTTTTTCTTTTTGTTGGAGTTATTTGGGACATGTTCCTGCTTACGTTTGTCATGTCCTTTGTTGTTCGGGTTCCTTGGTTTGTTTTCAACCATATGAACAAAAGGGTGTCCAGGTTCACCTTTCTCTTTAGATTTGTCAACATCCTTCACACGAAGAGATTCTTCAATGCGAATATGACTAGCAAGTTGAACAATTGACAGTTCCTCCTTTTGATGTTTCAGGTTATGTTTGAAATCTTTCCAGGATGGTGGAAGTTTGTCAATCACACTTGACACATCAATGGATTCATCCATATTCATTTTGTGCAGTTTAAATTGACCATAATGCCATGTATTTCATTGAATTGTTTAATGACAGACCTTGAATCAACCATTTTATAATTATTAAAGTCACTAACCAGGAACTTCTTACTAGAAGCATCCTCCGTGATGTATTTCAATTCAAGAGTGTCGCACAGTTCCTTGGCAGTTAAAGCATCACCATGGATATCAAATAGAGCATCAGATATACCGTTCAAAATGTGGCCTTTGCAGATGTAATCATCGTTGTCCCACTTTTGCCTCTTCCTGGTCTCTTCAAGAGACTCTTCGATACCTTCCTCAAGCTCCGCTGGTATTGGAGTGGTCAGCATGTATGCTGCTTTCAGAGTGGTCAACATGAAGTGTATATTCTTCTTCCAGCGCCTGAAATCAACGCCTTCAAACTTCTCTAGTTTTGCGAACTTCGTACTCATCTCGCGGATTGTTTCAGCCATCTCCAGAAACAATAAATATCAGTTTAATTGTTAGAAATTGGGTAGAGTTTGAGTGGAGATCTGGATACCCCTTGGATCGTGAGAACACTTTCCGAACTGATATTTCTACACTATGCCCGGATTACAAGAAATTTAGCCTAGGATAATCCCAAGGGGATACTTACAAATCTAGGTACAGAAAACGTAAGCCAAATTGCTATAGATTCTGAGTTCGTATGAAAAACGAGAGCTAAAAGGTGTGTCTCACCTCAATGAAGGGAGCCATTTTTATAATAAACGAGTCATAGTGTTTCGTCTTAGGGTTAGTCCGTCATGGGCTTTAGTCAGCGGGACCCCAACCAGGGGCTCTGCGAACCCCGCTAGGGGCGCTGCCCCTTTGGAAACCCCGAACCCGGGAGCGCTGCCCCTGGACCTCCGACTTGTTGTCGAACCGGCTATTTATTCGATCTTATACATGCATGCACTCCGCACATACCCTGAACATATATTAGAGTACAAACTAAATAGCCCTTAGCTCACATGTTAATTTCAATTACATAAAATGACTTTGTAACACTAAAAATCACCAACAATACGTAGCTATTTTAAAATAAACTTAAATTGTTTGATGTCATTTTAGTTTACTTTTTATTTTGTAAATAATTAATAATATATTTTGTACTTATAAAAAGTAGACAAAATTACACGAATGGTCCCTATGGTTCGGGGTAACTTGCATACTTGGTCCCTGATTTTTTTTTAACTCGGATCGTCCCTATGGTTTGGTTTTGTTGGGCGCCTGGTCCTGCCAGACTTAAAATGTCTATTTTACTTTTAATAATTTCTTATTTATTTATTTTTTTGTTTTTTGTTTATTAATTTTAAATATAAAAAGAAATTTAAATTACGTATATCCCAGGCGCCTTGCCAGACTTAAAATGTCTATTTTACTTTTAATAATTTCTTATTTATTTATTTTTTTGTTTTTTGTTTATTAATTTTAAATATAAAAAGAAATTTAAATTACGTATATCCCACCCACCCCCATTCTCGGTCTCTCTCTCACGACTCTATCGTCTTCCTCCCCCCATCGAAATTCCAGAAATTGGTGAAAGAAATTGGTGTGTTCCAATAATCGTTTCTGAAATTTGTTCAGGAAATCGTTTCTAAAATTGGTTTTCGTTTCTCAATTGGTTCCAGATTTTGTATATTGTTCTTCAAATATTTCATCTAGTGTGTTTTATAAGGGGGCATTGTATTACGTACTAGTTGTAACACCCGTATATTATACGGGATGACATAAATAAAACGTATTTAACGAAAATATAAATATTAATTATTTTAAAAACCAAATTTTCATAAGATATGAGAAATATGGTGAAACGACAATTAGAATTCTCATACCCGTAATTTTAGATATTAAAATCAACAATTCAAATTCTCATACCTTAATTTTTGTAATTCTAATAGATTCTAATAAGTTCAAAATTCGTAATTTTAGTAATTCAATAAATCGTAATAAATTTGAAAAGAAACTGAAACTTTTATACTAATCGTAACTGAAAGAGTAAATCAAGCCAGCACACAATGCATAACAAACTGAAACCGATCTTTTTAGAGTCACCCTTAACTGTCAAACAAATTATTATTTTTTTAAGAATTTCAAAACTATGAGAAAATGACATGTGGCCAAATCAATGTCGTGATAACAAGTGTCCTCTAGATCTTTATTTATTAGGATAAGATAAGATTCAAGTTTATATATTCATCTTCTATATCGTATCATATTCTCCGTTATTCAACTTCTGAATAAGAACTTAAGTTATGCTAATAAAATAAAAATATTTGTTATACATTATTAAAAAACAAACCCATATTTTTAAAAGCAACAATTAATAATTTTATAAAAATGATTTAAAACGAAGTTTTGAATTTTTTCCAATATACATACGCATTTGGTTTGCTATGCAAATGCATATAAAAAGTTATTTTTTATATTAATGTGATTATTGATATATTTATTTTTTTGTCATCAATATAAACTATATATTTATTTAAAATGTAAATGGTGAAATATTTAAAAAGTAACTCTACATATGTGGCTACATAAATAAAGGTTCCTAATTTATTGCTTTAGTTATGAATTATTGAATACATACATTAAATACATTCAATTCAAACTTTTTTTAAAAAAATTCAAAATTATGAGAAAATGACATGTGGCAAAATCAAGGAGGAGATGACATGTGACTTTGAGTTACTTATTTATTAGGATAGGATTTGCTTTCTTTATGTTTCTTTTAAAATTTCTTCTATACATCCATTCTTTTGGTGCATGTTTTAGTTGGTAGTGTTTGGTGTTACTGAAATGGTGTGATTGGCGTCAAAATCATACTCAAACTTTTTAGATCTCGCCTCCGGCAACCTTCCGTCGCCGTCGTTCACCTGTATGGTTGGCCAAATCACTCGGATTATGACCATTCCCGTCAATCCAACATGAACGTTTGATCATAGTAGCTAACCAATTGCCGATTCAAGCTCACCCGAAAACCGTCGGTTCGAAAGGCTGGATTTTTAGTCGAGAAGAAAATTCAGTTCTTCTTCAGCTAAAAGACGGTTAAGGAGACGATGACATCGATGTTATCTACGTGGGTTGTCTAAAAGAAGAAATTCATGTATCTGTCATTGATGCCGGATTTAGACGGGAGATATAATCGATCTTTATGGCAAGCTTATGTCTCAGTCAACAAGTTTTTCGCTGATAGACTCATGGAGTTGATAAACCGAGACGACAATTTCATCTGGATTAACAAGCTCCACACAATGCACCGTGAACTTGCAGCTTCCCCGATTACACATCCATAACTACCCGGTCCCCTTGCTAATTCGACCGGAAACATTTTTTCAAACCCAATTGCAGCTTTGCCGGCCGGAAACATTTTTTCAAACCCAATTTTTTCAAACGGTTACACGAATCAACGATCTGATTCAAATAACACGACAAAACACCCTTCAAGTTATACCGTGAACTTGAATCTGCGAAACCCTAGTTTGAGAACATAATCGGGATTCTTTAACTGTTTTCTGAACTGATCAACAATTGCTAAATCGTCAAGGGATTTGAAGGTTTGATGCTTCCGAATGTTTGCAGGTTGGGAAGTGACAATGATGCTTTCGAGTGTTTCCGGTGAGAAATCAGGTTTGTTCTTACACTCTAGTTTGGGGGAGATAAAATCGATCTTAGAATTGGGAAGGGAGGATGAACAGAAGAGACGAGTTGGTAATGATTGTGAAGTGAGGATGAGCAAGAGACGGATCGATGTATTTTTCTGTGGATCGAACTACACCATGTGACTTTTTTCGTTCAGTTACAATTGCCAAAGCAGGTCAATTACAATCGAGAGATTGAGAGAGAGACCGAGATCGAGAGAGATCGAGAAAGAGATTGATGATGAGATGAATCTGAAAGTTGGGGAGACGTAAGTGAGACACAAGTTTGACGATGAGATGAATCTGATTTGAGGACTTATTATTTATTTTTTTTTTTCTTTTTAATTCAAAAACAATAGAAAATAAAAAGAGAAATTATTAAGGGTAAAATAGTCATTTTAGGTCGGTCGAGGACCAAGCGCGTAATAAAATAAAATAGTAGGGATGATCCGAGTTAATAAAAAAAGTTAGGGACTAACCCTGCAAATTACCACAAACCACAGGGACCATCCATGTAATTTACTCTAAAAAGTATTTTGATTCAACTAAAAAACAGATGTCAACAAGAAACCTCAGTAGCATCGGCCGAGTAAGAGGCAATGTGGTGTCACATAGAAACCTTCTCCCTAAGCTTCAAAAAACATAGTAATCCGTCAAACCACCTTGGAAAAATCTCTCTCCAAACCATGGTTTCTCACTATAAATTTCGTCACAATTCTCCCCTACATCTCCACCCTCTTTTCCTACAAACCAAGCCATGGATAAACCTCAAGAAGAGATGCAGGAAGTAGGTTTTTTTGGCATCTACAAAGAATCTGTCAAGACGATTCTTCTATGGAAGAAACTCTTCACCCAGATCACCTTAACTTTCATTTTACCTATGTCCTTCATCTTCCTTGCTCATATTGTCATTGCAGAAATAATCGATTGGAAGATCGAGGTTGATGAAGAAAAGTTATACCGCCGTGGCGGAGAAAACAACCATCTGTATCACAAGCTATCATCCGAATGGATCGGATATTGGATCTTCAGACTAATCTACATGAGCTTCCTACTGCTTTTCTCTCTTCTCTCCACTGCGGCCATTGTTTACACCATCGCCGCTGCATATTCCGGCGACGAGGTGACATTCAAGAAAGTCTTGAAAATCGTCCCCAAAGTGTGGAAAAGACTTGCTCTAACTTTCTTGTGGACTTACTTTGGTTTCTTCATCTACAACGTCGTCACGGGAGTAGTGTTCTTCATTTGGGCAACCACCACCACGGATTCCACCTTTGCGGTCGTTGTGTTTTACATTTTGCTTGCTATGTATTTCATAGGTTTCATATATATAACTGTTATTTGGCAGTTGGCTAGTGTGGTTACTGTTTTAGAGAGCTCTTACGGTCTCAAAGCGATGATGAAGGGCAATGCTCTAATTAAAGGAAAGAGGTGGCTATCATGGTTCGTATTCTTCGGGTTGTATTGCATCTTTGTGGGCATCTTGATAGTCTTCTATCTGTTCGTGTGGTACGGATTTCTTGGCGTGGTACTGGGACTAGTTTGTGTTTTTCTACTTATGAATCTGTTCCTTCTTGGCTACGTCGTGCAAACGATGCTCTACCTTGTTTGCAAATCATATCATCGGGAACCGATTGATAAGATGGGATTGTCGAGTCAACTTGGAGGTTACCTAGGAGAATTCGAACCTACTTTCAAGGTGAACAAAGATATTCAGCTGGGACAACCTCAAGTTCAAGTTTGATGACTTTCAATGATAGTATCGACAAAATACTACAAATAATGTATTTTTCTACCCAAAGGTGGTGTTAAAACTTTGTACGTTTTTTTTTGGAGTGTACGTTATGTGCGAATGTGTTGATTGTCTTCTCTAATACCTGGAAAATGAACATTTGTTAATATTTTAACGGTCTTGATTCAACTCGGTAACTCCTACAATTGTTTGAGTTAATTTTGCAATTGATGTTGTAAAAAACATTACAACAGAGTATATATCTATGAACTTTTTATAAAAAAAATTATTATTTTAAAATTTTATTTGATTCAAGATAAATCATAAAATCATATTAATTGAAATGTGATGTTTAATTTAATATTTTGTTTAAACTAATTTTATTATGAAAATGTATAATTTCTTTTAGTTTATAAGCACTGTATAAATAAAATAAAATTTAAAGTTACATACTTTCCAATTCCTTTTATATATATATATATATATTTATATATATATATATATATATATATATATATATATATATATATATATATATATATATATATATATATATATATATATATATATATATATATATATATATATATATATACTGAGAAAACCCAAAAAGTTGAGAACGCGAGAACAAATCACAACGTCTAAAAATTTACATCTACGACTATTATTAACACGGCCATTTATGTAAATTATAAAACTGTTGAGATAAATATGTAACTTTTAAATAGACATAAGGGTATCATAGTCATAAATCTTTAGGCTATTTTTATCATCTCCTAAAATCTCTCTTTCTATCTAAATATGACTTTAACCTAAACCCTAATATTCACATTACTCGGCAACCACAAGAAATCCCATCCTCTACCTTCGATTTTCCCTCTTTTCATCTCTTTTTTTAGTCGTTCTCAAATCTCATCTGTTTAATCTATGTGCAGGCTTTCTATAAGGAGAAATGCATTGGAACCGTGGTTTCTAAGATGGGAGAACACTTTAACGCTACCATAGGGTATATTGTCATGATCGCTACCTCAAACCTTACCGTCACAGAGGAGTTGGTAATTGATTTTATTTACTATATTATCTCTCAACCAATAGAAAATTTGTTTGGTGGAGCTCTCTTACTCTAAGTCGGCTAGGGTTTAAATTTATATACTACGTGATTTAAAACCATATGTAAGAACAATATGAATAAAGAATAAAAGAAGTTGGAAACTGATTATTGAGTGGGATACTTTAGATTTATCATGTTATATTAGTTAATTCATTTTAATCTACTATCTACTATACCTAATAAATAAAAATAATTATTGCCACGTGTCCTATTTATAAAGACTATCCTACAGGTGACACGTGTAATACTACACAATTATTTCCATTGACTTCAAATATATACGTATAATAGTCAGAAATCAATTCAAGTAATGCTAATAATCAGGAATAAAAGCTAAAAAACAGCAAAAGAATTCCAGAATTATTGGTCTAATCCCGCTCAAATATCCATTGACTTCAACTAATGCTATAATTTGAAAGTTCAATCAAATAATGCAAATAATCAGGAATCAAATTGAGTGATTCTATAATTTGAAAGTTGAAACGCTCCATATAAGATTGAGTTTCCAACTTAAACCCTGGAAATCAGCCACTTGACAGAGTCTTATGGTTAACCTCCACCCTCTATCGTTCATAGTTCTTTCTACTCTCACGCAGCTACTCTATTTGGTCTAGAAATCGAAAAATGTATTGTTTGAAAACTTTTCTCTACTTTTCTTTTGTTTGTATCTTGATTGCAGTTGCAGAATATCTATAGGTCTGAATCCTTGACCTACTTCCAGGCATTTGTGATTACAGTGTCCAGGCAATCAGATGGGGAATACCCTGACGCTTGTCGCATTCCATCTCTTATAACTTTTCCACCACCAAATACACATTCGTCACCATAAACACAAAAATCTTTTTCAATTTCAGCAATTAAGTCGGTGTCACCAAGACGAATTTTGTCTCCAACTGTTGGACCGTGCATATTGGCGTAAGCCTCACGTGGTATATTGTAAGCAAATGGAGATCCTTTTAGAATGATACCATTACTGCAAATCAAGTTACACATAATTATAGTTTATTCGGAAATACCACATGCAACGTTTAAGGAATCAGAAACCGGTTGAATGGGTTTTGATGTCTTAACTTGGTACTGGTATCTTGGAATTGCCGAATCCTCTTGCGTTTACAGATTCCATTACTGTTCTAACATTGGAATCAATGGCAGGGCTGTCTGCAATTGCATTACCTCCTCTAATTACTTGCATACCGCCAATTTTTACAAGAGTGACAGATTTTGTATCTCCGGAAACTTTTCAAGTGAAGGAACTGCAAATATCCATCAATTTTAGCAGGCAAGTCAGGTAAAATTGATGTGTAAAAATCAAAGGACAGATTGCTGACCTGGAAGAAAAGATCTATGTAAAGTCATTTCAAGATTTCCATTTTCGCAGGATACTGTACAGTGATTAACTTTCTAGCATCAGGAAAGGTTCCTTCTACATGAATATAATTTTAGCATTAAGGAAAATAAAGATTGCTGACTTGGAAGAAAAGCTACACTTTGCTCGATTTTCAAAAGTTGCCTTAGGAGGAACGGATGCAATATACAATCTTTAAAATATGACCTGCAAAACTATCAAGAATGAATCGACTTGGTTTCTCAATTTATAACATCACAAGTTTTGGGATACTTTTATCAAGTTTTTTAATTGACAATGGTTTGAGAAAGTCCATTTATTGTGGTTATTGTAGGGTAGACTAGGATGATCATGGAGAATTATACATAATTGGATTGCATTAAATAGAAAAATTAAGAATATGTGCAATCGAGATACCTCCCTTGCAAAATTAACTCATCAGATCGAAAAACATGAAGCCAGGCTCCAGACATGTATGTTCCCTACACGAACCGTACCATAAAACCCAAAGCTCGGGCATCTAAGTTCAAAGTTATGACATGTATCAATTAGATCTTAGATTTTATCGTTTTGTGTACATAGTTTTCTTCAATCGACTATTCAATGGCATGGACTCTTTCTGCCTCATCTCTGTTGTTAGCTTTCTTTCTCCATCTCAATTAAATTCGGGGTTCTTGTGAATCTGATGGTTTCCACAACCAGATTTTGCATAAGTCATCTGAATCATTATATATTTCTAAGGCTTAATTTGGTAGATCGTGTTATGTGATGGAGACACGGAAGATCTTGGAAATTTCTTGCAAAAATATGGATAACCTGCTGAGGAAATGACCGTGATTGGCTTGGGACAGGCCAACTCCTGTGCCTCCTCCACCAAAAGGTTTAAAACTTCATGTCTTCTTATGTTTTTGGTGTATATATGTGTCCTTATGATTGTGTTTGTTTAATAGGGATTCAATCTAGGAATAACTTTTACCCGACAGTGAAAACGAGTTATTTATGGAAATTAGACAATGTAGGTTTGCCCGTTGGAATAGGGAAAATAAAGTAAGATCACTCCACAAGTTGCGTGTTTTGGGGAACTTTTGAGCGTATTCTTTATTTAACATAGATAACAAAGTAGTCTACCAAAATTTCCATTTTCCAAAGATAGCAATGTACTTTACCTACGTTCTTAACTATAGCAATGTACATTGAAATTATATAATATGTGATTTGTTATGATACTTTCTTGGTATGTAGTATTTGAGAAAGCGGTTGAAAATAGTAACAAAGTACATAATTGCTTAGTTTCATGTGATTGTATTAGTGCCTTTTAAGGCCAATGTCATTGTATATTAGACTGTACGCTTTTTACACGAACTTCATGTTTGTATCTTATGTAAAAATTTTAATTTTGTAAATATTTATTTAAATTTTATAGTTAATGACTTTGTATTAAATTATAAATTTTATTTTATTATTATTTGTAGGCAATCGTTTACTAAAGATATTTAATCTTGAATCATTAACTAAAAATTTGTTCAATATTAACCGAAAAATTATTTTGATTTTTTACGAATGTTTTAATTCAAATTAGAAAGTTTCAATTGTAAAATTTATTATTTTTTAATTTGTTTTATAAAGTACACAAGATAGCTATGAGAGTACGTTAACTACCAATTTCTATAATCCTGGTTTAAATTTTATTAAAACTAAAAATATTTGTGAGTTTTATTAAGACTTTATTGTTTAATAGCATTTTAAGTAATTTATTATTAATGGTATACAGGAAAAGAATCAGAAAAGAATCAAAACAAGAAACACGGATTGTTTCTTTGCTTCTTTTGTCATATTATCAAATTATATCATTGTATAAACAATGTCACTCTGTTATTACCTTACACCATATTAAATTTATCCTAGGCCAAATTTAGTTTTAACTTACTGCATAATTGAAAAAAAATGTACTCATTTTGAACAATATCATATAGAAGTTTGTAGCAATTTTCATTGTTATAATAGTGTTGGTGTTTTACAATATAAAACCTTAATGATAAAAAAAATGGAAAATACAATGAAATAATTGAGTATATTTCTTAAAACACGTTACTAAGAATAATTAATTATGATGTTATAACTAATATAAAAAATAAAAAAAATATCCTTATTTATTGCCTTTGAGCAGACAACAAGAAAGCTGCATACAGATTACAAAAAACCAAGTAAACATTTTATAATTCCTTAATGTTTATCCATTTACTTTTTGATAATTATTTATGTTTGCAATTATTTAATCATATATGATTAAAGGTGATTAAAGCTAACATAATGTTATTTATTTCTGTTTGCTATTATTAAACAAAGGCTATTTATTTTTGTTTGTTATCATTTAATCAAATACGATTACAAGCGATTAAAGGTTATTTATTTATGTTTTCTATTGTCTAATCATAAACGATTAGAAGTAACTTAGTGAAATAATTTGTTTGTGTTTGTTATTATCTAATCTTATATGATTAAAGCTAACATAATGTTTGCTATCGTTTTTTAGAAGTGATTTTCTGTTCTATCAATTAATCATTGAAGATTAGATCAAATCATTGTTGATTTCTATTGTAACTGAGTTTTAATCATTAACGTAAGGAATACTCATTGATTTTTCATTTTACTTTTTATTCTGTTGAAAATTAAAAACGTATACGAAAACTCGGGGGTTTTTGGGTCCAAGATCTTTCATTCAACAATAAACGAAGATATATAAATAAATTACGTGCTAAAATGTAAAGGAACGATGCGGAAAATATAAATGACTAGAAACGTAAAGTTGTAGAATATTAAATAAATCGTAAAAAACAAGTGCGGAAATTAAAAGACAATAATTAAACGATATGATGTAATTCGTATTTTTCATTGATATTAAGAAATGTGTTACATATTAGAAGTTAAGCTCAAACACAATTTCTAGTCTAAGATGAATTACATGAGTATCTAGAAAGGATAGAAGAATGGATAGAAAGATATATAGAAAGATAGAAAGAAAGATATGGAGATCTAGAAAAGATAAGAGAAGAGAAGTGAGGATGTTCTTGAAGTTCATGTGGTGGGTGGAGAGAAGTCTCCAGCCACTCCTCCAATTACTTTAGACTCCTCCAATTACTTTAGACTACATTGGAGTGATAGTTTCCTCAACTTCTCACTAGAATCTCAACTTTAACTTCATGACCCAAGGCTCCTATTTATAGGAGAAGAAGATATCTAACAGATCCTAAGTACAACAAATATTAATAAACTATTACAAAAGTACAGCTAGTCTATCTAGTCTAACTCTTGAACTTCTGATCTTCATTTGTTGTTTGACTTTCGTTGCTAAATGGATCAGAGAATTGATGGTTCAGCAACTGCTGGTCCAGCTCAATACTTCTGGTTTCTGCATGTCCGAACTTCAGAACTTAGTCAATTTTCGGATCCTCATGGATTTCGGATCCTCAAGCTTGACTTCAGTATGCCTTGCTTCAGTACACTCACTTCTGAATTGGTTTCAGTATGGGCATTCGGTACCACATGTATTTCGGTATGACTAGACTTGATTCAGATCCATCTTCTGATTCGGAACGGCCTTGTGATGTTCGGTACTCACTTTCGATATAGCTTTCGGTATAGACTTTAGAACTTGCATCTTCGGAACTTGTATGTTTGGTATTCACTTTGGTGTGGGCTGCTGTAGAACTTTCGGTATGGCCCAACTTCTGATCAGCCTCGTTACAATCCAGATTTCGGAATGATCCAGCACCTTCGGTTCGGTTCAGCAGGTGAACTTCGGCTTGGGGGTGATTTCGGTATTGCAGCCTACTTCGGTACCAACTTCGATTTGGTACAGCAGCTCCATTTTCGGATCATGCTGCTTCGGTTCATGTAGAAGAATGGTTCAACAATGTGATTTCCGGAACATTCATTCTCAGACCCAAACTTGGAATCTCCAAGTTTGGTCCTCACCTGCTGGAAGTTCCTAAGTTCCTCAATTACTCAACATCTTCGGCATTTACATTAACAATATCCCCTTAAATGGTGATAGATGTTGAATGTGATTCTTGAACAGTCCATGATCAATTCCTCAATCCCTTTGTTGAATAAACACTCACTATTTCAGAGCATTTACCCAACAATATCCCCTAAATGATTTGAAATGTTGAGGGTTGGGATATCAAAAATTTGAAGGAAAATTTTGAATGATAGGCTAAGTTGTACTGGGAGCTTGGATCCCCCCAAATGTTGATGGGGTGTTAGAAATTTTGAAAAAATCTTCTTGGTCATGAAATTTATTAGAAAGAAATGATTCGCGCTATATGTTCAACATTTTGAAAAATTACAGTCAATGAAAATTTTGAAAATTTCTTGTTGCTGATATGTTGCTGCTGATTGAAGGAGCTGTTGATGCTTGGATTTCAATTGATGAAACTTTGAAGTTACCAGCTCTTCCCAAAACTGCTTGGTGCCAGGAGATGTGCAAACCTTCTCCATAGAGTGCGTTCAGACTTCTAGAGCCTTGGCATTCGAATGCGACTTGGCATGCGCCTACGCGCAGCAAGAACTAAATCGTTACAGCCCCCACTAAGAAATTGCTTTCTTCGAGAAATGAACCCTTGACTTTAGCTCTGAAAGCACCTCCTGGATTTGGATACTACCATTGTGCTGATACCAACTGCTGGGTCTTGGGTGATCAGCAATTGCTTTCCTTATTAGCAGTCACCTTAATGAGTATTGGCTTGATGAAAGTTCTTACTTTCACCCAACTAAGGTAATATGTCAATTTTAACTTCTCATCTTCACAATTTTCTGATAAGGCATTAAGAAATTGAATTTGTCTCTCTTACTTCTAATTTTGGGTTCATTGATGGTCATATCTCCCTTTTTATTTTTATTTTTATATTATTTATTATTATTATTATTATTATTATTATTATTATTATTATTATTATTATTTTAATGTAATTTTATGATCAGAAATTTTTGATGAGATTTTCAGATCAGAAATTTCTGATATAATTTTCTGATTGGGAACAGTGACGAACTTCTTCGGCAAAATGTGGAATTTCTCAACCTAGTTGTTACTATGCATCTAAGTCTTGAAAAGGTAGAAGGTTGATGTGGCTTCATACAGAAATTCAGACTTCTGATGAGAGAAAGAAGTGATGTCACTATTGAAAAAGGTGATGATGTCACTGCTGAAAAGTGGGTGATGTCACCGGACAAAAAAGTGCTGAAAAGTTAAAGGTGTGGGAGAGAGTGAAAAAGATGTTTCCCATGTTCTGACTTTTGGTGAAAAGAGACAAGGAAGAGATGTGAGTGACTAATTTCTTTTTGATAAACATTTAATTTATATCCCCCCCAAATTTGGGAAAATTCGAAAAATCAATGGAAATATAAATTAAAACAACATTTTAACAGCAAAATTTAACATTTTTATAGAAATTTTCAATAAACCATTTTCGAACAAAAATAGCCCAAATGAATCACGATCGTAAATTTTGTTTTCAATCTCCAACAAAAACGATTTTCATCTAAAAACATATTAATGTTTAAACTACGGAAAACGTTTTGTTATACTTGTCTTTACACGTTTCAGTCATTTTCGTCCTTTACGATATTGTTTTTGTTTTTGCAGAAACGAAATTGAGCATAGTAGCATCCAACAGACAGATAGCGGGTTTTCAAAAGTTTATAAAAGCCTTATGGCCAACTACTATGGCTCTGATAACAATTGTTGAAAATTAAAAACATATACGAAAACTCGGGGGTATTCGGGTCCAAGATCTTTCCCTCAACAATAAACGAAGATATTTAAATATATTACGTGCTAAAATGTAAAGGAACGATGCGGAAAATATAAAGGACTAGAAACGTAAAGTTGTAGAATATTAAATAAGTCATAAAGAACAAGTGCGGAAATTAAAAGACAATAATTAAACGATATGATGTAATTTGTATTGTCCATTGATATTAAGAAATGTGTTACATATTAGAAGTTAAGCTCAAACACAATTTCTAGTCTAAGATGAATTACATGAGGATCTAGAAATGATAGAAGAATGGATAGAGAAAGATAGATAGAAAGATAGAAAGAAAGATATGGAGATCTAGAAAGGATAAGAGAAGAGAAGTGAGGATGTTCTTGAAGTTCATGTGGTGGCTGGAGAGAGAAGTCTCCAGCCACTCCTCCAATTACTTTAGACTCCTCCTATTACTTTAGACTATATTGGAGTGATAGTTTCCTCAACTTCTCACTAGAATCTCAACTTTAACTTCATGACCCAAGACTCCTATTTATAGGAGAAGAAGATATCTAACAGATCCTAAGTACAACAAATATTAATAAACTATTACAAAAGTACAGCTAGTCTATCTAGTCTAAGTATTGAACTTCTGATCTTCATTTGCTGTTTGAATTTTGTTGCTGAACAGATTAGAGAATTGATGGTTCAGCACCGGCTGGTCCGGCTCAAGACTTCTGGTTTCTGCATGTCTGAACTTCAGAACTTAGTCAATTTTCGGATCCTGAAGTTTGACTTCAGTATGCCTTGCTTCGGTACACTCACTTCTGAATTGGTTTCAGTATGGGCATTTTCTGGTTCGTTACCACATGCATTTCAGTATAACTAGACTTGATTCGGATCCATCTTCTGATTCGGAACAGCCTTGTGATGTTCGGTACTCTCACTTTCGGTATAGCTTTTGGTATAGACTTCAGAACTTGCATCTTCGGAACTTGCATGTTCGGTATTCACTTTGGTGTGGGCTGCTGTAGTACTTTCGGTATGGCCCAACTTCTAATCAACCTCGTTACAATCCATATTTCAGAATGATCCAGCACCTTCGGTTCGGTTCAGTAGGTGAGCTTTGGCTTGGGGGTGATTTCGGTATTGCAGCCTGCTTCGGTACTGACAACGCAGGGGTCATTATACGGTCAAAAATAATAAAATACCTCACAGACTCACTAGTACAGTGGTAGTAAGGGTCGATCCACGGGAGTTTGGTGGTCAAGATAGGACGATAGCTTACCAACTGTAGTGTCACGCTACAGCCAGAGGGACTAGTACTACTTTTCCAAAAACAAGCCAAAAAGACAATTCCAAATCCAATGCCAAAATCCAAATCAAACATAAACTAACTAAACCAAACCAAGTTCCAAACTAATGTTACTTACTAAAATCAGAAACAAAGTTCAGAATCCACAAGCAAACACACAAACCAATTGCATTTAACAAGCATCCAAACACAATTAAAACTAAAAAGTGCAATAAAATCATAAACCAAATGATTACTTGTATTAAAACTCAAAACCAAACATCCAATGTACTGGAATCCGAAAATAAATAACTTAACCTAAGGCTACTGGTCTGATCAATCCAGAAACAATAGATCCAAGGCTAAACTAAACTAAAGATTATTGAAATAAAACATAAAACATAAGCAAATACCAAATGTGGTGCTGAAATCCGGAAACTTGAGTCAAAGAAGCCTTAAGTCCACCTTAGGGGTCGTTCCTTGCCAACTGATTTCGACCTAATGACTTTTATTTGTACTTGTGGAAAATTAGAATTCGCGGCGCGCAAAGCTCAAAACCGCGACGCGCGTATAGCCTTATCCCCGTTTTTTCGCTATTTGAATTTCTCTTCACCCCTTATCTCTGACTCAGCGCGACGCGCACGCATCCTTTCTTGCGGGGCGCGTACGAATTCGACTGATTTGTCCTTATCTTCAAAACTTCTTCCATTTGTCCGTTTTAGTCCCTGTTTATAGCATTTTCTTGCACACAAACACTAGCACAAAAAGTGAGAAATACCAATGCATATATGATATAATTTCATCAAGAATAGGGCCTAACAACGACTAAAATACTTGATATTGCTAGGCGTTGTCAAACACCCCACACTTGTGTCTTGCTTGTCCCCAAGCAAGAGAGTTTTTAACAGATTTTAACAAAGACTCAATCATTTTTTAATATGTTCAATTTCAAAGTTTATTGTCCCCAGAATTAGATTGAAATAATTTTTGAAAACATAACCAGAATATTCTTTGGAATTCACGACTTTCTAAAGAACCCTTGATTACAAATTTTATGTCCACAAAAATGTGTACGTACTCATTCAGATTCTAAAGGCCGTTAAGGAAATGTCCATGACTTTAGATGTTGTCCGTGTAACGAGCTTTCATAAATACTATCCCAAACCAGACGATCTTAGGTAGTAAGGTGCATAAGTGCCTTTTTCGAGGCCACCCTTTTCGGACCTACCGGCTCGAACAACAAAGGCCACTGATTGACAATTCCCTCCCAAATTTCAATCCTAAAATACTCCAATCTTCTAACTCCTAGAACTCAACTTATTTGACTAAAACATAGCATGATAACAACTAAATAGTATTTCTTGAAAAATACCAATGCTAGAACATTCAAAACTATTTGTTTTGAAAATTACAATCTCTTAAAATTTTTGAAAAACTGCTAAAAAAGTTTGAAAATGAATCGTTTCGCAAAAATTTCAAAAATACTCTTTCGACCGTCTACACCCCACACTTAAAACCGTACAACGTCCCTGTTGTATAAAAATTATTTCAAAACAAGGGAGAAAGAGTTACCCCTTAAACGGTAGATTGTTTGATAAAACTTGATTGTCACAGGTTACAAAAACACGAACACCTCACGATTCAGATTTCCAGGAGTTGTAGCGCAACAGTAAACACGTCGGTGAAGTGGCAAGTGGAGGGGGCACAATGACCCCACACTTGCTTGAAACAACTCCTCATGATTTCCATTTGGTATTCACATGCAAACACTCACAAACAAATTAAATGCAAAAAGAACAAACATCTAAAAATATAAAAGAAACATATTAATAAGTTCTGTACAATGTTTTCAAAAGATAAAAGAAAATACATCAATTATCGTGCTAGTTCCCAGATGGATCAGCCTCGTCATCATGGGCTCTGGCAGGGAAGGGTCGCGGGCGACGACCAGACGGTGTAAGAACCTCAAGTAATGCCTCCCCTAGCCAGACCTGCTGCTCCTCCAGCACCGTCATCCTCTCTCTCAAATCCTGTATGGCAGCCACCACGTCTGCTAGCGGTGGTGGTGGCTGCTGGGCTAGTGCATCAACCCTCCGTCGCTGCCGCCTCACTGGCTCCTCCTCCACTTCCTGATGGGCCCGTGCTGCCTTTGTCGTCTCACGCAAAATCATACCCGGCCGTGGATGGTGGATAATATTCTCCAGGTAACGGATCGATGTCCTGGAGGGTGGTGTCTCTGTCATGCTCGCCATAACCTCAGTCGTCAGAATACCATAAGATCGGGCCAAGCAGGTAATGAAGTGCCCGCCGGCCATGCGGCTGCTGTCAGATACACCCGCTGCCCGGGTGGTCAATGAAACTACCAATGTGTACGGCATGTGGAGAAACCTGGTAGCATCAGAGAGGGCCCACATGAAAGTCATATCCTCCCCGGACACCTTCTCACATCCCTTCTTCTGGGTGACAAAAGTGGATATGATACAGTGGATCAAACGGTATAGTGGGTCGCGAAACTGGCTCTCCCTGGCCGACCAGGCCTCGAACATGATATTGGACATCGCTGCCTAAATAACCGTGTTAGCCTCCTGCTGAGGCTGTCCCCTGATGCAAGCATGGAGGAAGGGTACAAAGTGATGGCTCCGTAGCTCTGCCTCAGTGTATATCCCAGTGCGTCTACCAAAATCACGGAGACTGCACTCCCGGCTCTCTCCCTCCAGTCTAAATCGGATCATCTGGGATCGTGCCTCCCGTGATGCTGGCGTGTATCGGCAAGTCGAAAGGAACTCGAGTAGGAGCTCCTTGTATACCACGTCCTCCTTGTTGGCCATGAGCCTATCCCAGCCATGGCACGTAAATGTATGCTCCCCGTCAACCCAAGTACGGTGAATGAAAGGCTCCAGCTCGGCCTAGAGTCCTGCCTGGGTCAGAATTGCCCGATCCAGCTGAACAGCCGCAAGGACTGGTCGAGAACTAATCTCGTCGCATCGAGTCTCGTACTACGGAGTGTCCTCTAACATATGTGGAAACTGGAGGAATGGATGGTCTGCTCTGAATGTCATCTGCACAAAAGATACAACAAAATATTTTGCAAAATCAGTCCCCAACATCGGACAGACACGCACGACGCGGCTCAAGATCTAGTAACGTGTTCCTAATGATCTAGTAATGTATGTCTGGTGCGAGAAATTTCCCAAAAATTCTCGATTTCACCTGTTAAACTCAACCCAATGCTACTACAAGGTACCCTAACTACCGACTAGCCTCTCTAGGGTGTGGATTTTGCAAATATAACACCCTATGAGTCAACATTGCCGATTTCTAAGTTTTCTAGTTTTAAAGAAATCACTCAATTTCGCAAGCTAATTGATTGTAATAAGTAGCACAAATGAGTTTAAACAACGTACCTCGATAGTGGCAATAAGAAACACGAGAAAAATATGAGAAATTCGTTGGTGGATCGATGCTCTATTGCGTGGCGTGGGTGATGTGTGTGCAATGAGGGAGACATACCTTAGAAAGCAGTTTTCTGTCCAATCGACTACCGCGACGAGCGTAGATGCAATCCGTGTCGCGCGTGTCCCCAATTCAACCCTTGCGTATTGGGTTTAATTACGATCCCGCGTCGCGTCTTTCTCCTTGCCGCATCGTGGCAACCAAATCCTCCAAAGTTCTTCGTTTCACCCCACACTTGCCTTGTGTCGCGAATACATGTAATGACGATGATTGTATTTCCTAATTACTCCTAAAAACATAATACCTAACCTATTAAAGATGGGTTGCCTCCCAACAAGCGCTAAGTTTAACGTCTTTAGCCAAACATGCTTCCTCCTAGTCTTCCTGATCTTCCTGTGGCATCATCCTCTTCATCTCGGGTGCAAAGTCGTGGACCAATGTCGCCACCAAGGTTCACTGACTTGACTAATCCACTGCTGTTGCGCATCCAGAAGCTGAAAGACCTTCGCTTCCCTGCACCGTGTGTCCTTCTCATACTACTGATGCTTCAGCTCCATCATTTCAATCATATCAAGTAGCTGCATCTTGTCAACAGTCGCCAGCGGATGTCTCTTTGCCTCCCACAAGATCTCTTCTTCATCACTTCCACTTCCTTGTACCTAATTCCTACCCTTATCGTTTGCCCTTGGTGCCATAAGCGGTCTGTTGTTCAAGTATTTGTCATCATACCCCGGTGGTAAAGATATTTGACACCCAAACATGTTCAGTCTCCACTTTCTTGTTCCAAAGGAGATGTCCAGATCTCCAGTCTTACAGGCCATCACAGCCCCAGCTGTGCCCAAAAATGGACGTCCCAAAATTAAAGCGGGTGCATCTTCTAAGCTCTTATATTCCATTACTAAGAAGTCCACGGGGTAAAAGAAATCACCAACCTTAACGATCACGTTCGTCAGCTTACCCCGGGAAACCTTCATCGACTGATCTGCCAACTGGAGCACCGTCTTTGCCGGCTCCAGCTCCTCATTTTTATACTTATCATAAAGGTATCCTGGCAAAACATTAACACTTGCTCCAAGATCTAGTAACGTGTTCCTAATGATGACATCGCCCACCGTGACAGTGATCAACGGTGAACCTTGATCCTTCTCCTTCTTAGGCAATGTCCCCAACAGAGCCTCACTTGCCTTGAAAGTTAATCTCACCATGTCAGGCGTAGGTGTCTTGAACTTCTCATTCTTTTTGCAAATCTCCTGAAGAATCCTTGTATCTTCAGGAGCATTCTTCAGCTCGTCCCATAAAGGCTGGTTGATCCAAGGTCCACTCGACGTGTTGGGTATGTCCTGCTTCTTCTTTGCCTTCTTATCCTTCTTCCTTTGTTTGATACCAGCAACTATCGTTTGCTATTCCTTTTGGACTTCCTTGTCCTCCTTAGTTTGGTCACCTTCCTCACCCTTACCTATACTCTCTTCAGTCTTAATCTCACATTTCTCTTCTATCAAATCCTCCTCTATGACCGCCCTCCACTCGGTCTCTACAGCGTTCACGTGCTCCTTACCAGCTCTCTATGTATGATTAGGATTCATCTCGGTGTTGCTAGGAAATTTGCCAATATCCCTTTTTCGTTGGTCCTCGGCCATCTGAGCTATTTTCCTCTTCATGTTAGCAATAGCTTTGTTATTCTCCTGTGTTTGCTGCTGAACGAGTTCGTATAATTTTGCGGCCATATCCTCTTGATTTTCTGGGGCGTTGTTGGTGTTGATCGGCCCCCTGTTGTTGTTACTCCCGCTGGGACCACTATTATTCCCAGCATGTGGCTACCTTGGTTGGTTGGAGGATTGTCCTTGATAGTTACCTTGGCGATTATTATAGGACTGATTATTGTAGCCCTGGTTTCCTTGGTTGTAAGGCCTGTAAGATCGTCCATTATTGTTATACTGCCCTTGACCTTGGCCATAAACTTGATTCGCTTCTTAAGTCCTTTGCCCCTGTTGATTTCCTTGCTGCTGCTGATTCTGTGATCCATTTTGCAGGGTGGACATCAACCTATCAAATTTCTTGTTCAGCTCCCTAATTTCTTTCTTCACTTCTTTCTTCCAATCAGCATCTGCTCCTACTGCTGCGGCTATACTAACAGGCTTTCGTGCTGAAAAATTAGCCTTCGAACCATTGTTGAGTTGCTCTAAAAACCGCCAGGCATCGTCCGGCTCCTGCATCATTATCGTGCCGCTCGATGAAGCATTAATCATGGCTTGGCTTGTCATGTCTACCCGTCGAAGAATATCTTCACCAGCTGCCATCGTGGGATATCATGATGCGGGCAAGAGCGCATCAAATCCTTCAGTCTCTCGAATGCCTCATGGAAAGCCTCTCCAGGATTCTGCCGAAAGTCTTGGATAGCTCGCCTGATCTCCGTGGTCTTACTGGCCGGATAAAATTCTTGAAGGAACTTAGCTTTCAATTGCTCCCAGGTAGTAATACTCTTAGGCTGAAGCAAGGTAAACCAATATTTGGCTTTGTCCTTTAGAGTAAAGGGAAACAGTCTCAACCTAAAAATATTTCTATTTGCATTCCTATGGGTAATTGCATTAGCTATGGCCAGAAATTCGTAAAGATGATTGTACAGATCATCTTGCTTGTAACCGCGAAACTCAGGTAAAATTCCTAGAAGCTGTGGCCTAATCTTTATTTGATTCTCAACATTTTCAGGAAAATATATGGGCGACTCATCATCATACTCCCTAGGCTGGAAATGTGATGCGACCGATTGCCCCATCGGTTGAGCAAAATATAAAGGTTGAACAAAGTTACCATTATGGTGATCGTTGTTGTAACCTTGTTGACCTTGTTGCTGCTGAAATCTCCTTGGAGGTCCCTGACCTCGGTTCCATTGCTGTTGTTGTTGCTGCTGTGGATGATTTGGGATCCATCCTTCGTCTTCCTCATCGTATGCTGGGTCTGTCTCCTGGTACTGGTACTGTGGTTGTTGAGGTTGTGGTTGGGTTTGTGGTGGTATAGGTTGAAATGGTTGTTGTGATTGTGTAATGGGTTGAATAACTGGTTGTAATTTAAAGGGTTGTTGATATTGTGGTGGTTGTGAAAATTGTGGTTGAGAAATCGGCACCTGCTGTCGTGGTTGTGGGGTGCCATCCCGGTTAGGCGCTCCCCAATCCATGGCAGTGGATACTGGAAAAGGGTTTGTAAAGGTTTGACCAAAAGGTTGGACTAAAGGCTGAGTGCCCAATGGTATTGGTACAGGGGTTAAAGCTGCACCACCACTAGCACTCGTGCTTCCAATATGAAATTCAGATGACAATGGGGATATAAATGGAGCTGCCCCTGATACCTCGCCTGAAGACTCATTGGTAACATCTTCTATTGTAATACTACTCGGACTCATGTTAATTAAACGCCTACGCACACGGTTACTATGCGTGGTTCGCTCAATCTCAAGGTCAAATAACAAGGGTGATGACTGCCCACCCCGACGGGTACGCATGCACCGGTGCAAAACAACCGTCAGAACTAAAATGAAATTACTAAAACTAACTCCAAAAATCATAAAACAACTCCCTACAGATCGTCTTATCGTAAGCTCACAACTCCCCGGCAACGACACCAAAATTTGACAACGTAGGGGTCGTTATGCGGTCAAAAATAATAAAATACCTCACAGACTCACTAGTATAGTGGTAGTAAGGGTCGATCCACGGGAGTTTGGTGGTTAAGATAGGACGATAGCTTACCAACTGTAGTATCAAGCTACAGCCAAAGGGACTAGTACTACTTTTCCAAAAACAAGCCAAAAAGACAATTCCAAATCCAATGCCAAAATCCAAATCAAACATAAACTAACTAAACCAAACCAAGCTCCAAACTAATGTTACTTACAGAAATCAGAAACAAAGTTCAGAATCCAGAAGCAAACACACAAACCAATTGCATTCAACAAGCATCCAAACACAATTAAAACTAAAAAGTGCATTAAAACCATAAACCAAAATGATTACTTGTATTAAAACTCAAAACCAAACATCCAATGTACTGGAATCCAAAAATAAATAACTTAACCTAAGGCTACTGGTCTGATCAATCCAGAAACAATAGATCCAAGGCTAAACTAAACTAAAGATTATTGAAATAAAACATAAAACATAAGCAAATACCAAATATGGTGCTGAAATCCTGAACTTGAGTCAAAGAAGCCTTAATTCCACCTTAGGGGTCGTTCCTTGCCTACTGATTTCGACCTAATGACCTCTATTTATACTTGTGGAAAATTAGAATCTGCGGTGCACAAAGCTCATAACCGCGACGCGCGTATAGCCTTATCCTTGTTTTTTCGCTATTTGAATTTCTCTTCACTGCCTTATCTCTGACTCAGCGCGACGCGCACGCATCCTTTCCCACGGCGTGCGTACGAATTCGACTGATTTGTCCTTATCTTCAAAACTTCTTCCATTTGTCCGTTTTTAGTCCATGTTTATAGCATTTTCTTGCACATAAGCACTAGCACAAAAAGTGAGAAATATCAATGCATATATGATATAATTTCACAAAGAATAGGGCCTAACAACGACTAAAATACTTGATATTGCTAGTCGTTGTAAGGTACCATCTTCATTTTGGTACAGCAACTCCATTTTCTGATCATGTTGCTTCGGTTCTTGCAGAAGGATGGTTTAGCAGTGTGATTTCCGGAACATTCATTCTCAGACCCAAACTTGGAATCTCCATGTTTGGTCCTCAACTGCTGGAAGGTACCTCAGCTGCTGGAAGTTCCTATACTCAACATCTTCGGCATTTACATTAACAATATCCCCCTAAATGGTGATAGATGTTTAGTGTGATTCTTGAACAGTCCATGATCAATTCCTCAATCCCATTGTTGAATAAACACTCAATATTTCAGAGTATTTACCCAACATATTCATCAATGAATAAATAAGATTGCTTGCTAATTTCTATTTTTTTTCTTTATATTCTTAATGTTATTGAGTTTTTTCAATCTTTTATTTAGTTAATGTTATTGATATTTATTTTGTATTTCACAATGTATAGAGAAATTCAAGATCAATTCGGAAAGCATTATTGGAGTGCTAAAGTACAATCAAACGCTACAAAAGAAAGTATCACGATTTATTCATTTGTGATTATAGGGTAATAGTTCTATTGTATTTTAATTATTGTTTAAGGTGTATTATTCATTTATGGTTAGAAGATCATGATTTATTCATTTTTGATTATAGGGTAATAGAGAACTACTGTGTTTTAATTATTGTTTGTGGTATAAACCGTGTTTTATTCATTTATGATTAGAATTGTATTGTAATTTTAATATCTAAACCATGTTTTATTCATTTATGATTACAACTGAATACATATATGATTAAAATATATTTTATTCATATATGATTATAAATATTCTGGTTAAATAATAAATATTCCGGTAAATTATATTTCTATTTTTCGTCACTATAAAAATTTAGTTAAAAAACGAGTCCAATAAAATTATAAAATTGTATTATGTTTTATTCTTTTGTGAATTGAATCATATAAATCTATTAATAAAAATAAAAGATAAAAAAATAATTTTTTTGGTAAAAGAAATCGCAATCTCTATAATCATTGAAAGTGAATAATTTAATCCTATGATTATAGGGAAAACATAATTATTTAGGATTTTTAATTACTTAGACATATTGTTAAATTACTATAATATTCCTATAAAATGATTGGTCCAAAATGGTTCTTGCATTCTCAACTTTTTAATCGTTTTTATTTTAACATATATATATATATATATATATATATATATATATATATATATATATATATATATATATATATATATATATATATATATATATATATATATATATATATATATATATATATATATATATATATATATATATATATATATATATATATATATATGTTCAGATACATTTTTCTAAATATTGTGTGATTGTAGGACTAATTCTGGACCAATCATTTGATAGGGGCAAATTATTCCATTTATATAATATAAATATTAATTCCATTAATTAATTAATTAATTAACTCAAATTAAATACCTATATTTATGGAACGTAACTTACCAATCTTATTTATCCTCTCCCTCTCTCTCACGTCTTCAATCGGCAGCCCTCTTCCTCCCCTGCATCATACACCATCGCCGCTGGCTTCCTCCCCTGCTTCATCCACCGCCGCCGACAATAACATTCTCGTAGGGTTTAAGTTTCATGCCGCCGGCAACAACTCACTCTTTGGACGAATTGTTTTCCCTTGTGCGAAGTTTTACGATGAATCGAGAAAGAAAAGAGAGAGACGGCAGGATTAAATAAATTTCGTTGAATATTTTTTGTTAGGAAATTAGGTGTGAAATAGTTCATTTGGTTGAATATTTTTTGTTAGGAAATTAGGTTCTTTTCCGGAAATGAGGTACCCGTGCAATATGGCGATAGCAAACACTTTCCTTTCGGTATATCGACGATTCGTTTCATTTCAAAAAAAAATATTACCACATTCCCAAGAAAAGGAATGTATTGGCAAAAATCAAACAATAAAATATAAATCCTAAAAAATTAAAATCTCAATTCAAAAAATCGTAATAGCAAAGTAACTTGCTACTACCCTTATAATTTTGAATGCATTTCCGGTTTTAACATCATTCGATTCATATAAATCAAAAAATATCATGAATATTCTGAGTTCACTTTTCTTGTATTTTTCATGACCAAAATACTCTTGGCCTTTAAAAAAAACTCCAAAAACATAGTCACATTTTTTTCATTTTTGGTCCTCAAGTCAAAGTTTCTAATCAGTTTCAAAAGTTCAAACTATATATACAACGGAAAATAACTTATAAGGGTAATCATGTTTCAAATGTGTTCACAAAATATCATCCACGTTTAAAGTGTTCAAAAAATACCATCGAATTATACCCTCTGTACATATTATACCCTCTAACTTTACGTGATGTTCACACTTGACCCTCAGGTCACCGGCTATAGCGAGTAACTGGGAAATGTTTCTCGGTGAAATGCTTAGGTGGAAAAAAAACACATGACGGGGCAATTACGTGGATATTACGTGGAATAAGAGAATTTACGGTGTGTTCCATCTTTATTACCCCGGTTTGTAAAGGATAACCTAGGTTAAAACTTAAAATCGATTTCACAGAGAGAGCGTGCAAGATTCAAAAGACGGAAGACGAGAGGACATGGCGGGAACGTGAAGTGAACCTCGATCCTCAACTGAACCATGAGCCTCAAGTGAAGCACCATCCTCAAGTTTATCCCTTCTTGAATCAGTTAACGAAAATGGCGAAATCCTCAACTTCAGTGGCTGTTGACAACGATAGTGCAAAAGATGTTGAAGATGGTTTTCTCAGAGTTCAAGCATACCATGATGGTGCATTTTCCCCGAACCCGATTGTGTATTTCAGTCCTCTAAAATCAACTTTTACAGATGTCGATTTTAAGAGCATGAGGTACATAGATTTTATTAATTTTCTGAAGAAATTGGTTAAGGATAGAGTGCCTGCTTGTACTATTGTCTCCCACATCGGTCCCTCAAAGATGGTTTGCGAGGATTGGTGGATGATAATGATTATGTGCGTTTTCTTGATTGTGCGACTGGTAATGAAGGAAGAATTGATGTCTATGTTGATCACTGCAATGAACCTATTTTAGAATGGATTGCTGATGAGAGAGATGCTGAAGGAGGGACGGATAGTGACAGCAGTGATGATGATGTAGACACTGTAATTTCTGATAATTTATCTATGGACCTTGAAGGAGACGATGAGGCAACACCGGTTAATTTAGTAGATGACCCGTTTTTGTGCAAAAAAACGGTCATACCGGCACAAGGTGTAGATGATGGAAACGATGTTATCACGGAGATTCAGCAATATCCAGTGTATGATCTGAACCAGGCATGGGATACAGTTGTACCCATTGTAGGTATGAGATATTCTGAGCCTTTGGAACTTAAACAAATGCTAACAGATTATGCGGTTGCTAATGTACAAGATGGTGATGCAGGACAACAACAACAAAAGGAAGAAGAACATGTACAAGATGGTGATGCAGTACAACAAGGTGATGAACTAGAAGAACAAAAGGAAGAAGATGGTGAAGTACAAGAAGGTGATGAACACCAAGAAAATGAAGCAGTTGAAGATATGGGTGGCAGTGGTAAAAATTCAAAGAGGCGAATGCCATCTGAGAGACTCACCAAAATTAATTTAAAGAAAAGGGTTATCACAAAAGATGGGAGTGGAGAAAGCACTGAAAATCCGGTGAATTTAAACTAGGAGGTGTGAGCATGTGGTTTTTTGTGTAATTATGCCTAAAACTTTAAAAAGCACATCTTTCATGTGGTTTTTTGTGTAATAGGGCCTAAAACTTTAAAAGGCACATATTTTGGTATATATTGTTAGGCCCATGTTTTGTGATATCTGTAAACAACCTTTATGGTGCATACCATGTTTTATGTTAATGATGGATTTGATGTCAGATTATTGCATATGTTTCCAATATAGTAACATACTTTTTGGTTGCTATTTTGATATGAAAGGATGGATTCGATAATAGCAACATACTTTCACTATTTCTTTTTTACTTTTGGTTGTTATTCTGATATGAAAGGATGGATTCGATAATAGCAACATACTTTTACTTTTTCTTTCTTTAATACTTTTGTTGTTGTTCTGATATGAAAGGATGGATTCGATAATAGCAACATACTTTTTCTTTTTCTTTCTTTAATACTTTTGTTGTTGTTCTGATATGAAAGGATGGATTCGATAATAGCAACATACTTTTACTTTTTCTTTCTTTAATACTTTTGCTGTTGTTCTAATATGAAATGGAAAAGCTACCAACATATTTATGCAACACAATAATCACACTGGTCATTCAAATCCATAACTTACATATTTGGTCCTTAAACTATTCAAATTACAAAATATATTAACTTATTGCATTACTAATTTCAATACAAACAAAATCAGCAACAACAACACAGACACTTTTAGAATCATCACTGTCCTCTTCATTTCATCAAAATCTTTTCTAAAATTCTTTGACTCCATATCCGTCTTCACCTTGTACAAACTGAAATCGTTTTCCAGTTTTGATATTTTCAATTCAAAGGAGCTTGACTCTCCCACATCTTCTAACTTTGCTTCTTCCTCAACCCATTCCCAAAAACCACAACTTTTCTTCTTTTTTTCCTTCATTAATAAAAATGAGTTCACATAATCAACCAATTGTGTACAAGAATAAGACGATAAACTATTGGGTAATACACTTACCAAAGAGTTTTGACAAACCCTAAATTTTCGACCAGGATAAGTTGTAGTAGATGACGTCCAAATTCGAGATGGATAGCCACACCCACAAGGGTTCGCATAATCAAGTGTCTTCATTTGTTTGGAGTTGTTGCTGTTTGAGCTTGAGATCGACATGGTTTTCTGCTTTCCTTGTGCCGTTACAGAGGAATGGCTTTTTTTACCCTAATACGTGTATGAGTTCTCTTATATGTAAACCAATAAAGCCAACTAAGCAACATATATGCCAGGTAAGCAATTACTATGCCGAGTCACCTAATGACCGATTAATAGCCGATGACCTGACGGTGAATTTTTTTTACCCTAATACGTGTATGAGTTCTCTTATATGTAAACCAATAAAGCCAACTAAGCAACATATATGCCAGGTAAGCAATTACTATGCCAAGTCACCTAATGACCGATTAATAGCCGATGACCTAAGGGTGAATTGTGAACACCACGTAAAGTTAGATGGTATAATATGTACAAAGGGTATAATTCGATGGTATTTTTTGAACATTTTAAACGTGGATGGTATTTTGTGAACACATTTGAAACATGGTTACCCTTATAAGTCATTTTCCCTATATACAATTGAGCAACAGCATGGACAATTTGATGTTAAAAAAACAAAGTTGTACAATTACAATTACAACACAATGATCATTCAATATACACCGGAAAAGATAATCCAAAAATACACCGGAAAAGATAATCCCACAACAAAAGTTCAAGAACTTTGTTACCGCTATTTCCCAAACAAATTATACACCGGAAATGATAATCCAAAAATACTTTACGACAAAAAAACAGACTTAAACTCACCAAAAACACGTAACCATATAGATCTACAAAAACCTAATTTATATTTACAGCTCTAAAACAACCAAGATCCATCTTTTATGTCCATTACAATATTCAACATCTACAAAAACTCTGTAAGACTCTTACAAATCTACAATGAAAAACTAAAAACATTGAGACAAAAACATCAAAGATCCGAAATTTAAAACATCAAACATAAATACAAAAGTTTAATTCCGACGGTCAATACTTTCACAAGTCCGATACCTCACAAGTTCCGACGTTGAATCTAGATATTGTTATTTGAAATTTGAGCTCAAAACAAACACTTACTGGACATTTCAGGCTGTTCCTCAATATTCGTGTGAAGATGGGTGTTTTCCTTAAGCAATGCAACACTTGAGACGACTTTAAGTTTTTGCTCTGTTTAGGTAAGTCGATTAAGGAGTCAATAGATTATTTCAAAATAATAAATCATTCTTCAGTCATATATGAAGAATATCTTTGGAATCAATATCTTTGTTGGGAGGATATAGTTTGAACAACGATTGGTTTCTGAACTTTTGAACAGACAAGAGAGGAAAAGAACAAAAAACAGAAAAAAAAAACAGCTAAAAGAGGGAGGAATGAACTAAACAGCATATAATAACCAAAAAAACAGATGGAGGAAAAAACAAATTCTTAATTTGGAGTCCATGGATTGGAGATAAACTCCAGATCCACATAGTCTTCTGCATATGAAAAGTAACAAAATCAACAAAAAGAATAAGAAATTGTTAAAAAAAAAAGGAAAAACAAATCGAGATTTTACATACCTGGGCTAGAAATAAACGAAAAACCTCTTTGGCTCATTCAATTGCTATATAAAGAGAAGAAACACAGAAACCAGTGAACAGGAGAGAGAGAGAGAGCGATTAGGGTTTATGGATGTTCCTATAGAGAGGCATATACAATCGTGGTGTTGTGCTGCGGTGATGGTGTGATGAAAGTGGCGGTTGCCCGATGGCTACGTCATGTTCATGCGTGTTCTCTCCACGTAGGTGTTCGATGGTTAGGACTTGGTGTTCGATGGTTAGGACATGGGAGAGAGATCCTGTTGGTAGTTCTGTTGTAGTGTTGTTGAGATGGTGATGAGTAGTCTGACAGTTGTGAGTGGCCTGCGGCTGTAGAGAGAACAAAACGGTAGTCCGAGAGTTATGAATGGCCGATTGAGGAGGAGGTGGGAGGGGTAAATGGAGGAGGCGGTGATTAATGATTAGGGTTATCGGCATCTAGGTTTTCTATGAGGGAGAAGGGAACGATCAGAATTCAGAATGTAAAAAGAGGTAAGGCTATGCGGAATAGCGTCCCACGAACAAGGCGTGGGGACCACGTGGCATCAATCCACGGCGTGGCACACCGTCCCTTCTTGGCGTGGGTGGCGTGGATGTGGGTGACCGTGGTGTGGGCAACGCAGGGCAACAGCACATTTGAACCTTGAAATCCTTTTTGACCGTTGGGATTTAATAAAAAAAAAATCTTTTCAAATCACTATATATATATACACACATCTCCACATTTTAAACTACATCTTCTACAAAATATACATCTTCTACAAAACATACATCTTTTCTATATTCATTTTAAAAAATGGTTGCGGTGGAAAATGGAAACAATCCTCGGGGATGGACTCAACAAGAAGAAACGGCTTTAGTAACCGCTTTCATCAACATATCTGAAGACGAGGCTGCGAGAAACCACCGTGCTTTCTGGGAACGTATGCAGGAATCGTTTCATAGAAATTTGGGCGTAATACAATATCGGAATACGGATCAACTTTCTTTCAAATGGAGGAATATGTTTGTTAAAATACATCATTTTAATCAAATTTACGCACCACTATCGGCGAACCGACAACCGGGCACCGCCGACGCTGTGATCGTTGAGCAAGCGTTGCAAGAGTATCGGGTGACATATGACACTGATTTCACGCACCTCGATGCGTGGAATGTTGTCAAAAATTCACCTAAATTCCGTTGATCGTACTTTCGTTTTAGTTTAAGTATTTTATGTTTTATGTTATCGTATCTAGGATTTAATTTCGAGTTGATGTAGTTTTTTATTTTCTAGGTTTGTAATTTTTAATTTTTAAGTTATGAAATATTTATGTTTTTTTAATTTTAATGAAATAAAAAAAAAGTATTAGAGTTCTATTAAATTAAATCAAAAATAGAATTAGATGATGTAGAGTGGTGAGTATTTCCTTGGTGGTGTGGTAAGCAATGGAGATGATGTGTCGGTGACGTGTCACCACTTTTCATGTGGGAACCAAAGGAGGTACTCCCCATAGCCTAAGCGATATGTGAGCATATAAAGTGTCCGACTTTTAGGCAACAAAGCGTGGTAATTGAAAAGCTTAAAAAAATTTCAAATTGAATTTTTAATCGCGCCCAATTTATCAAACATTACAAGTTGTACTATCTTAATTTTAAGACTTTCATGCATTAAGAGACTTGTAACTTATATATATATATATATATATATATATATATATATATATATATATATATATATATATATATATATATATATATATATATATATATATATATATATATATTATAATATACTAGTTGTATACCCGCGCAATGCGGCGGGACACAAATTGTTAGGGGCGAGTATCATGCAGTTCGGTTTCATGTTTCTCTTAAATGAACAAAAAATCATAGAGTTTAATAACTTGTGTGGGACGTAACTAATGCAATTTGAGCAGAAATTTGCAATAATACATGATTCATTGTACATTATTAATCAAACAACACTTTTTATTAGGGCTGAGCAAAAACCGAACCGAAAACCGAAACCGCGCCAAAAACCGCATTTACCGCTACCGCAAAACCGCAAAAAACCGAAACCGCAAAAACCGCAACCGCAAAGCATGGTGCGGTGCGGTTTTAGCTTGAAAAACCGTGCAAATTTACTGAAACCGCACCGCAAAATTTATTATATATTTAAATTATATATATATATATATATATATATATATATATATATATATATATATATATATAATTATATATATATATATATATATATATATATATATATATATATATATATATATATATATATATATATATATATATATATATATATATATATATATATATATATTGATAATTTAATGAAATTAAACATTATTACTTATTTATAATTTGGAAAAAAGAATTAGGAGGGAAATTGAAAAAATTTGGGATACTGGGGGGAACACAATCAGCCGCCTGCTCCACCCATCGACTCGATCGCCTGCTCCACCCATCGGAAACGGACGACGCTTTCTCAAACCGAACCACCTGCCTCCGCTATCGCCTGCTCCACCGTGGGTCGTCGGAAATTTGTTCATTTTGATACTCAATTGTTGTTAAATTAGAACTGTTTGCTTAAGGCATTTTACTGTAAACTTGTTCCTGTGGTTCTCTCTTCCTTTATGTTGGTTAATTTGATAACATTAGTTGAGATTATAGAGCTATTTCTTCGGATACTACTATTTAATGCGTTTACACATGTTTAGATAGCTTGCCCCAAACTTACCATCCTTAAATTTGGTGTTTAATGCAAATAATTGCTATCCAATGACAATTGGTTTGACAGACATAACGTAAACGTAGTTTATCACCAATTAAGGATATGTAGACTTCTAAAGTCGAAGACACTAGTTTTAAACCCCAAATTTCATATGAATTTCGGTACACACATTGAATCACACTACTATAAATGAAATAGATTATACTCTGAAATGTTGAGGGCTCCAATGACATTAGGAGAAATAAACATCCATCTTCTCTGTCTTGTTTGGCCTTAAAACTGAAAAGGAACATTTTTCATCTATTGTTATTTTCTGCTACTTGACTACCATCTGTTGATCAATTTTTTGTTGATTTATGATTTGATCTCTTAATTTATCAAAAATGAGGTTCATAATGATTTTTGCTACATGCATTTTTCAGTTCCAGTTGAGGTACTACCTACAAAGCCAGTTCTTGAACCCTTATATCAGGGAACTCCACCATTAAAACCTAGTGAGGTGAAAATGACTGGACCTTACCCTTCTATTAATCTTTGTTGGAAGTTATCTTATTTGAAAACTTTCAGGTAATGGAATCTTGTCCCAAAGCAGACATTCCAAACTTCAAAGAAATCCTTAATGAAGAAAACTTGTACTTAACCACTAAGGTAACTAACATAACATTAACACCCTGTTTCTCTTTACTTCTCGTTAAGTGATGCTTTTAGTATTTGCGGTTTAAAACCGAAACCGCACCGCTACAAACCGCAACCGCAAAATAAACCGCAAAAACCGTACCGCAAAAAAACCGCAACATATGGTTTTACAAAAATAAAAACCGCACCTAGCGGTACGAGTTGCGGTTTTATGCTAAAACTGCACCACACCGCACCACGCTCACCCCTACTTTTTATATATCACATTTGATTTATGCACTTCATCACCTTCGTGAAGCTTCACTGAGACTTTTGTATTGCCAAATGAGATCGCTCTGAACGTTGCTTCCGTAAAAAATAAGAGTATATTGTCTTTAGTTAAAAATAAAATGTACTGCTATTTTGAGTTAAAAATATAAGTTTGTTGTTGTATGTTTGTCTGTAGTAGGTATTGTACACTTGTATGCTTGCTATTATACATCATATCACTGTTTCATGGAAAGCAATTATGTTTTAAAAAAATAATAATGTACTGCTATTTTTGAGTTAAAAATATAAGTTTGTTCTAAAAAAATTCGTAAACAAGTAAAGTGTTTTACAACTAATTAATATTTGTCAGTAGTATAACACAATCCGTATTTTTTAATCTACATAAACCGCCTAAACACAAGTAAATAATCTTTTTCAATAGACGTATTATAAAGAAAACGTAATATTTCAGCAAATATTCCTTTTAGTTAATAGTACTTCAAAAATAAATCATCATGGCATTTACACTTCCACCTCCAATCAAGTTAAAAAAAACTAAATCAAAACATCTATTACAACTTACAAGGGAAGTATATTTTAATAATATATTTTCATTGAGATGGTTTTTTTTAATCGTATATGGATACTACCCTTGTTGGGTCTAAATTTTTGAAATGGTGATATAAGTTCTAATATGATTTCTAATTGAATTGTTTGACCAAACTTTCAGTATGATTTACAGGTGATAGTTTATATTGAAGGGTTTTCTAGCAAACAATGAACACAAAATAATCTTATGGTTCACATGCAACCCTAGAAAGATCTATGTTTTCTTCTATGAAGATAATAAACTAAAACCTAAAGGCCAACAATGATTTCTAAAGTTTAAATCAGAAGAACCAACCTTTGAATCTTGTTCTTGAAGCTAGCAGCAAAAGTATCCTGCCTCAGATGCAAGTCATACCCACAGCAATGGAGAAGACAGTCCAGCAGAGTAATCTTGGTTGAAGTTGGCGTGAATAATGGGGAGCCAGAGGGTTCCTTTTATAACCTCCTAGGGTTACACCTGAAACCCTAAGGAGCCTCCAAGTGGGCAAGCCTGTTGACCACTTGGACCAGATCCCTAAACCCTAATTAGGGTTTTCGCCAACCCTAGAGAAGCCTCCAAGGGTGGCGCCACTTTTGGCCCCTGGACTTCTCTTTGCCAGTTATTCAACTATTGAATAAATACAAACTACTCCTCACACTTTTAATTAATTAATTTAATCAATAAATTAAATCCAATTAATTCTATATTAAATCTTAATTAATTATTATAGTTTCTAATTAATATATTAACACTTAAATATATTAATAAACCATTTAATTAATTCTATTGATTACACAATTAATAAATCAACCTTTTACTCAACTGAACTCTATCCTGACCTCCAGCTATGAGGGCAACCCAAATGGACTTTGCTTCAAGTAACAAGATAAATATAGTTGTAAAGTCATAGCTTAGACACCTAATCCAACAGTCTCCCACTTGGATAAGTCTATGACTTTAATTTATCTTCTGATTAATAAACAACCTGCAGCTTCCAAGAAACTGCTACCGAACTCTGACCTAGTCAGTTCCGTCCAAAGATAAGTGATCATATGATCCTTCGTTCAACAAGATATTTCCAGACACGAGACATGGATTGAGATCAATCTCTGTCCGATACTCTGTTTCCCGATTTCCGATTCTGCTTATGACTTTCAGACTTCTAATTGAACACATCAATTTAGTCCAGGCTGGCCAGCACTTAAGTCTACTTCAAAATCATCGAGCGGCCTACAGATATCTGTTTCCCATCAGGGTCAAGGAACGAATAAGCTTTGACTCATATGGTTGTGTCTTTTACTTATCAAATCGTACACAACAATGCGTTTGTAATATCGAGTTACCGATGCGTTTCCGCATTATCAATACACAACGGACTCGTAAATTTCAACTCATATGTCTCTGCTTCAAGATCATACGATATTATCGTCTCAACATTGCTCGTGATGTAATCCATGAAGCAATCTATTGAGCGCGGGTTTATCCAATACTCAAATCTCTATTTCTAAGTACTCATGAACGTTGTAGCAGTCTTACTGCAATGTCTAACTCCTTAGACAATCTACAAACTGTAACACCCGACTTTTAAAACAAAAACACCCCTGAAAAATTTTTCATTTAAAACACAGGTTTCAATACATAAAACCATAACAAGGGTATATTTTAATAAAAATGGGTACAAGTGTATCAAGGAGAGTATAAAATACCATAACTCCTTTAAAGCCGGGCTGCTACTGACAGCATCTACGAGTCCCACTTCAAAGTCACAGACTCTATCTTGTCCCCTATCAGTATCATGCTATCCTGCAGGGACAGTAACAAACGGTATGAGCTACAAAGCTCAGTGAGTAATCAAATCTACAAATAACACGTATTAAATACAATCATGTATTTGTCTGGATATCGAATCCAAACTCCTAGCCTTACTGGCTGACCGAATATCTCTTAGGATTTCACATCCTAAATTATAGTCTTACAGACTATAAAATAATAACCTGCATTTATCAATCCACGTCAGTTATTTGCACGTATAATCATATACAACTATTTCTGTCCCATATCTCTTAGTCACATCGGACTGTATCATACATCATGGCTAACAGCCGCACCCTGTGTCATAGCTATATAAGCTGCACCAAAACATTATCAATATACAATTCATAGCCCGCAGACCGTACCAGCTGGGTTTAATAACCCGATATCATAGCTAAAAGGCCGCACCATGTACCTGTAACAAAATCATAGCCAAACAGGCTGCACCATGTACCGATATCATAGCTAAAAGGCCGTACCAGCTGGGTTTAATAACCCGATATCATAGCTAAAAGGCCGCACCATGTACCTGTAACAAAATCATAGCCAAACAGGCTGCACCATGTACCTGTAACAAAATCATAGCCCGAAGGCCGCATCGGAGACATAGCCCGAAGGCCGCACCGGAGTCATCGCCCGAAGGCCACATCGGAGACATAGCCCGAAGGCCGCACCGGAGTCATAGCCAACAGGCCGCATCAAATCATAGCCCGAAGGCCGCATCGGAGACATAGCCCGAAGGCCGCACCGGAGTCATAGCCAACAGGCCGCATCAAATCATAGCCCGAAGGCCGCATCGGAGACATAGCCCGAAGGCCGCACCGGTTGGATATACAATCCAAAAATCATAGCCATATAGGCCGCACCCATTGGATATAAAAATCCAGAAATCATTGCCCGTAGGCCGCACCCATTGGATATAAAATCCAGAATTAGTTATGGCTCACGGATTAGCCGCTATTGCCTAGACTCACGGTTCCGTTCTTGTCATCACAATGACTCACGGCTTATCCGGTCTTGTCTCTTCAAACGTATCTTTGAACTATCAGTTTCGTCCCACAATCAGTTTCAACCTGTAACAACTCAATCATCATATATCACATATGGTATCAGTGAGATTACTCACCTGAAGGATCATTACAACTAATTTGTTGTTCCTTGCTTTCCGATACGATCCGTAGAATTTTGTCCCGCACCTATAATTTAATCATTTTCAACATAATTATAGGTTAATACCCATTTCAACTAACTCTATTACACTAGAGTTCAATAAAACATTGTTACAAACAATGCCTAGTTAATAAACTTTCCGTTTACTAACTTTATATGAATTTTACTATTCACCGGGACATTCGGATCGGTCTACAGTGCCCCCGAGGGGTCGAAAACTCGATATAAAAATTTTCCCAAACTTTTCAGACCATAACGAGCCTATGGTCCAAATTTGAGCTAAAACGGACAAGCCAAGCAAAAGTTAGCATTTTAAAGTCCCTGTCTGAGGGGCGCACCCCGCCCAGACATGGGCGCACTGCGCCTGGGCGCACCCCGCCAGGCTTTTGGGCGCACCGCGCCTATCGCCTGCAGGTCTCTCCTGTCCAGCCGCGATTTATGCACTGTAGCAAGCAGTTTTGGTCCATTAAGGCCTTAATCAGGTCCTTAATCGATTGGGGTTTGTTCTAGGACTAAAACCTTATACCTTAACAAGGTTTTCAACCATCTAAAACAACCAAATCAATCAAAATGAAGAATTAGGGTTCTTAGTTCTAACAACCCCAAACTTCAAATTCATCACTAATAGCAACCTACTTCCACTTTCTTTAGTTAAGTCCTTATTCTAATGACTTAAGGGAAGTATTACATCAACTTAAACACATAATCATAACTGAAATTCAGTTTCTAGTTCATCATGTGAAGAACACACAAAAGCTTGGATAAAAATCAAGTTACTAACCTTAAATTGTTTAGGAATCACCCATTCCAAACCTTGATTCCAATTCCTTGCCTCAAGCTTCATGATCTTCCAGAAATTTCTCTCCAAAATCCACTCCCGTAGCTGCACAATGAGCTGGTCAAAGAGGAGAGTCAAACTCTCTATATTTATACTCCAAAAATTTACATTTTTGGTCCTAAAGTTCCATTTTCTTGAACTTTGACCACAACACTCAAGTTTTATTACAATAAAACTTCCATTTCTTACATTTTGGCCACAACCAACAATATTTTTACATAATTGGTCGTTGACTTGGTCAAATGACCAAAATACCCTTTTTCGGTAAAACGACCAAAAATCAGTTTTTATAACATTTTAAGTCCAAAACTTAAAATATTATTTCAAACCAAATACTTTTCTGTCCAAAAGACCATTTTACCCTTACAAGGTAAAATGACCAATTTACCCTTTTATAATAATTATAAAAAAGAGTATCTTGGCGTTACAAATTCTCCCCTCCTTCAAAAGATTTCGTCCCCGAAATCATATTATCACGCGAGGGTATTTCTTTCTCGTTACTATTCCGGTTCCTATATCACATGGAAACCTTTATGGTTTTGCTACAGCTCTTTAACCATACCAAACTTCGAATCTCGTGGTTATATCACCACGCGCATATCACTCATCCGGTTGTCCCGGGTACCATAATCACTTATCTTCCTCATTTCACATGAGGGATTCGTTAACATCTATCAATCTATGTTCTCAGAACCCTAAGACCCATAGAAAACTTTACAATCATCTTGAAGTTCATCAAGGATATTCAATCAGCACACCGCAATTTCTTGCGTTTGGGATATACAGAAAGGTCCAATCAACAAGGACTCAACTTTCCTTTTTATCCCACATCAATTACTAGTACTTCCGGAAGGTCACTTTGAGTTCCACTATCTTCCCTTACTTGGGGTTTCAATGGTTTTACTCGACAATCCACATACTACTCTTGTCGATCTTGGTCTATTTCCAAGCTTTTTCGACCTTGCCAAATCTTTTCTTCTGTTTGAGATACAATCTCAGGTTTAGTCAACAGCTTCACCCCAACTTCTATCTAGCAAATCGGCGTACATCACGGTAGTCTATGCAATACCTCCTACGAGTCAATAAAACACTAGTATAATACCTATACTAATCTACAACTTCTACCACGAATAGACGGTCATCTAGTTTTCCACTAGGGTCTGTTATGCCGATTTCAGGCATAATTCCTAAGGTTTGCATCATTATTTCACCTCATCAATCCATCTAGGATTCGCACACAGTACTTACTAGTACTTTTGAGCTAAAAACTTTAAGAATTAATGCTAAATTCAGCAAATAATTCTTGTATCTCGATCCGATACAGTCGTCACCTGTAGTGCACGTCAACAATTTTCTTTATCTTTGTAGTTTTTCACTACTTTTCCACTCTTAATTTCTTCTTAGTCAGTATAAACATACACTGATTTCATCAATCAACCTGCAATTCACCCATATGGTGTCATACCCATACGGTATTTGCAAAGACTTTACTACAAAGTCTATGATATTTTTCGTCCCATTTCATTTTTGGGACCGACAGTCCACATACTTCTAATGATTTGACTGTAGTTACACACAAGTCAAACACTTTTCACATGTCTTTCAATGTCTTTCTTCAGCCCCGGCCACCAACACATAGGTATTATCGACCTATACAGTTTGGTATTGCCCCGGGTATGCTGCATATCTGATACAAAATGCATCTTTTCAAGATGATTTTTATGTTTCACTTGGCTTTGGACTCACATTTACAACCGCCACGGAAGTTAAATCACTGTGATATTCCAACCAACTTCCGCTACTTTTCAATCATTTCTTCACTTTTCACTTTTTCAGACTTGCACACATCTTCCTGTGCTACCCGAATCAACTCAGGTAATCAATTTGCCACGTTCACGCATGTGGATGTAACCTACAAAGGTTACTCTTTCTAATTCAAGGCATCTGTAACCACATATGCCTCTCTGAGATGGTACAAGATTTCATACCCGAAATCTCTAAGTAACCCATCTATCTTTGCTATCTCATCTTCCGTTTCTTTTGATCAATTAAGTATTTCAACTTTTATGATCTCATCGCAATAAGCTTTACACCATACAAGTAGTGTTTCCAAAGCTTAAATGCCACGTTCATAATTGCTACCGCAATATCATGCATCCACAGTCAACGTTGGATACCTTTCAATGATCCAATCCATCTTCTCTACTTAGCATCATTGCTAAAGTTAGAGGTTCACACAAGGTTCATTCCAAACCTTTACAACATATCTGTGATCTTTCTACCACTCAGACTTTACACTTTTCTTGGTCAACTTTAATAGGCTAACCAGCAATCAAGGAGCAGTTTTCTACAACTCTCCTATAATAACCCGCCAATCCAAGGAACTACAATTTTCAGTCGGATTCCTCAGGCGGTTCTAGTTTTACCACATCATCTATCCCACTGGATTTAGTTCATCATCTTTGGCAGTATTATCATGCCCAAAGAGTTGAAACTTCTTTTAACCAAATTTTCATACTTGGAGAATTTACATATCACTGAACTCAGTGAAGTAACTCCAGTATCTGGTACAATGTACCTCATATTTAATCTGGTTTCGAGAATATCACATTCTCAGTAGTCAATGGACATACACATTAACTTATCTTTCTTCTTTTCAAGCAGATAGGGCTCCATCTGATGACACTACAGTCACATGAGATCCCAATTTTAAAACAATTTCTTCCAATTGTTTTACCACTCTGCCATCTCTGCAGAGGCCAATTAATACAGAGCCTAGATAACAGGAACGGCTCCCAATACCAGCTTAATCATAAGCTCTTCTTGCCAATCTGGCAGAAATCTTGGAAGTTCTTTTCAAAAAATCATCCGAAAATTAGTTAAAGTAGTACACTACTTTCACCACTTTATTAAGCTTGGCCCATACCACGTATGCCAACTACAACATCATTCCTTTACTAACTCTTTTCCGAGTTTAAGCAAAGAAGCTAACCGGTATTCTCAACAACGGTCATTCACCATGGATTTTCATCCGTTCATTTCTGCTTTCTGAACCATCATGTTCATATTTCTACAAATCATGTTAGCATAATTCATTGCTAACCAATTCATAAGCACAATTGCTTCAGATTCACTGGTAGTCATCGGCTTCAGATTCATAGGGAAAAGGGTCCCGTAAATCCTAGGCAGACTACCTTCCAGGTGTTCAATATCTAGAACATATTTGCTATTTACTATAGCTACTTCCAAAATTTCATCCATAATCGTTGATGAAATATCCAATCACGACATCAGTGTTACCGATCCAAAGCATAGCTTCATGGATCAAATATAACATACACGAAGTTATATTCAAAACATTTACATCAGAGATCATATCTGTCTCCTCACGAGTTTCTTCCATAATCTGCTGGAAAGATCAAGGCACCACTGGTCCTTTTTAACCATCCATTTCTTCTTTCTTTCCTGGGTTTACCACCCGTTACTCCACATTTAGCATGTGAGTATGTCATAAGGAAGTGATCTATAGTTCCTCGCTGGAACCACTTCCGTCCCATACAACAAGCTTGAGCAATCTGCTCCTATCATCTGTAATTTCAGCGTGTCAACGGTAGAGTCTCAACTCTACAATTTTCCTTAGTACTTTTCCTGCACTTCTTACATCACATCATCTTTTCGTTCTGGTCCCTTCTCTTTAAGGTTGGACCGGTCTGTGGCAACTTCTTCTGAGAAGTCCACTAATATCTCTGCTTTTCTTGTAGTCTGAACTACTGTTCTTTCACCTTGAATATCAACCAAGGTAAGCAATCGATTTCTTTATCTGACCACATCAGCTACTACTGCTTGTCATGTGTATTTTTCTGCTTTTCGTCCCCTTTTTGCTTCTCATCCAACGAAGTCTTGCGAAAGGGCTGGTCCATTTCCTAGAGCTTCGCGCCCTAAATGTCTCCCAAGGAGATTTACGGTTCATACTTCTTATACGTCAGAAGTTAGCAACAGTTAGGTTATATATGTATAATAACAACTATATACACCTAACTATTCATCATGTCTACTGTCTCAGGGTTTAAGTCCAGGAATCTACTCTATAGACACCTAGTTCACTTAAACCTCGGCTCTGATACCAACTTGTAACACCCGGCTTTTAAAACAAAAACACCCCTGAAAAATTTTTCATTTAAAACACAGGTTTCAATACATAAAACCATAACAAGGGTATATTTTAATAAAAACGGGTACAAGTGTATCAAGGAGAGTATAAAATACCATAACTCCTTTAAAGCCGGGCTGCTACTGACAGCATCTACGAGTCCCACTTCAAAGTCACAGACTCTATCTTGTCCCCTATCAGTATCATGCTATCCTGCAGGGACAGTAACAAACGGTATGAGCTACAAAGCTCAGTGAGTAATCAAATCTACAAATAACACGTATTAAATACAATCATGTATTTGTCTGGATATCGAATCCAAACTCCTAGCCTTACTGGCTGACCGAATATCTCTTAGGATTTCACATCCTAAATTATAGTCTTACAGACTATAAAATAATAACCTGCATTTATCAATCCACGTCAGTTATTTGCACGTATAATCATATACAACTATTTCTGTCCCATATATCTTAGTCACATCGGACTGTATCATACATCATGGCTAACAGCCGCACCCTGTGTCATAGCTATATAAGCTGCACCAAAACATTATCAATATACAATTCATAGCCCGCAGGCCGTACCAGCTGGGTTTAATAACCCGATATCATAGCTAAAAGGCCGCACCATGTACCTGTAACAAAATCATAGCCAAACAGGCTGCACCATGTACCTGTAACAAAATCATAGCCCGAAGGCCGCATCGGAGACATAGCCCGAAGGCCGCACCGGAGTCATCGCCCGAAGGCCACATCGGAGACATAGCCCGAAGGCCGCACCGGAGTCATAGCCAACAGGCCGCATCAAATCATAGCCCGAAGGCCGCATCGGAGACATAGCCCGAAGGCCGCACCGGAGTCATAGCCAACAGGCCGCATCAAATCATAGCCCGAAGGCCGCATCGGAGACATAGCCCGAAGGCCGCACCGGTTGGATATACAATCCAAAAATCATAGCCATATAGGCCGCACCCATTGGATATAAAAATCCAGAAATCATTGCCCGTAGGCCGCACCCATTGGATATAAAATCCAGAATTAGTTATGGCTCACGGATTAGCCGCTATTGCCTAGACTCACGGTTCCGTTCTTGTCATCACAATGACTCACGGCTTATCCGGTCTTGTCTCTTCAAACGTATCTTTGAACTATCAGTTTCGTCCCACAATCAGTTTCAACCTGTAACAACTCAATCATCATATATCACATATGGTATCAGTGAGATTACTCACCTGAAGGATCATTACAACTAATTTGTTGTTCCTTGCTTTCCGATACGATCCGTAGAATTTTGTCCCGCACCTATAATTTAATCATTTTCAACATAATTATAGGTTAATACCCATTTCAACTAACTCTATTACACTAGAGTTCAATAAAACATTGTTACAAACAATGCCTAGTTAATAAACTTTCCGTTTACTAACTTTATATGAATTTTACTATTCACCGGGACATTCGGATTGGTCTACAGTGCCCCCGAGGGGTCGAAAACTCGATATAAAAATTTTTCCAAACTTTTCAGACCATAACGAGCCTATGGTCCAAATTTGAGCTAAAACGGACAAGCCAAGCAAAAGTTAGCATTTTAAAGTCCCTGTCTGAGGGGCGCACCCCGCCCAGACATGGGCGCACTGCGCCTGGGCGCACCCCGCCAGGCTTTTGGGCGCACCGCGCCTATCGCCTGCAGGTCTCTCCTGTCCAGCCGCGATTTATGCACTGTAGCAAGCAGTTTTGGTCCATTAAGGCCTTAATCAGGTCCTTAATCGATTGGGGTTTGTTCTAGGACTAAAACCTTATACCTTAACAAGGTTTTCAACCATCTAAAACAACCAAATCAATCAAAATGAAGAATTAGGGTTCTTAGTTCTAACAACCCCAAACTTCAAATTCATCACTAATAGCAACCTACTTCCACTTTCTTTAGTTAAGTCCTTATTCTAATGACTTAAGGGAAGTATTACATCAACTTAAACACATAATCATAACTGAAATTCAGTTTCTAGTTCATCATGTGAAGAACACACAAAAGCTTGGATAAAAATCAAGTTACTAACCTTAAATTGTTTAGGAATCACCCATTCCAAACCTTGATTCCAATTCCTTGCCTCAAGCTTCATGATCTTCCAGAAATTTCTCTCCAAAATCCACTCCCGTAGCTGCACAATGAGCTGGTCAAAGAGGAGAGTCAAACTCTCTATATTTATACTCCAAAAATTTACATTTTTGGTCCTAAAGTTCCATTTTCTTGAACTTTGACCACAACACTCAAGTTTTATTACAATAAAACTTCCATTTCTTACATTTTGGCCACAACCAACAATATTTTTACATAATTGGTCGTTGACTTGGTCAAATGACCAAAATACCCTTTTTCGGTAAAACGACCAAAAATCAGTTTTTATAACATTTTAAGTCCAAAACTTAAAATATTATTTCAAACCAAATACTTTTCTGTCCAAAAGACCATTTTACCCTTACAAGGTAAAATGACCAGTTTACCCTTTTATAATAATTATAAAAAAGAGTATCTTGGCGTTACACAAACCAATTCACGACAGTCTTTGTTCATACTTACTCCCGAAAAGTATGAGCGACTGTAGACTTTTGAATAATCAAATTATTCGGGAAGTGAAACATGTAAAATTGAAACTTAAAATCTGACTGGTGGCTACTATTGCCTAATTACCAAGTCTCCACGAGGTAATCAGCAAGTCAGATTTTACATAAACTATTATCGGTTTCTAGATTCCTTTTAAACTATTTAATTCGTGTTATGTATCTATGTCTACTTGACCTTTCACTCTTTCTATGTATTCAAATGTTATACATTGATACACTTCATCCGATCGGATATCCTTCCAATGATATTTCAATTTTGGTCATACCGTCATTCTCACTAACAACTCCATTCTATGTACTGTGACTTTCCATGGTTCTCGGGATCTTTAGTCCACATGACTGCACCCTAAGACTATTTCGAGGTGTTACGATGTGCCGGTGAGCCACACGCGCTCCATCGGAATGCCAACGAAATTCTTTAACCATTAAGTCCTTATTTGAAACTCTTTTCAAATTGTTATCAACATTCACCCCTAATCATTTTCCAATGATTTCTCACGTATGTGCAAAATACATTAAGTATTCCCAGCCAAGTCATATCCTGAATCTGACTCACTATGCTCTAAGCATTAAGTCATCAAGACATGTTCATGACACTTCTGATCGATCCAAGAAACTTGTTGGATTCGATCCAGTCCTATTCCAAAAATCTTTTGGAATCTTAGGATTACTTATAATCCTTGTGTCACGACTTTTAATAACTATATCCTTTCGGAGACCTTTTCTCATGCATCTTAAATCTTATCAAGATCATGCTTACTATGGCCAGTTCTATACTGATGACAACATCTATCTGATAGATGTCTATGGGTTATTTGAGCATGCTGCACCTTCTTTATATCTCTCATGCCAAATCATTACACTTTGCAATGATAGAAAACTATTTCCTAGGCAATGCATCTTGAGTCTTTATCAAGATCATTTTGGCAGAGTTTCGATCTATCTCATAGACATTTATAACCACCCGAGCATGCCGTATCTTTATTAAGTCTTTCATAGCGATTCGTCTCTTAACACCAAGTCATTACACTTTGTAATGAAAAGAGACGTTTCCTAGAAACATTATGTAACACACATATGCAGATAGATAACAGCAACACTCCCACTCGCTTTGACATGGTTATGGATTATTCACAAAATCCAGAGCTTTTGGTATATTTTGAGAATCCAAACCTTTCTGACATCTTAATGGATATCTTTCAGCTCATTCTCAAAATCCAATCCTTTGGCATACTCCGAGAATCTGAATATCCTTTCTTGCGAGATGCCCGCGGGGAAATCCTGGGCCCACGTACCTTTATACTGGCATATTCTTTGTGAGTCCCTATTAGTGTGCCGGTGATCCACACGCGCTTCACTAACGACTTACAATATGCAGTATCCTTTCGGATTTCACCTTCTATTGAGAGCGCTTCTCTCGAAGTCAATTACTTGACTCTGAGTATCGTCTCACTCAACCAGATGTTCTGAAAGTACGTTTCTGTCCATGTTGGTTTCTTTTGATGATTACTCCCACTGGTTTTAAAACCAGTTGTAAAATCAATCAAACTGTCACATGGACTGTATCTCGTCCTAAAGTTCTCTTAATTGGCAGCAACCGGGCTCACCAATGCTTCCAAGTAGTCGGATTGAAAATCCGTACCAACTATAGTGTTTTACCACTATTCGGTATGTCACCCTGATCATAACTACTTATGATGGTGATCAAAACTACTGGTCAAGAGAAGATTTTGTCAGTACAAAAATAGAAATCTGATTTCTGCTTCAAGCCTAGTGATGACTAAAAGGTTCTTTCACTTGGCTAATCCTGAACTCATTCAGGACTGTCCCAACTCCCACTGTTTCCTTAGAACATGAGTTCTTTCTAAAAGAGCTCTTCTTTTACAGACACAGCGGGATAGCCAGTGAAACGACATTTCTGATTAGGTTCAGGCTAGTCATGAGGTTCGGACGAACACTACAAGACCCTGGACCTTTAATGTACAAGTGGGACAATCCCAGCTTTACATTTCAGACAGTGTCTGCAAAACCTACTTAGTCGAAGATGTGGTTGGAATATGGTCTGATTGGTTTAGTATTCAATGTATCGGAAACTAATTTGCAATGTATCTCATACATTGAGGATCGAACTGTTTCGACCAACGCTCCATCATCTTCCCTAAGACACATTATAACTATAAGTGTTCTTGGAAGGAAATAACTGTGAAACATTTTCCCAGTTTATGTTGTCACTCAGGTTCTGTGGGTCTTGTACTTCCTTTGAAGTCCTTGAACTATTCAAAGATTCAATCCAATTGCTTATTCTGATAAGCGAGATCATATTCGTCATACCGACTGACAAATATTGTGAAGTACAAACAATTGTGTTCTATTCGGAGATTCGAGCAATACACAGCAACTGATGTGTTCGTTGCTTCTAATCTCAATCTCTTTTACATCTCTATGTAAACTTATGACTTTGTTAATTCTGTTCAAGACTTGCAATCTTCAGTTGACTCTAAGTCAACTGATCCCAAAATCCTATCCTTTGGATCTTTGGGTGATTCATTTCTTGCCACATGTGCCTTATAAAGAACTTAATCATCATCTAACTCTAAGTCAAATGATTCCAAAGTCCTGTCCAACTGGATCTTTGGTTGATTCATTTCTTAACACATTAAGAACTCAATTCATCATGTGACTCTAAGTCAAATGATTCCAAAGTCCTGTCCAACTGGACCTTGGGTTGAATTGATTCTTACAACATTAACAATCATAAGGGACACAATTCCTAAAATCCAAACACTTTGGATGTATCAATATTCAAGTTATTACTAATCATGCATTCAACACAATTATACAACATTTCAAGGATATTTCAAACAACATGTGTTAAAAGAAAATTGACAATTTTATTAAAACAAAATCCTTGAACAATGTATTATATGATAGACAATGTCATACGCATCTGATAAGCTAATAACATGATTTCAACATCTAACTAAACTCTAAAACTGCATGAGCTTCAGATCCAATCTGAATATGCTCCTATGCAACAACATCCCACATCCTACAAAGTCCATGCATACAGAGCAAATGTGAGAAACACATCCTGTATTAAGGAACTAAGGATCAGGTGTTCTGAGTTTTAAGATATTCCTGAGTTGCCAAACTGTTCGGCTTCGGAGCATTTTCCAATCTTTTCGTGACTGTGTCCCACCCTGTGGATTCCCAGTTTGAACCATCGAGGAACCGGTCCAGACGATCTGGATCATTTCTTGATGTGTCCTATACTGGACTCAATCCCGAAGCAGCTGAATCAATGGAACTATGCTTCTCTATGAATGACTCATACAGAGTCAACATTGAATGCATATCCATGATTGTCTTATCTGGTTTCCCTTCCTGTACATCAGGATGAACGGATCAGCGAGTCGAGCTAATGCTTTAACTCCCGATCATAAAGGGAACCAAATTTATACAGTTCACCTATGTGTCTCTCAGTCTTGAGAACATGTGAACTGGTGCTACTTCCTGCACACTTCAAACTCTTTGAAGATCTTAGCTCGTCCTTTCTCAACCAGTTCATGGAACCTTTCCACAACTAGCTTATCTGACCCCAGGAATTCTAAATTCCTGCGGAACTCGGGGTCAATGATCAATAGTATTAGGCAGCGAACTTTCCTTGACTTGACAATCAAGGAGTCATGCTCATCACAGGCTACTGTGTGATGTCATGTTTTGGGTAGCGGACACTCAGTCAGATATGGCTTGCCAGCAAAACAGAGAACTATTCTCTATTTATGAAGCCATACCATATAGTTAAGGCCAGTCAGCCTTTCCATATTTAGCAGGTGCAGGTGCTTTCTGATGCTCTCAGAAATGGGTGAAGGAGGAGAGGGAGGAGAATAGACACTTGATTCAGACATCTACAATAACCAGAATTTTATAAGTTTAATTTATCCTTTTAAATAATTACCCAATATATTATTTATTAAGGCTAGGATCCAAAATGCCCCAACTATGGTGTGAAGAGGGATGCCGTAATCACAACATAATGGTCATTAAGGTAGATAACACACTTATCAATTTCATCTTATGAAATTCCTAGATCTGTTGAGACACATTGAACTATTCAATGGCATGTTTAGTCTCGGATGTGCCCCACTGTTTGTGACTGGGATGCCGAGGATCACAAACCGGGTGTGAATAACCATGCAAATTAGCTTGGTACTCTCGAAGTCAATTGTCATCTCTAATTAACGTGCCGGTTAACCACACACGCTCCGTTAATAATGACAAAATCGAGAAACCCATTGCGAGTCTTTGTGGACCCCAGTTGGCGTGCCGGTAAACCACACACGCTCCGCCAACGTTCCACAAAGTGCAATGTGCAATTCCATGGATTAGCACCAATTCACATTTTTAACCTAAAGTAACTAGATTGGGATTTGTTTGAGGTTCTAGTACTTTCAATTATAGCATTATACTTTTAAGAGGCTTAGCGGTTCTATCAAACCCGTTCGGCTAACGACACTCGACTGACCAGGAGAGCGGTGGGTAAGAGTGGATACCCATTAGACTAACATTTTATAGTCGGTCGCCTTATACCCTCTTTATAGGACAGTTTTGTGAATGAGGCCTACTTGCGGTAAGACTAACCAATTTATCTTATATATAAATATTAACTTTTAATCATAAATATATAAGATATATTTTAAACTCTTTAAAATATTTTAGATTTAATTTTCTAAGAATTTTCTCAAATTAATTCATAATTTTCGAAAATTTAAATTAAATATTAATCAATTTAATTGGTCTTTTAATTAAACAATTTAATTAAACTAATTAAATTGGGTATGGGGAAACACAAAATTAATCCAATTAATTTCCTACTCTTCCTTTTAATTTCGAGATTTAGCAAGCAAAGGAAAGGGTTCCAGTTATTTAAATAAGCAGCAATTACCAAAAATAACAACCTACTTCCAAAAAGGCATGCAAATCGAAAAAGGAAAGGGAGGGAGGACCAAGGGTGGCGGCTAGGGTTAGGAAACCCTAGCCAAAATCTCGAAATTAACATGCAAGGAATAAAAGTTCAAGTTATTCAGAAGATATAGTTACCAAAAATAACAACCAAGTATTCAAGGCAGCATGCAATTCGTAGATAAGGCAGGGGAGGCTAGGGTTTTTAAAACCCTAGCCACCATGGACGAAAATTAGGCCTCCTTGGTGATGTTCATCGCAAAAAAACACCAAGGCAAAAAACAATTAAGCAGTTTATATCAATCACAAGAAAACAGCCTAAGCTCTGATACCACTGAAGGGCTTTCTAGCAAACAATGAACACAAAATAATCTTATGGTTCACATGCAACCCTAGAAAGATCTATGTTTTCTTCTATGAAGATAATAAACTAAAACCTAAAGGCCAACAATGATTTCTAAAGTTTAAATCAGAAGAACCAACCTTTGAATCTTGTTCTTGAAGCTAGCAGCAAAAGTATCATGCCTCAGATGCAAGTCATACCCACAGCAATGGAGAAGACAGTCCAGCAGAGTAATCTTGGTTGAAGTTGGCGTGAATAATGGGGAGCCAGAGGGTTCCTTTTATAGCCTCCTAGGGTTACACCTGAAACCCTAAGGAGCCTCCAAGTAGGCAAGCCTGTTGACCACTTGGACCAGATCCCTAAACCCTAATTAGGGTTTTCGCCAACCCTAGAGAAGCCTCCAAGGGTGGCGCCACTTTTGGCCGCTGGACTTCTCTTTGCCAGTTATTCAACTATTGAATAAATACAAACTACTCCTCACACTTTTAATTAATTAATTTAATCACTAAATTAAATCCTATTAATTCTAGATTAAATCTTAATTAATTATTATAGTTTCTAATTAATATATTAACACTTAAATATATTAATAAACCATTTAATTAATTCTATTGATTACACAATTAATAAATCAACCTTTTACTCAACTGAACTCTATCCTGACCTCCAGCTATGAGGGCAACCCAAATGGACTTTGCTTCAAGTAACAAGATAAATATAGTTGTAAAGTCATGGCTTAGACACCTAATCCAACATATATAAGTTCCAATTAAGAAATCTACATTCAAGTTGACAGTTTACTTTAATATATTGTTGGGTATAAAACCCATGTATCTCACGAGACAATTTGTCTTACTTATATTTTTTTAATGCTATGTATATCTGGAACAGGTTGATTAGCATTGGACCAAAGGATTGCAGAGACTTAGAAGATATTTGCGGTTGTTAGATAGACATATTGATTAGAAGATAATTTCATTCCATAATGGTTTAGTAGTGATGTGTATATATATTGAAAGAGACTTTGTTTATGGTATAGTAATACCCTTGTAGATGTATTGTGATGTTTTGGCTATGTCGCAAGTTTTTATTGGGCTATTTTACTCGAGTCGGGTCAGTATGGATTTTATCCAAATAACCTAGAGGTCATGCCGAAATTTCGATAGAAATGTTAGATTATTTTCGGGACATTAACTCTTAAACATTGTATTGCTTTACTATGGTCTTGTTGATATGAGTTTGTAACCCCCAAGGTTGTTAAACATTTTTTTTAAAAACTTACTTGTTAGTTGGGAAAAAAAGTTTTATGTGATGATTTAATGACATGAGAAAAGTTTTTAAAATAAAGAAATTTTACTTCACAATGTTTTTATAAAAAGTACACCAAATAAGGTGAATAAAAGATGGGGTGTTACAACTTATGTTTTGTTTGACTTATTGTTTGTTGATTTTCGTTGTTGAATGAATTTTGTTGACAATGAAATGTTTTTAAATGAGTTGGATAATGTCTATGATTGGAAGTTATAAATAATATATTGATTATTTATTGAAATTGTTTTATTAAACATTTTTAAATTTACTAAAAAACGGGGATGTCACATTTTAGCTGGAGAGCCTTCTTCGACTTAGTCTGTAAGACAAACTTCTATTTTGGTATGGAATCGAAAATTTCTGATGACCAATGATACTCAAAATTCAAAATTCTAGAGTTTTTCTATCTCTTATTGTGTTACTCCATTTTCAAAATGTTATTGTTAAAATGATTCATTTTGAATGATTCCTTAAACTTACATATTTGGTCCTTAAACTATTCAAATTACAAAATATATTAACTTATTGCATTACTAATTTCAATACAAACGAAATCAGCAACAACAACACAGACACTTTTAGAATCATCACTGTCCTCTTCATTTCATCAAAATCTTTTCTAAAATTCTTTGACTCCATATCCGTCTTCACCTTGTACAAACTGAAATCGTTTTCCAGTTTTGATATTTTCAATTCAAAGGAGCTTGACTCTCCCACATCTTCTAACTTTGCTTCTTCCTCAACCCATTCCCAAAAACCACAACTTTTCTTCTTTTTTTCCTTCATTAATAAAAATGAGTTCACATAATCAACCAATTGTGTACAAGAATAAGACGATAAACTATTGGGTAATACACTTACCAAAGAGTTTTGACAAACCCTAAATTTTCGACCAGGATAAGTTGTAGTAGATGACGTCCAAATTCGAGATGGATAGCCACACCCACAAGGGTTCGCATAATCAAGTGTCTTCATTTGTTTGGAGTTGTTGCTGTTTGAGCTTGAGATCGACATGGTTTTCTGCTTTCCTTGTGCCGTTACAGAGGAATGGCTTTTTTTACCCTAATACGTGTATGAGTTCTCTTATATGTAAACCAATAAAGCCAACTAAGCAACATATATGTCAGGTAAGCAATTACTATGCCAAGTCACCTAATGACCATTAATAGCCGATGACCTGACGGTGAATTTTTTTTACCCTAATACGTGTATGAGTTCTCTTATATGTAAACCAATAAAGCCAACTAAGCAACATATATGCCAGGTAAGCAATTACTATGCCAAGTCACCTAATGACCGATTAATAGCCGATGACCTGAGGGTGAATTGTGAACACCACGTAAAGTTAGATGGTATAATATGTACAAAGGGTATAATTCGATGGTATTTTTTGAACATTTTAAACGTGGATGGTATTTTGTGAACACATTTGAAACATGGTTACCCTTATAAGTCATTTTCCCTATATACAATTGAGCAACAGCATGGACAATTTGATGTTAAAAAAACAAAGTTGTACAATTACAATTACAACACAATGATCATTCAATATACACCGGAAAAGATAATCCAAAAATACACCGGAAAATATAATCCCACAAAAAAAGTTCAAGAACTTTGTTACCGCTATTTCCCAAACAAATTATACACCGGAAATGATAATCCAAAAATACTTTACGACAAAAAAACAGACTTAAACTCACCAAAAACACGTAACCATATAGATCTACAAAAACCTAATTTATATTTACAACTCTAAAACAACCAAGATCCATCTTTTATGTCCATTACAATATTCAACATCTACAAAAACTCTGTAAGACTCTTACAAATCTACAATGAAAAACTGAAAACATTGAGACAAAAACATCAAAGATCCGAAATTTAAAACATCAAACATAAATACAAAAGTTTAATTCCGACGGTCAATACTTTCACAAGTCCGATACCTCACAAGTTCCGACGTTGAATCTAGATATTGTTATTTGAAATTTGAGCTCAAAACAAACACTTACTGGACATTTCAGGCTGTTCCTCAATATTCGTGTGAAGATGGGTGTTTTCCTTAAGCAATGCAACACTTGAGACGACTTTAAGTTTTTGCTCTGTTTAGGTAAGTCGATTAAGGAGTCAATAGATTATTTCAAAATAATAAATCATTCTTCAGTCATATATGAAGAATATCTTTGGAATCAATATCTTTGTTGGGAGGATATAGTTTGAACAACGATTGGTTTCTGAACTTTTGAACAGACAAGAGAGGAAAAGAACAAAAAACAGAAAAAAAAAACAGCTAAAAGAGGGAGGAATGAACTAAACAGCATATAATAACCAAAAAAACAGATGGAGGAAAAGAACCAGATCTGCAACAAATTCTTAATTTGGAGTCCATGGATTGGAGATAAACTCCAGATCCACATAGTCTTCTGCATATGAAAAGTAACAAAATCAACAAAAAGAATAAGAAATTGTTAAAAAAAAGGAAAAACAAATCGAGATTTTACATACCTGGGCTAGAAATAAACGAAAAACCTCTTTGGCTCATTCAATTGCTATATAAAGAGAAGAAACACAGAAACCAGTGAACAGGAGAGAGAGAGAGAGAGCGATTAGGGTTTATGGATGTTCCTATAGAGAGGCATATACAATCGTGGTGTTGTGCTGCGGTGATGGTGTGATGAAAGTGGCGGTTGCCCGATGGCTACGTCATGTTCATGCGTGTTCTCTCCACGTAGGTGTTCGATGGTTAGGACTTGGTGTTCGATGGTTAGGACATGGTAGAGAGATCATGTTGGTAGTTCTGTTGTAGTGTTGTTGAGATGGTGATGAGTAGTCTGACAGTTGTGAGTGGCCTGCGGCTGTAGAGAGAACAAAACGGTAGTCCGAGAGTTATGAATGGCCGATTGAGGAGGAGGTGGGAGGGGTAAATGGAGGAGGCGGTGATTAATGATTAGGGTTATCGGCATCTAGGTTTTCTATGAGGGAGAAGGGAACGATCAGAATTCAGAATGTAAAAAGAGGTAAGGCTATGCGGAATAGCGTCCCACGAACAAGGCGTGGGGACCACGTGGCATCAATCCACGGCGTGGCACACCGTCCCTTCTTGGCGTGGGTGGCGTGGATGTGGGTGACCGTGGTGTGGGCAACGCGGGGCAACGGCACATTTGAACCTTGAAATCCTTTTTGACCGTTGGGATTTAATAAAAAAAAAATCTTTTCAAATCACTATATATATATATATATATATATATATATATACACACATCTCCACATTTTAAACTACATCTTCTACAAAATATACATCTTCTACAAAACATACATCTTTTCTATATTCATTTTAAAAAAATGGCTGCGGTGGAAAATGGAAACAATCCTCTGGGATGGACTCAACAAGAAGAAACGGCTTTAGTAACCGCTTTCATCAACATATCTGAAGACGAGGCTGCGAGAAACCACCGTGCTTTCTGGGAACGTATGCAGGAATCGTTTCATAGAAATTTGGGCGTAATACAATATCGGAATACGGATCAACTTTCTTTCAAATGGAGGAATATGTTTGTTAAAATACATCATTTTAATCAAATTTACGCACCACTATCGGCGAACCGACAACCGGGCACCGCCGACGCTGTGATCGTTGAGCAAGCGTTGCAAGAGTATCGGGTGACATATGACACTGATTTCACGCACCTCGATGCGTGGAATGTTGTCAAAAATTCACCTAAATTCCGTTGATCGTACTTTCGTTTTAGTTTAAGTATTTTATGTTTTATGTTATCGTATCTAGGATTTAATTTCGAGTTGATGTAGTTTTTTATTTTCTAGGTTTGTAATTTTTAATTTTTAAGTTATGAAATATTTATGTTTTTTTAATTTTAATGAAATAAAAAAAAGAATTAGAGTTCTATTAAATTAAATCAAAAATAAAAGAATTAGATGATGTAGAGTGGTGAGTATTTCCTTGGTGGTGTGGTAAGCAATGGAGATGATGTGTCGGTGACGTGTCACCACTTTTCATGTGGGAACCAAAGGAGGTACTCCCCATAGCCTAAGCGATATGTGAGCATATAAAGTGTCCGACTTTTAGGCAACAAAGCGTGGTAATTGAAAAGCTTAAAAAAATTTCAAATTGAATTTTTAATCGCGCCCAATTTATCAAACATTACAAGTTGTACTATCTTAATTTTAAGACTTTCATGCATTAAGAGACTTGTAACTTATATATATATATATATATATATATATATATATATATATATATATATATATATATATATATATATATATATATATATATATATATATATATATATATATATATATATATATATATATATATATATATATATATATATATATATTATAATATACTAGTTGTATACCCGCGCAATGCGGCGGGACACAAATTGTTAGGGGCGAGTATCATGCAGTTCGGTTTCATGTTTCTCTTAAATGAACAAAAAATCATAGAGTTTAATAACTTGTGTGGGACGTAACTAATGCAATTTGAGCAGAAATTTGCAATAATACATGATTCATTGTACATTATTAATCAAACAACACTTTTTATTAGGGCTGAGCAAAAACCGAACCGAAAACCGAAACCGCGCCAAAAACCGCATTTACCGCTACCGCAAAACCGCAAAAAACCGAAACCGCAAAAACCGCAACCGCAAAGCATGGTGCGGTGCGGTTTTAGCTTGAAAAACCGTGCAAATTTACTGAAACCGCACCGCAAAATTTATTATATATTTAAATTATATATATATATATATATATATATATATATATATATATATATATATATATATATATATATATATATATATATATATATTATATATATATATATATATATATATATATATATATATATATATATATATATATATATATATATATATATATATATATATATATTGATAATTTAATGAAATTAAACATTATTACTTATTTATAATTTGGAAAAAAGAATTAGGAGGGAAATTGAAAAAATTTGGGATACTGGGGGGAACACAATCAGCCGCCTGCTCCACCCATCGACTCGATCGCCTGCTCCACCCATCGGAAACGGACGACGCTTTCTCAAACCGAACCACCTGCCTCCGCTATCGCCTGCTCCACCGTGGGTCGTCGGAAATTTGTTCATTTTGATACTCAATTGTTGTTAAATTAGAACTGTTTGCTTAAGGCATTTTACTGTAAACTTGTTCCTCTGGTTCTCTCTTCCTTTATGTTGGTTAATTTGACAACATTAGTTGAGATTATAGAGCTATTTCTTCGGATACTACTATTTAATGCGTTTACACATGTTTAGATAGCTTGCCCCAAACTTACCATCCTTAAATTTGGTGTTTAATGCAAATAATTGCTATCCAATGACAATTGGTTTGACAGACATAACGTAAACGTAGTTTATCACCAATTAAGGATATGTAGACTTCTAAAGTCGAAGACACTAGTTTTAAACCCCAAATTTCATATGAATTTCGGTACACACATTGAATCACACTACTATAAATGAAATAGATTATACTCTGAAATGTTGAGGGCTCCAATGACATTAGGAGAAATAAACATCCATCTTCTCTGTCTTGTTTGGCCTTAAAACTGAAAAGGAACATTTTTCATCTATTGTTATTTTCTGCTACTTGACTACCATCTGTTAATCAATATTTTGTTGATTTATGATTTGATCTCTTAATTTATCAAAAATGAGGTTCATAATGATTTTTGCTACATGCATTTTTCAGTTCCAGTTGAGGTACTACCTACAAAGCCAGTTCTTGAACCCTTATATCAGGGAACTCCACCATTAAAACCTAGTGAGGTGAAAATGACTGACCTTACCCTTCTATTAATCTTTGTTGGAAGTTATCTTATTTGAAAACTTTCAGGTAATGGAATCTTGTCCCAAAGCAGACATTCCAAACTTCAAAGAAATCCTTAATGAAGAAAACTTGTACTTAACCACTAAGGTAACTAACATAACATTAACACCCTGTTTCTCTTTACTTCTCGTTAAGTGATGCTTTTAGTATTTGCGGTTTAAAATCGAAACCGCACCGCTACAAACCGCAACCGCAAAATAAACCGCAAAAACTGTACCGCAAAAAAACCGCAACATATGGTTTTACAAAAATAAAAACCGCACCTAGCGGTACGAGTTGCGGTTTTATGCTAAAACCGCACCACACCGCACCACGCTCACCCCTACTTTTTATATATCACATTTGATTTATGCACTTCATCACCTTCGTGAAGCTTCACTGAGACTTTTGTATTGCCAAATGAGATCGCTCTGAACGTTGCTTCCGTAAAAAATAAGAGTATATTGTCTTTAGTTAAAAATAAAATGTACTGCTATTTTGAGTTAAAAATATAAGTTTGTTGTTGTATGTTTGTCTGTAGTAGGTATTGTACACTTGTATGCTTGCTATTATACATCATATCACTGTTTCATGGAAAGCAATTATGTTTTAAAAAAATAATAATGTACTGCTATTTTTGAGTTAAAAATATAAGTTTGTTCTAAAAAAATTCGTAAACAAGTAAAGTGTTTTACAACTAATTAATATTTGTCAGTAGTATAACACAATCCGTATTTTTTAATCTACATAAACCGCCTAAACACAAGTAAATAATCTTTTTCAATAGACGTATTATAAAGAAAACGTAATATTTCAGCAAATATTCCTTTTAGTTAATAGTACTTCAAAAATAAATCATCATGGCATTTACACTTCCACCTCCAATCAAGTTAAAAAAAACTAAATCAAAACATCTATTACAACTTACAAGGGAAGTATATTTTAATAATCTATTTTCATTGAGAGGGTTTTTTTTAATCGTATATGGATACTACCCTTGTTGGGTCTAAATTTTTGAAATGGTGATATAAGTTCTAATATGATTTCTAATTGAATTGTTTGACCAAACTTTCAGTATGATTTACAGGTGATAGTTTATATTGAAGGGTTTTCTAGCAAACAATGAACACAAAATAATCTTATGGTTCACATGCAACCCTAGAAAGATCTATGTTTTCTTCTATGAAGATAATAAACTAAAACCTAAAGGCCAACAATGATTTCTAAAGTTTAAATCAGAAGAACCAACCTTTGAATCTTGTTCTTGAAGCTAGCAGCAAAAGTATCCTGCCTCAGATGCAAGTCATACCCACAGCAATGGAGAAGACAGTCCAGCAGAGTAATCTTGGTTGAAGTTGGCGTGAATAATGGGGAGCCAGAGGTTTCCTTTTATAACCTCCTAGGGTTACACCTGAAACCCTAAGGAGCCTCCAAGTGGGCAAGCCTGTTGACCACTTGGACCAGATCCCTAAACCCTAATTAGGGTTTTCGCCAACCCTAGAGAAGCCTCCAAGGGTGGCGCCACTTTTGGCCCCTGGACTTCTCTTTGCCAGTTATTCAACTATTGAATAAATAAAAACTACTCCTCACACTTTTAATTAATTAATTTAATCACTAAATTAAATCCAATTAATTCTAGATTAAATCTTAATTAATTATTATAGTTTCTAATTAATATATTAACACTTAAATATATTAATAAACCATTTAATTAATTCTATTGATTACACAATTAATAAATCAACCTTTTACTCAACTGAACTCTATCCTGACCTCCAGCTATGAGGGCAACCCAAATGGACTTTGCTTCAAGTAACAAGATAAATATAGTTGTAAAGTCATGGCTTAGACACCTAATCCAACAGTCTCTCACTTGGATAAGTCTATGACTTTAATTTATCTTCTGATTAATAAACAACCTGCAGCTTCCAAGAAACTGCTGCCGAACTCTGACCTAGTCAGTTCCGTCCAAAGATAAGTGATCATATGATCCTTCGTCCAACAAGATATTTCCAGACACGAGACATGGATTGAGATCAATCTCTGTCCGATACTCTGTTTCCCGATTTCCGATTCTGCTTATGACTTTCAGACTTCTAATTGAACACATCAATTTAGTCCAGGCTGGCCAGCACTTAAGTCAACTTCAAAATCATCGAGCGGCCTACAGATATCTGTTTCCCATCAGGGTCAAGGAACGAATAAGCTTTGACTCATATGGTTGTGTCTTTTACTTATCAAATCGTACACAACAATGCGTTTGTAATATCGAGTTACCGATGCGTTTCCGCATTATCAATACACAACGGACTCGTAAATTTCAACTCATATGTCTCTGCTTCAAGATCATACGATATTATCGTCTCAACATTGCTCGTGATGTAATCCATGAAGCAATCTATTGAGCGCGGGTTTATCCAATACTCAAATCTCTATTTCTAAGTACTCATGAACGTTGTAGCAGTCTTACTGCAATGTCTAACTCCTTAGACAATCTACAAACCAATTCACGACAGTCTTTGTTCATACTTACTCCCGAAAAGTATGAGCGACTGTAGACTTTTGAATAATCAAATTATTCGGGAAGTGAAACATGTAAAATTGAAACTTAAAATCTGACTGGTGGCTACTATTGCCTAATTACCAAGTCTCCACGAGGTAATCACCAAGTCGGATTTTACATAAACTATTATCGGTTTCTAGATTCCTTTTAAACTATTTAATTCGTGTTATGTATCTATGTCTACTTGACCTTTCACTCTTTCTATGTATTCAAATGTTATACATTGATACACTTCATCCGATCGGATATCCTTCCAATGATATTTCAATTTTGGTCATACCGTCATTCTCACTAACAACTCCATTCTATGTACTGTGACTTTTCATGGTTCTCGGGATCTTTAGTCCACATGACTGCACCCTAAGACTATTTCGAGGTGTTACGATGTGCCGGTGAGCCACACGCGCTCCATCAGAATGCCAACGAAATTCTTTAACCATTAAGTCCTTATTTGAAACTCTTTTCAAATTGTTATCAACATTCACCCCTAATCATTTTCCAATGATTTCTCACGTATGTGCAAAATACATTAAGTATTCCCAGCCAAGTCATATCCTGAATCTGACTCACTATGCTCTAAGCATTAAGTCATCAAGACATGTTCATGACACTTCTGATCGATCCAAGAAACTTGTTGGATTCGATCCAGTCCTATTCCAAAAATCTTTTGGAATCTTAGGATTACTTATAATCCTTGTGTCACGACTTTTAATAACTATATCCTTTCGGAGACCTTTTCTCATGCATCTTAAATCTTATCAAGATCATGCTTACTATGGCTAGTTCTATACTGATGACAACATCTATCTGATAGATGTCTATGGATTATTTGAGCATGCTGCACCTTCTTTATATCTCTCATGCCAAATCATTACACTTTGCAATGATAGAAAACTATTTCCTAGGCAATGCATCTTGAGTCTTTATCAAGATCATTTTGGCAGAGTTTCGATCTATCTCATAGACATTTATAACCACCCGAGCATGCCGTATCTTTATTAAGTCTTTCATAGCGATTCATCTCTTAACACCAAGTTATTACACTTTGTAATGAAAAGAGACGTTTCCTAGAAACATTATGTAACACACATATGCAGATAGATAACAGCAACACTCCCACTCGCTTTGACACGGTTATGGATTATTCACAAAATCCAGAGCTTTTGGTATATTTTGAGAATCCAAACCTTTCTGACATCTTAATGGATATCTTTCAGCTCATTCTCAAAATCCAATCCTTTGGCATACTCCGAGAATCTGAATATCCTTTCTTGCGAGATGCCCGCGGGGAAATCCTGGGCCCACGTACCTTTATACTGGCATATTCTTTGTGAGTCCCTATTAGTGTGCCGGTGATCCACACGCGCTTCACTAACGACTTACAATATGCAGTATCCTTTCGGATTTCACCTTCTATTGAGAGCGCTTCTCTCGAAGTCAATTACTTGACTCTGAGTATCGTCTCACTCAACCAGATGTTAGAAAGTACGTTTCTGTCCATGTTGGTTTCTTTTGATGATTACTCCCACTGGTTTTAAAACCAGTTGTAAAATCAATCAAACTGTCACATGGACTGTATCTCGTCCTAAAGTTCTCTTAATTGGCAGCAACCGGGCTCACCAATGCTTCCAAGTAGTCGGATTGCAAATCCGTACCAACTATAGTGTTTTACCATTATTCGGTATGTCACCCTGATCATAACTACTTATGATGGTGATCAAAACTACTGGTCAAGAGAAGATTTTGTCAGTACAAAAATAGAAATCTGATTTCTGCTTCAAGCCTAGTGATGACTAAAAGGTTCTTTCACTTGGCTAATCCTGAACTCATTCAGGACTGTCCCAACTCCCACTGTTTCCTTAGAACATGAGTTCTTTCTAAAAGAGTTCTTCTTTTACAGACACAGCGGGATAGCCAGTGAAACGACATTTCTGATTAGGTTCAGGCTAGTCATGAGGTTCGGACGAACACTACAAGACCTTGGACCTTTAATGTACAAGTGGGACAATCCCAGCTTTACATTTCAGACAGTGTCTGCAAAACCTACTTAGTCGAAGATGTGGTTGGAATATGGTCTGATTGGTTTAGTATTCAATGTATCGGAAACTAATTTGCAATGTATCTCATACATTGAGGATCGAACTGTTTCGACCAACGCTCCATCATCTTCCCTAAGACACATTATAACTATAAGTGTTCTTGGAAGGAAATAACTGTGAAACATTTTCCCAGTTTATGTTGTCACTCAGGTTCTGTGGGTCTTGTACTTCCTTTGAAGTCCTTGAACTATTCAAAGATTCAATCCAATTGCTTATTCTGATAAGCGAGATCATATTCGTCATACCGACTGACAAATATTGTGAAGTACAAACAATTGTGTTCTATTCGGAGATTCGAGCAATACACAGCAACTGATGTGTTCGTTGCTTCTAACCTCAATCTCTTTTACATCTCTATGTAAACTTATGACTTTGTTAATTCTGTTCAAGACTTGCAATCTTTAGTTGACTCTAAGTCAACTGATCCCAAAATCCCATCCTTTGGATCTTTGGGTGATTCATTTCTTGCCACATGTGCCTTATAAAGAACTTAATCATCATCTAACTCTAAGTCAAATGATTCCAATGTCCTGTCCAACTGGATCTTTTGTTGATTCATTTCTTAACACATTAAGAACTCAATTCATCATGTGACTCTAAGTCAAATGATTCCAAAGTCCTGTCCAACTGGACCTTGGGTTGAATTGATTCTTACAACATTAACAATCATAAGGGACACAATTCCTAAAATCCAAACACTTTGGATGTATCAATATTCAAGTTATTACTAATCATGCATTCAACACAATTATACAACATTTCAAGGATATTTCAAACAACATGTGTTAAAAGAAAATTGACAATTTTATTAAAACAAAATCCTTGAACAATGTATTATATGATAGAAAATGTCATACGCATCTGATAAGCTAATAACATGATTTCAACATCTAACTAAACTCTAAAACTGCATGAGCTTCAGATCCAATCTGAATATGCTCCTATGCAACAACATCCCACATCCTACAAAGTCCATGCATACAGAGCAAATGTGAGAAACACATCCTGTATTAAGGAACTAAGGATCAGGTGTTCTGAGTTTTAAGATATTCCTGAGTTGCCAAACTGTTCGGCTTCGGAGCATTTTCCAATCTTTTCGTGACTGTGTCCCACCCTGTGGATTCCCAGTTTGAACCATCGAGGAACCGGTCCAGACGATCTGGATCATTTCTTGATGTGTCCTATACTGGACTCAATCCCGAAGCAGCTGAATCAATGGAACTATGCTTCTCTATGAATGACTCATACAGAGTCAACATTGAATGCATATCCATGATTGTCTTATCTGGTTTCCCTTCCTGTACATCAGGATGAACGGATCAGCGAGTCGAGCTAATGCTTTAACTCCCGATCATAAAAGGAACCAAATTTATACAGTTCACCTATGTGTCTCTCAGTCTTGAGAACATGTGAACTGGTGCTACTTCTTGCACACTTCAAACTCTTTGAAGATCTTAGCTCGTCCTTTCTCAACCAGTTCATGGAACCTTTCCACAACTAGCTTATCTGACCCCAGGAATTCTAAATTCCTGCGGAACTCGGGGTCAATGATCAATAGTATTAGGCAGCGAACTTTCCTTGACTTGACAATCAAGGAGTCATGCTCATCACAGGCTACTGTGTGATGTCATGTTTTGGGTAGCGGACACTCAGTCAGATATGGCTTGCCAGCAAAACAGAGAACTATTCTCTATTTATGAAGCCATACCATATAGTTAAGGCCAGTCAGCCTTTCCATATTTAGCAGGTGCAGGTGCTTTCTGATGCTCTCAGAAATGGGTGAAGGAGGAGAGGGAGGAGAATAGACACTTGATTCAGACATCTACAATAACCAGAATTTTATAAGTTTAATTTATCCTTTTAAATAATTACCCAATATATTATTTATTAAGGCTAGGATCCAAAATGCCCCAACTATGGTGTGAAGAGGGATGCCGTAATCACAACATAATGGTCATTAAGGTAGATAACACACTTATCAATTTCATCTTATGAAATTCCTAGATCTGTTGAGACACATTGAACTATTCAATGGCATGTTTAGTCTCGGATGTGCCCCACTGTTTGTGACTGGGATGCCGAGGATCACAAACCGGGTGTGAATAACCATGCAAATTAGCTTGGTACTCTCGAAGTCAATTGTCATCTCTAATTAACGTGCCGGTTAACCACACACGCTCCGTTAATAATGACAAAATCGAGAAACCCATTGCGAGTCTTTGTGGACCCCAGTTGGCGTGCCGGTAAACCACACACGCTCCGCCAACGTTCCACAAAGTGCAATGTGCAATTCCATGGATTAGCACCAATTCACATTTTTAACCTAAAGTAACTAGATTGGGATTTGTTTGAGGTTCTAGTACTTTCAATTATAGCATTATACTTTTAAGAGGCTTAGCGGTTCTATCAAACCCGTTCGGCTAACGACACTCGACTGACCAGGAGAGCGGTGGGTAAGAGTGGATACCCATTAGACTAACATTTTATAGTCGGTCGCCTTATACCCTCTTTATAGGACAGTTTTGTGAATGAGGCCTACTTGCGGTAAGACTAACCAATTTATCTTATATATAAATATTAACTTTTAATCATAAATATATAAGATATATTTTAAACTCTTTAAAATATTTTAGATTTAATTTTCTAAGAATTTTCTCAAATTAATTCATAATTTTCGAAAATTTAAATTAAATATTAATCAATTTAATTGGTCTTTTAATTAAACAATTTAATTAAACTAATTAAATTGGGTATGGGGAAACACAAAATTAATCCAATTAATTTCCTACTCTTCCTTTTAATTTCGAGATTTAGCAAGCAAAGGAAAGGGTTCTAGTTATTTAAATAAGCAGCAATTACCAAAAATAACAACCTACTTCCAAAAAGGCATGCAAATCGAAAAAGGAAAGGGAGGGAGGACCAAGGGTGGCGGCTAGGGTTAGGAAACCCTAGCCAAAATCTCGAAATTAACATGCAAGGAATAAAAGTTCAAGTTATTCAGAAGATATAGTTACCAAAAATAACAACCAAGTATTCAAGGCAGCATGCAATTCGTAGATAAGGCAGGGGAGGCTAGGGTTTTTAAAACCCTAGCCACCATGGACGAAAATTAGGCCTCCTTGGTGATGTTCATCGCAAAAAAACACCAAGGCAAAAAACAATTAAGCAGTTTATATCAATCACAAGAAAACAGCCTAAGCTCTGATACCACTGAAGGGTTTTCTAGCAAACAATGAACACAAAATAATCTTATGGTTCACATGCAACCCTAGAAAGATCTATGTTTTCTTCTATGAAGATAATAAACTAAAACCTAAAGGCCAACAATGATTTCTAAAGTTTAAATCAGAAGAACCAACCTTTGAATCTTGTTCTTGAAGCTAGCAGCAAAAGTATCATGCCTCAGATGCAAGTCATACCCACAGCAATGGAGAAGACAGTCCAGCAGAGTAATCTTGGTTGAAGTTGGCGTGAATAATGGGGAGCCAGAGGGTTCCTTTTATAGCCTCCTAGGGTTACACCTGAAACCCTAAGGAGCCTCCAAGTAGGCAAGCCTGTTGACCACTTGGACCAGATCCCTAAACCCTAATTAGGGTTTTCGCCAACCCTAGAGAAGCCTCCAAGGGTGGCGCCACTTTTGGCCGCTGGACTTCTCTTTGCCAGTTATTCAACTATTGAATAAATACAAACTACTCCTCACACTTTTAATTAATTAATTTAATCACTAAATTAAATCCAATTAATTCTAGATTAAATCTTAATTAATTATTATAGTTTCTAATTAATATATTAACACTTAAATATATTAATAAACCATTTAATTAATTCTATTGATTACACAATTAATAAATCAACCTTTTACTCAACTGAACTCTATCCTGACCTCCAGCTATGAGGGCAACCCAAATGGACTTTGCTTCAAGTAACAAGATAAATATAGTTGTAAAGTCATGGCTTAGACACCTAATCCAACATATATAAGTTCCAATTAAGAAATCTACATTCAAGTTGACAGTTTACTTTAATATATTGTTGGGTATAAAACCCATGTATCTCACGAGACAATTTGTCTTATTTATATTTTTTTAATGCTATGTATATCTGGAACAGGTTGATTAGCATTGGACCAAAGGATTGCAGAGACTTAGAAGATATTTGCGGTTGTTAGATAGACATATTGATTAGAAGATAATTTCATTCCATAATGGTTTAGTAGTGATGTGTATATATATTGAAAGAGACTTTGTTTATGGTATAGTAATACCCTTGTAGATGTATTGTGATGTTTTGGCTATGTCGCAAGTTTTTATTGGGCTATTTTACTCGAGTCGGGTCAGTATGGATTTTATCCAAATAACCTAGAGGTCATGCCGAAATTTCGATAGAAATGTTAGATTATTTTCGGGACATTAACTCTTAAACATTGTATTGCTTTACTATGGTCTTGTTGATATGAGTTTGTAACCCCCAAGGTTGTTAAACATTTTTTTTTAAAAACTTACTTGCTAGTTGGGAAAAAAAGTTTTATGTGATGATTTAATGACATGAGAAAAGTTTTTAAAATAAAGAAATTTTACTTCACAATGTTTTTATAAAAAGTACACCAAATAAGGTGAATAAAAGATGGGGTGTTACAACTTATGTTTTGTTTGACTTATTGTTTGTTGATTTTCGTTGTTGAATGAATTTTGTTGACAATGAAATGTTTTTAAATGAGTTGGATAATGTCTATGATTGGAAGTTATAAATAATATATTGATTATTTATTGAAATTGTTTTATTAAACATTTTTAAATTTACTAAAAAACGGGGATGTCACATTTTAGCTGGAGAGCCTTCTTCGACTTAGTCTGTAAGTCAAACTTCTATTTTGGTATGGAATCGAAAATTTCTGATGACCAATGATACTCAAAATTCAAAATTCTAGAGTTTTTCTATCTCTTATTGTGTTACTCCATTTTCAAAATGTTATTGTTAAAATGATTCATTTTGAATGATTCCTTGATTTCGATTAAGCTCACATGTTTTCTCTTACTTTTAACTGCTTTTCAAAGTTACTGGTCACAACTCGAGGCTTCGACTCAATTTTTTTGTCTATCTAGTGGTTTTATAGTTTTTGTGCAAATAATTCCTACAATAAAGAACTCTAAATATATATTTTGATGAATTAAACTATTTTACTCAATGTTACATAATTATTTGCCAATTTCAAGTTTTTATCTGAATCAAATAAGTTTTACTTTGGATTTTCCCTAAATTCATTTTATTAACATCTTTCTTTTACCCAACATTTAAGTTCGTGGTTGATTTGGAGCAATTATTCATGCAAAATAAGACATGATAGTTTCATGCACTATTTTTGAAGTTATGTTTGTGAAATGATGAATTGCTTTAAACACCATTTATGTATGAACTCGAATATTGGAGACTCTGTGGTTCTTCGAATTTCTTTGACATTGAATTATTTTGAACATTCATTGTTAAAATCTAATTTGTCAAGATTCTATTTTTTAAATGAAATTCA